>OY282516.1:69129014-69564708 GCA_958296145.1 Hydrotaea cyrtoneurina | reverse complement strand
CACAAACTAATACATACATAAAGACTAGAAAAAAACACAAATATATAAATTCACGTAAATGTGGGCGTATTCATGGAATTTACTAAGATGGGTTAATATTTAAGTTCGAGAAAGTCGTATAGAAAAAATGTTTGCCATGGAAAGAAAATTGTTTAACAGGAATAATTAGAAAAAACTGAGGAACTCGGACAACAAAATATTAGACCCAAAAGGAGTAATTAACCTAAATAATTATAAACGAGCTTGTTCCTCCTAAGAGCTGGTTTTGTAACAACAAAAGTCAGACAAAAATGTTAGAAGGCAACCAAGGTAAACTGTGAACTTTAAACGCAAAACCGGTTTGGTGGGTAAAACACGGGTTTGGGAAAAGAACGGTTAAAAACGCTTTTAGTGAAACAAATCCATTTGCTCTAACCCAAGTTCAACCGGTATAAAACGTAATAGCAACGATTTAATCCCAATTTTTTCTGGGTTTACCTGTTCCACATGATTTTAAAATAACAGAAATATAAGGAAGAGGGCTAAATGGTGTCGAGATATGGATTGGTGGTGAGTAATCGCTTATAGAGAGTGACATTTGTTTTTAACAACAATAACACCGTGTTACACACATTCTGTCCTATGAACCAAATTTACGGATTTTTTGCAGGCAGACTCGTGGAAATGTCTGTATCACGTCAAATGTTTTAAAAACAATTTTTATCAATTCTCAGATTTTCCACAAATTTTATTATTTTTGAAAAGAAAATATTTTTTTTACTTTTCTTAGCATAACTTGAAGAGACTCCAAATTTTTAAACTACTTAAGCGTTACGAAAAAAAATGTTTTTTGAACTGAAACCTTAAAAAAAACGATAACCATTTAAAAAAAATAATTTAGGAAAATCCGAGAATTGATAAAAATCTATTTTTTAAAAAATTTGACGTGATACAGACATTTCCACGAGTCTGCCTGCCAAAAATCAGCTCGATTGGATCACTGAAAAAGGGTTAAAAATCGGTCCAAAGGCTTTCACACAGACCACTACGATCACATATGATCAGAATCGTATTTTAAACAGTTAGTATGATGCTAGAGCCGCCACAAGCTTGAACATTCAGATGTGAACGCTTAAAAAAATGTCAGAGTGCAAGCGATGCGATTCCCATGACTATTCGAAAGTTCCACATAGTTTTGCGGAATTTTTCTTTAATGCTGACTGAGAGGTTTTGTGGCTTTTGCCTGAGATACAATTTCCAAACGTCACAACAACTAATTGCCTTAAACAAACCACTCATCAGGATCGACTAGGTTTTCCTGGAAATCCACATGGCTCCTTCCCATAGAAACAAAAGCATAAGTCCTTTGATGGTTCTACAAAAAAAAATGCAGCAACAATTAAATTAAGTTTGTCCCAAATGACGAAATCTTTAAAAAAAAAAGTCCAACATGAAAATTTCCCCAAAATTTTTTTTCAAAATTCCATAACTAAAAAACGTCGTTACGACAATCGGTCGTTTGTAGGCCAAATAAAAAAAAATTGGGGAACAAAATTTAAAATTTTGGGTTATTTTTAATATGAAAAATAGTTTAAAAATTACAAATTTTTTGGGGGTGTTTTTCACACACACTTTTCCAAAATTCAAAAACTAAAAAAGGAAATGACCATTCAGTCAACAATCAACCTAGCTGCGGTTCCAAATTACTTCAACATTAGCATTATCAGCCATAGATTCATTTGAAAAACTGGAGACTGCCACAAAATTATCATCCTTCGTCCTTTCGATTTGTTGACAGACTCTGCCCTTCTTATCCCTCATGGATATTGTCCCAACGTTTGCCATTTCCACTTACTTACTACTTTTCCGGACATTTCCCTTTGGTAGTTTTGCACCCACAAAAAAGGAAAAAAAAACAAAACAAAACAAGATAAGTGAAAATTTATGTGAAACACTTTCGGCGGCGGCCGTTACCATGAGTGACCATTGTGTGTGTGATGTTGTGTTTTTTTTTATTATTGGGCCGCAAAATAGTTCAAGTATAAATTTTGATATGGGCTGACAGCAACTTGTTATGTGAAACAAGATAAAATGCGAAACTGAAATGGAGGGTTACTTTACGAAAAAAAAAAAGAAAGATATTAAGGTAATTTTACTAGGATTTTAAGGGACAGGGATTGGAAATATAGTCTGCCACCTAGTTTGCATTAGTTGTACAGAGAATGTGGTGAAACTTTTGTGTACCTTTGCCTTGGTAGCATAAATGCCAAAGCTTGTAATGTCTCCTTTGTCCCGTCGCCTCTAAGCACATGCCATGGATTAAACCGAATTCCAGCATTAGGCATTCCATGCTTTTAATTTCTTAGTTTTTTTTGTGTTTGTTGTCTAATAAAATCTCTCCTCAGCTTTGGCTCATGCATAAATTTCCTTTCATTAGTCCCTCGGATTTTTATGGGCTTGTTTCTTTTATGGCCTCAATTTTGACATCAGTTTGAGTTCTTATTTTATTAGGAAAAATGGCCATAAATCATTTACCTCTGAACAAATACGGAATAATTTCAATTTGCCATGGCCGGGCTGCATGTCTTGTAATTTGTTTAGTTTTCCTTCAGGCTGTGGTTATAAATAAAACATTAGTGGACCAGCGCATGCAAGTGCTGGTGTTGTTGTTCTATGCTGCTCTCAATATCTTCATCGTAATCTCTAGCTAAGCTTTAACGGAAATTTGTGCTTCGTCCACACGGTTTCTACTTTTATTCTCTTCTATTACTTTCTGGAAACGGGCTTACGTCATTTTTTTTTTTTGTTTGGCATTCTGTCCGGTGTTATTGAAAGTGAAATGAGAAACTATATCATCATTAAGAGGTTTTGTAGCATAACAAGAGGGTGCTGACATGCAGGACTGGATGGATTTTTCCCTTCACTAGCAGAAGTTTAAAATTGAAGGTGACCGTTGGAGAGCAAGGTCATAAATATATTGGGTTGAAATCTGATAAGAAAGCCCAAAGGCAGGAAATTTTTTATGTTGAATGTGGTTTTTACAGTGTCCTTTATGTAGAACGGACTTTGGTATATTCACACATTTGGATTTTAGAAGACCGGGTAACAGCAGAAGGACCTCATATTAGAAGTCCAAGCATGAACCGACTTCTTCAGTGCATGCCAATATATTTTTTTTAACTTCTTTCAAATCTGAAGACTATTTCCGCTCCTCGACCTATCTTAATATATATTTACCCTCGACACTGATTCACTGACTCTGTCACGCAGTACGTAGGAATTTAAATAGGCATTCTATAATTTTCTATAAATAATAATAATAAAAAAAATAATATTTTTTTTTTGTACGGAAATTGTGTTTTCCCCAAATTTTTTTTTACAATTTTTTTTTTCAAAAAAAATTGTTTTTTCAAAAAAAAATTTTTTTTTCAACATTTTTTTTTTTCAAGAAAAATTTTTTTTCCATTTTTTTTTTTCAACAAAATTTTTTTTTTCCACAAAAATTTTTTTTCAACAAAACAAAATTTTTTTTTGAACAAACATTTTTTTTTCAGCAAAATTTTTTTTCCTTATTTCAACGGGCGCCATATGCGCATTACAACTTACTTTAAACTAGAATGAAACTGTTGTCACTTTTAATCTCCTATTGGCAAAATTACATTGAAGAAATGTTTGTACATTTTCGTCATACCCAATAGAGGACCCTTCAATGGCCACCTTCAATTCACATAGACTTTATGCTTTCATTTTCCTACCCCCTGATATTAATTTATTATCTCTCACACCTCATACATCATTTGTATATCCTTTACCATAGCAAGTTCTTAACACTTTGTCATTCCGTTGGTAACAGCATAAAATAATCACGGTAGTCTGCTCGAACGAAAGCTTAAGCTGATTTCGTCATAAGAAAGCCAATAGTTGAGTAAACTGTTGGATTTATTATGACGACATCTGAAATTTAAAAAAGAAACTTTTAACGGAGCACCAGTTCCCTGAAGGATTTATCAGTTTTGTAACACCTCCTGTAAACAGCCAACTTGCCACCAAGGAATACTGCAACTCGTTAAGCAAAACTAAGCGACTTTACAATTGTGGCAGATCCTTCGATTTGTGCTATCTGTAACTATCCTGAACAGTGCTATGAAATGAAGAGTATCTACTAGTCGGCTCAGCCGAACTTAAAGCAATTTCCTTGTTTCTGTTCTACATTGCCACTCAATTTCATACCTCCGTTAGTTCTTTTTTTTTGTTCTTCACTCTACTTCGAATCTATCAATTTTATATAAGACATTTTTTTGTTCTCTGGCTGAAAAAAAACATAATCATAAATCATTAAAATGGAAACGGAAACGGAGCAAAGAGAGAACAGACAACAGCAACAACATCACCAGGATTCTTAACCAAGTTATTGGCAGATGTAATTTGTAGTAAAAGTTTGATTGCAGTTGAGGATAGTTTTTCTTTTATATTTAATTTCTTTACAAGCATTTCATTGTTACGTATCCCTTTTTGCCCCCCACCCTGCTGTTAGGGGAAAGTTTGAATACGTTCTTGTTTCTCCCAGCCCCCCCGTCCCTTGGTGTGGCATTAAGACGTCACTACATCACTGAGCTGCCAAATGTGGCTGCAGACAAATAGCGAAGACGTTGCAGTAGGGCTCGTCATTTACTACGTTGAATTAATTTAAACAAAAGTTGTCAGGTTTGGTTTTTTTTCACCCGGTACTACTGCGGAAAATTTATTACGAAATAAATTAAATGTAGATGTGGTCGAGGTGTGAGATGGGAGTGTAACAAGTGGATTTTTGACATAATGGAAACTGAAATGATATATGTGCGTCGGGCTAAGAAAATTATGGAGGTGGCGGTTGCAGCAGAAAGCCTTAAAGTGAAAGATGGCGTATTCGTTATAGGTTGAACAATAAAAGAGGTTTAAAGGGGTTCTAAATATGCTAAGAAAGATTACACGAAGGAACTGAGGGGGAACCTATCTCGAATCAGTGAGCTGAGCACGATATAATTGTGTATACTTACTGACCGGGACCTACTGTCAGAACCTACTGGCTCCGAACAACTAATGTTTTTGACATGGCCAGTATTTACGAGGTGAATGGAATCGCTGAAAAATGTTTTGATTATCTTACCAGGCTCAGGTCTGTGGTAGTCGTGCACTCTACCGTCCATCGATTACAGTATGCAACAAAAATAATTTTTGTTTACAATCCTGACTCCAAAGAGTACAAAAGTAGCCAATTTTTTTTTTAAATAATGAAAATTTAATTTTCTTTTAAATTTTTTTTTTTTTTGAAAATATTTTTTCTTTGTTGAATATAATTTTTTTGAAACAATTTTTTTTTGAAAATAATTTTTTTTTTAAAAATATTTTTTTTTTTTGAATGTTATTAACAAATGAAAATCATTTTATTTTTAGAATAAAACTGTTTTTTAAAAAATAAAGAACATTTAAAAAAAATATATTTTTTTTTTTGAAAACAAATTTTTTTTTGAAAAGTATTTTTTTTGAAATTATTAAATTGAATTAAAAAGAAGATTTAAAAAAAAATATTTTTTTTTGCAAATACATTTTTTTTAAATAATTTTTTTGTTTGAAAATTATTAACTAATGAATTTTTTAAAAAAAAAATATTTTTTTGAGAATAAAACATTTTTTTGAGAATAAAACATTTTTTAAAAAATTAAGAAAATTTTTTTTGGAAATATTTTTTTTTTTTTTGAAAATATTTTTTCCTTTATATAAATATTTTTTGGAAATATTTTTTTTTGAAAATATTTTTTTCTTTCGAAAAATATTTTTTTTTGAAGTATTTTTTTTTAAAAAATATTTTTTTTTTTTGAAAATTATTAACAAATGAAAATAATTTTTTTTTGAGAATAAAACTGTTTTTTAAAAAATAAAGAAAATTTAAAAAAAATATTTTTTTTCAAAAATAATTTTTTTTAAAAAATATTTTTTTTTTGAAAAGTATTTTTTTTTTAAAATATTTTTTTTTTAAATTATTAAATTTAATTACAAATACAGAAGATTTAAAAAAAAAATATTTTTTTGTTCAGAATAAAACATTTTTTTAAAAATAAAGAAACATTTTTTTTAAGTAATTTTTTTTTTCGTCTAAAACAATATTGGCGACTTATTCCTTATTATTCCACATTTCCTACTATTGAGTACCTTGTTGATAAAAAATACCATCATCCTAGAACCATCACTTAGATCTGCCACCTCTGTGGCATTGTGTGCTGGGACATCCAGTCGTATCGTCTTATTGAGTTTATTTCCCATCTCACACTCATAATTTCCCACATAGTCTTCGAGTCTCACTGTACAATTTCTTTTTAATCTTCTAAATGATTTGATAAGAGATTTTGTGCTGAGCCCAGAAAACTTGTTAATCCTCTTAGAAAAATAACAGCAAAAACAAAATCTTCATAATCGTTATTTGCTGTTTTTAAACCAGTTACTGGCATTTGCTTCACTATTTATTCTTCCCCTAGGAAGGCGTCTACGTGAGGTTTCCTCATTCCAGCGAATGTAAAAGCCATCCATTCATAGACGCCATTGACGGTTGGGCAATGGGAAACGATTGTCTATATTCTCTGTGGAAGTATTATAATGTTTGCTTAGAGAAAGAGAGGAAAAAAAAAGAAAAAACATCAAACGAAACGTCTTTAGAACTTGTCTGGTTAAATAATAACAAATTGTAGAGTGAGAACATGGCTGGAGATATGTTAGGCAAACAAATGAACAGTTCATCTGGAAACTCTTAGTTAAGTGTGTCCGTGTTGAATAGAGTATAGCCTAGGGGATTGATTGCATTATTAAAAGGTCAGGGGTAGTAGCGATGGGAGAGGTGAGAGTGGCCATTAGATCCAGTTGGGAAGCAAACATAAGTAGTAGAGAATAGTCTACTACCTTCACCGGAAATAAAAAGTCAAAGGAAATTTTTTATCATTTTTTTCGTCCTGATAAATGAAAACAAAAAACTGGGATTCTTCTCTTTCATTTAATATCCATATCGCAGCAGAAGGACTTGGAAAACTCCCAAAATAAATTGTGTCACCCGGTTTACTCTTGGACCCATTGGAATATAAATTTAATTTGTATTGAAAAAAAATTAAAAAAAAATCTTCTTTTTCTTTTCAAAAAAAAAAAATCGTTAAAAATCGGAAAGGATATTCAAGGATCAAAATTCCGAAGGAATATTAATTTACTTTATATTGAAAAAACAAAATTAAATTTAAATTAAACATGGCCTATAAACATATTCTTTTCCAAAAAATAAAATTCGTTAAAAATCTGATAGGATATTCAAGGATCAAAATTCCAAAAGAATATAAATTTACTTTGTTTGAAAAAAAAAAAAAAAAATTAAATTTTAATTAAAACATGCCTAAAAACGTATTATTTTCCAAAAAAAAAATTCGTTTGAAATCCGAAAGGATATTCAAGGATCAAAATTCCAAAGGAAATTTTTCTAATATTTTCGTCTTCGTAAATAAAAACAAAAAACTTTATCTAACATCTGGGATTCTTCTCTTTCATTTAATACCCATATCACAGCAGAAGAACTTGGAAAACTCCCAAAATAAATTGTGTCACCCGGTTTATCCTTGGACCCAAAATTGGTATATAAATTTTCTTTTAAATTGAAATTAAACAGGCCTAAACACACATATTCTTTTCCAAAAAAAAAAAATCGTTAAAAATCTGAAAGGATATTCAAGGATCAAAATTCCAAAGGAAATTTTTCTCATTTTTTCGTCCTGATAAATAAAAACAAAAAAAATTATCTAACAGCTGGGATTCTTCTCTTTCATTTAATACCCATATCGCCGCTGAAGGACTTGGAAAACTCCCACAATAAATTGTGTCACCCGGTTTACCCTTGGACCCAAAATTGGAATATAAATTTACTTTGTATTGAAAAAAAAAATTAAAAAAACATATTCTTTTTCAAAAAAAAAAAAAAATCGTTAAAAATCTGAAAGGATATTCAAGGATCAAAATTCCAAAGGAATATTAATTTACTTTGTATTGAAAAAACAAAATTAAATTTTAATTAAAACATGCCTAAAAACGTATTCTTTTCCAAAAAAATAAAATTAGTTAAAAATCTGAAAGGATATTCAAGGATCAAAATTCCAAAGAAATATAAATTTACTTTGTATTGAAAAAAAAAAACAAAAAAATTAAATTTTAATTAAAACATGCCTAAAAACGTATTATTTTCCAAAAAAAAAATTCGTTTGAAATCCGAAAGGATATTCAAGGATCAAAATTCCAAAGGAAATTTTTCTAATATTTTCGTCTTCGTAAATAAAAACAAAAAACTTTATCTAACATCTGGGATTCTTCTCTTTCATTTAATACCCATATCACAGCAGAAGAACTTGGAAAACTCCCAAAATAAATTGTGTCACCCGGTTTATCCTTGGACCCAAAATTGGTATATAAATTTTCTTTTAAATTGAAATTAAACAGGCCTAAACACACATATTCTTTTCCAAAAAAAAAAATCGTTAAAAATCTGAAAGGATATTCAAGATCCATATTCCAGAGGACATTTTTCCGTCCTGATACATAAAAATAAGAAATTTTTTCTAACAGCTGAGGTTCTTCTATTTCATTTGATACCCATATCGCTGAAGGACTTGCAAAAGTCCCAAAATAAATTGTTAAACAAGTCTTGTCCTTGAACATTAAAAGTCCTTTAGAGAGTACAAATCATCACGAAGTGTGACCTCTAGTTCTATTTGTCGTTCATGGGTGAAAAGTTGTGTAGCACGGGATTTTTATCTACGAACATCAACAGATATTTAACTACAATTGATTTATGGATCCATGGAGCAAATCGCCCATAAATAACATACGATTCCAGATGGAGATCCCGGTATATGATTTTACACGTGAATGTTATTTGCATGCCCTTTACAATTTAGGAAATGCTTGTCGACCTTTTCATATCTTTTAATTGCCCAAAATTGTCAACAAATAAAATAATAAGAATGTAATTTATTTTATTAGCCACCTAAGCTGGTAAAATTATTTTTTCAAATTGTCATTTAACAGGAAAATATTCTTTTATTTACTAATACATACACATACACACACATATATATGTTTGAATATTTACAAATCATTTGTGTTTGTTTTAATTATTTGTTTGTCTTCATCTTTTTGTGTTTTTATAATTTGCGAAAATATTTTGTATGATAATTATTACAATAAGTAAGAACAATCATCAGCACTCACCAACAACCACCATCAGCACACATACATACAAACACAAACACACTCAGATAAGGATGTTGGCCTAGTGAACGGATGGATGTACTACATTCAGCGTACAGCAATCAACCTAGATTTGATAGAAGTTGCGCGTGTGTTTCGAGTTCGGTTGTGTTCGTGTGTGTGTAAGCACTTTCTAAATATACACAACACTTACATACAATTACACAACACTTACACATATGGTCAAAATAATAAGTACATGAATTTTTGTATATGGTACGGATAATTTTAAAAAGCGCGTTTACTGTATGACGAAAAAGAGTTCATATTTTATTTCTATAACTTATGTTAAACTAAAAGACAAATATTTATAACCTAATAGCATAAAGGAATTTGTTAATGCAATCAAATGGAAAAAATGGGTCGAAAATGAGTGGACAAAATAATAAGTACATTCTGTAAACCATGAAATTAAAAGGTTTAATTCGAATTTTATTGAATTCTATTTGTTTTTAATTTTAATATCCAGTGTATCCTCCTTTGTTTTGAACAATTTTTTGCATTCTTCGTGGCATACTGGTGACAAGTTTACGACAGATTTCTATTGGGATTCCATACCACGTTTTCTGCACAAAATCCCAAAGTTGATCTTTATTTTGAAAATTCTATTTACTTATTCGCTGTTTTAGCTCTCCCCAAAGGTTTTCAATCGGATTAAGATCCGGTGATTGACTAAGCCAGTCAAGAAGGGTTATATTATTATCGAGGAACCATTCTTTGACAAAACGTGACGTGTGTTTCGGGTCATTGTCCTGCTGAAAACCCCATTTAAGAGGCATGCTTTCTTCAGCATAGGGCACCATTATGTTTTCCAATATGTTTTTATAACCGAATCGGTTCATAGTATCGGTAATACGGTAAATTGGACCTACACCATACCAGGAAAAGTAGCCCCAAACCATTATGTTTCCGCCACCGTGCTTGACTCTCTTTTTTGGGAAACGGACATGAAATTCCTTTCCCTGAGGGCGACGTACATTACGTCCGTTATCATTTCCGAATAAATTTATTTTGGTTTCGTCGCTCCACAATATATTACGCCATTTCTTTTCACCTACTGACCCCGACCAACTTAAATATTTTCTTCCGAAGGACTACCTCGTCTTCACATTTTTGTTTCGAAGCAGGGGAATTTTTCTGGCTATTCGGCCTGGTAATTTGGCATCTTCTAGTCTCCGCCGAACAGTTCTAGCGGATACCACATTGCCTATATCGGCTGAAATTACTCTGGAAGATTTGAAAGGGTCCCTTTTGGCTAGAGTGACAATGTGATTATCTGTTGTTGTCGCTGTCTTTTTTGGTCTTCCGCGAGTTTCAGCATTTTTTTCTGGTTTTAATGCATTTTGAACAAAAAACAGCGATCTACCCAGAGATTTGGCGATTGCTCGAAGACTTTTCCCCTCGCTTTTTAACATTGACACCAGTCATCTTTCTTCTAGCGTACAATGCTTTTTTCTGCCCATCTATTAAGAAATTGTATTTAACTTTTATTTAATTTGATTGCTTTAGGCCATAAAGTAACAAACCTTCTCTAAAATGTATTCATTTTAAAAAAATATATTAAAAAAACGCGATGTACTTATTTTTTTGACCAACCAATTAGAGCACTTCTGCACGAAATAGGCATAGAAACAAAAAATAAGGGGATTTTCGAGTATCTGCTTCTTGCATCTTTGTTTTGATCATATAAACTTCAAATAATGACAAAGTTGCCATATCACATCTAAAAGAAATTAAAGCAAAACAGACGCGGAAAATATGAACAGACATGTACTTATTATTTTGGCCATGTGTGTATATAAACATGTGCACATGTGTTTTACTTTACAATCTCACTTAGGCATAAGAATCACATATGCTTGTGTGTATGTCTCTATACTGCTGGTGCATATGTGTTGGTGTGTATTGTCGCAATCAATTACCATAACAAATGACAAATTCAATTGCACTCATATCTCTGTATGACTGTATGCCGCCATGTACGTATGTGTGTGTATGCAAGACAATGACTTGCTTGGTCCCACTCTCTATCTCTCTCTCTCTCTCTTTGAACACTTGTTGTGGTAACGACAACCGCATATGCTGCATTTGTGTGTGTATACGTGTATCATGATTCTTACGTTGAAGTTCCCTAAACAAATATGTAATAAGTCAAATGCAAATCATTAAATGTCATATAAGTTTCCCAATCCAAGACGATGACAGGCGGTGGGTACAAAAGGTCAGGGCAAATGATGTACTGCTGTACATGGCTAACACGAGTTATATTCTGAAAATGTTGATTGACAGCCGGAATATAGAGAAACTTTTCTTACTCTCACAAAAAATCAGTAGTCCTGTGGGCATCACACGGATTTTCCCTGACCAAAGCTTTATAATAAAGCAGCCGGAAGCGATAGAAGCGTTATCTGTGAAGACTTTCATGGGCGACATGCAGCACTGGGTCCTGCGTCTACTAAAATCTACTTTGTTCATTCGAACCCACTCAAACAATCGTCGCCAAATCGCGCTTTAGTGACTTATTTATCGATCGCCTTTTGTCCTCGACCACCAGAGGACTTGGCCGATGGCTGGGTTCTACCCATGAAAAATACAGAAGGAGAGAGAGAGAGAAGATCCTTGTGACACTCAAACCTATGCTCATTAGATAAAATCTCATTGGTTAAATAATTAACTTCCAATTCGATTTTACATGGTACGACCTACTTTCAAAAAAAATTACATCAACTCAAATTAATATTACTCATACGCTCCAAAAATTGGCTAATGCTATTCTAGAAAGCAAATTTGAATCCATACACTTTCAGGAATCATTCACAGGAAGTTCATATGTTCTTGAAAGTTGTTTATTGAGATCTTAGGTAGATTTTCGTAGTTGATTGTTTCCTTGAATTTTGAACGGTTTGCTACCTATGGACGATTTTGACCTTGAAGATGAACGTTTTTGATTTTATGTGTTCACATATTTTAAAAAAAATCCACCAATTCTATTATGAGTGCTAAGCTTTCAATTTCATATTACTCATCCGCTCCAAAAATTGGCTAATGCTATTCTAGAAAGCAAATGTGAATCGATACACTTTTAAGAATCATTCTCAGGACGTTCATATGTTCTTGAAAGTTGTTTATTGAGATCTTAGGTCGATTTTCGTAGGTGATTGTTTCCTTGAATTTTGAAAGGTTTGCTACCTATGAAACTGAACAGTGGAAAAATATTTAAAAAAAAAATGTTGACCTTGAAGGTGAAGTTTTTTTGATTTCATATATTCACAATTTGTATTCTTTATGTCAAGAACTACAACTTTGCCTCACAGAGTAAATCAAAATTCGAAACAATTTGCAAGATTTGAGCCCGAGAAAATTATCAGTTTTTTTTGTAAAAATTACAACGAGGCCCCTAAAAAACTATGAGACACCGGTCTTTTTTTGTCTTTTATCACGTAGAGTGGTCCATATATGGTTATATTTTTCCGGGTAGCCCAAAGCCCACATTCAAAAAAAAAAATTGAACCGATGTTTAATAAATTGGAGCTGAAGATTTCAAAACAAGAGTTTTTGTTTTTTCTGACATTGTTCATTCCAAATCAATTCATTATTAATTGCAATTATATTCTGAACATTCTGTCTGTGTAAAAGACCACTTAGAGCTGCTAATGGTTTTTCCAGAGAAGTTTTCACATTGTTTAGTGTTTACTATCCTATCTGATAATTTCCTCTATTTATTCCTCCAGGGAATATAGGGCTTCAAGATATTTAAAAATCTCGCCATGTTTTGAAAAATGCATATTAATCAAGTACCAGAGAAACTCCTAAATGTAGACAGCACCAAACTTAATTGTAATTCGAAAACTCTTTTTAACCCTGGAAAGTCATACTTATTTGATTTTTATTTTCGATTCGACGAAAAATGGGATAAGTCGTGTATTAATATTACTATAAAGCAATAACAATTGCAATATCTTTTTCTTTAACCACTCCCACAATTAACATGCTACCCTCTCATGATTTTCATTGTACAATGAAACTCCCATGCATTTAGGACAAGCAGAACTTGAGACTATCGAGATTGGCTTCGAATTTATGCCTCCGTGTCTATGTGTACATTTTCAACACAAAACATTCACTTATAGATTCTTACGGACAGATACACACCCAAACACACACACACACACATACACCATCAGATACACAGCCATGAATCATTTGCTTCGTTTTGAACTGAACTGCTATTGACAGCCTATGAAGGTGGTGTTGAAATTCCAATGCAACAACCATTTCTCCATTGGGCCAAATGCAGAATTTCATTCGATATGAATTATAACGGAAGATTTGAAGAATTTTGTAAAGGTGTTCATATTGGGGGCAATTCGTTTGAACGAGACATTTCATTCAGACCTACGATAGAGGGGTCAAGTGCACGATGGTATAATTTAGAAACAATTATGACATAAATTAATAAATATCCATAACTAAGGCAGAAGCAGGATAATGGGTGTGTGTGGATAGAGTGCAATTATGTGCAATAGGGATATTTTGGGGAATAAGAGAGCGAGAAAGAGATAGAATACCGAAAAAAGTGAGAAGAAATTTGTGTGGAGGTAGGAAATTATATATTTTGAAAATGCACAGGAAATTTTAATTAAATTTTAAATTTAATTATATTAATGTAGGTGAGCTAAATGGTCAGTGACACAACAGGCTTGTATGGCTAGTCACAAACTCCAAGATATCGTGTTGACCGATCTCTGTTCAGGGCCTAATTCATTATAAAATGTAACCACAAAGTATAAATACGACAATGAGTCCCAATTAGTTTCTGGAGGCAATTAGACCGCTAACTTGAGGCTTATTTTCATTTAATAAAAAAATAGTCCACAATTCCAGAAACGGATTTGTGCAACAAATGTTAGAAAAAACACAGAAAACCAAAATTGAAAATATTAACTAAAATTTGATCGGTGCATAAATAGATTCCTCATTTCACACTTTCAACGGTTTTCCTGGCTCTCATTTTCATTAGCCAAATTCGGGGCCCATCTTTGTTTCACTTTTGGGGCTCCATTTTCGCAGCGCCGTTTTACGCCACCTGTGTCATCAAACCTCGACATGCAACTTTATCATCTCTCTTTTCAAACCCCAGTATGTTCTGTACATAATTTAAATAATTTCGGGGAAAAAAAGTATCTTCTTCAAATTACAGCATAGAATTCCTTCTCTCCGTCCATAAATGTTGAGTTGTTCTTGAGATTCTCAACAACTGTTTTTTTTTCCAAAGGATTTCTTTAATTTGCTTTTTATTTTACTTTTTCCAGAAGAAGATAAAAAAAAACGAAATACGGTCAATGCTTAAATTTTATTTTCAATGCTACCGACCAGTAAATGTTGCAGAATTGAAATTATATACATACTTATAAAGTTAGTAGCGAATTCAGTCCTTCACATTTTTTTTTTTCATCTATTCAATGACATTTGACAAGGGTACTTTTTCATTTAAAATTGTGTGCTTCATTCGTGCATGTGTGTGCGTCTGTTTAGCATGAGTATTTTCCTTGACGTCAGGCCAATTGAAATGTAAGAGTCTGGGAAAATCTAAGAAAATACAATACGAGAGTCGATTTCAAAGTGCCGCAACTGTGGACAATAGAATGAATTTTCAGTTGAAATCTGAGTTGAAAATTTTCTAAAAGAAATCTATCTCTCAGACAACAGAGAGAAATGTATCTAAAGAAAATACTTGTCTTGGTGGGACAGAGATACCATTTTCTAAAGCACATATGCGTATCAGTGGGACAGAGACAACATTTTCTAAAGAAAATATTTATCTCAGTGGTACTGAGAGAAAATATTTGAGAGAAAATTTTCTAAAGAAAATATTTGAAAATTTTCTAAAGAAAATATTTGAGAGAATATTTTCTAAAGAAAAAAATTTCAGAGAAAATTTTCTAAAGAAAATATTTTAGAGAAAATATTCTAAAGAAAAAAATTTCAGAGAAAATTTTCTAAAGAAAATATTTTCTAACGAAAAAAATTTCAGAGAAAATTTTCTAAAGAAAATACTTCAGAGAAAATATTTCAGAAAAAATTTTCTAAAAAAATTTTTGAGAGAACATTTTCTAAAGAAAATATTTCAGAGAAAATTTTCTAACGAAAAATATTTCAGAGAAAATTTTCTAAAGAAAATATTTCAGAGAAAATTTTCTGAAGAAAATATTTCAGAGAAAATTTTCTGAAGAAAATATTTCAGAGAAAATTTTCTGAAGAAAATATTTCAGAGAAAATTTTCTGACGAAAAAAATGTCAGAGGAAATTTTCTGACGAAAAAAATTTCAGAGAAAATTTTCTAAAGAAAATGTTTCAGAAACAATTTTCGAAAGAAAATATTTCAGAGAAAATTTTCGAAAGAAAATATTTCAGAGAAAATTTTCTAAAGAAAATATTTCCGAGAAAATTTTCAAAAAAAAAAAATTTTTAAAGAATATATTTCAGAGAAAATTTTCTAACAAAAAATATTTGAGAAAAAATTTTCTAAAAAAAAGTTTGAGAGACAATTTTCTAACAAAAATATTTGAGGAAAAATTTTCTAAAATATTTCAGACATAATTTTCTAAAGCAAATATTTCAATGAACATTTTCTAAAGAAAATAGAAAAGAAATAATCTCAGTCAACTGAGAACAAATATGTTTCTCAGTCAACTGAGAACAAATATGTTTCTCAGTCAACTGAGAACAAATATGTTTCTCAGTAAACTGAGGACAAATATGTTTCTCAGTCAACTGAGAACAAATATGTTTCTCAGTCAACGGAGAACAAATATGTTTCTCAGTCAACTGAGAACAAATATGTTTCTCAGTCATCTGAGAACAAATATTTTTCTCAGTCAACTGAGAACAAATATGTTTCTCAGTCAACTGAGAACAAATATGTTTCTCAGTCAACTGAGAACAAATATGTGTCTCAGTCACCTGAGAAAATATATGTATCAGTCAACTGATATTTTTTTTTGAATTTTTTTACGAAATATAGTAATATAAAGTGCTTTAAATAGATTTCTTCCTTAGGTGTTTCGGTTACCATTCTGTCTGACAAATATTTGGGCAAATAAAAATAGTTAGGAAATACCCGAACTCAATTGAATTCACAGAAAGGTTAAATGAGACCTCCAAAAAATAAATAATAAACGACATTGTTAAGAATTTCCTTTGTAAGGCAAATATTTTCCTTTACATTTCTGTTTAATAAATAAAAAAAAAATATATATAAACTTAGGACCACATTCCATTTAAACCAGCAAACTGTAATGATCTGATGAAACAATGCTTGGCACAGACGATATGAGAAAATTCCGGCAGATCCCTTTTGACCTCCAGCACACAATGTAATCACACAGAGTCATTTTCATTAGCCGCACACGAGAAGATGAAGAAAAAACAAAACAAAAGGAGCCAGACTACCTTGAAGATTGTCAGTACCACTACAGAGGCATTCCCGTACTTCATTACGGTTGACATACCCACATGCAGGCAGGGGGGCAGGCAGGCAGGCGGGCATACTTAGCCAGTTATCCCTAGCTTGGAAAACGGGTGTAACCTTACCCTACAATGGTTTTCCATTAGAGGGGTACTTTGTCATTGGTATGTTTTAGTTAATGTTATCATCTTTTTCTTGTTCAGTTGTTGTTGTTGCTCCGGTTAACGGTTTTTGGTTTGGGGGGGGAGGAGATGGTGTACTCTTAATTATATCAAACAAGTATGAAGGTATGAACATATATAACAACACGTGTAGTACGCTCTTATATATGTATGGACGTGCATATAACACACATATATACATATGTATATGTGTGTATTTTGTTTGCCTTTATACGTATACGTACATATGTATGTATGTGTGTATGTATTGGTTCACTCACACATATGTTGGTATGGCTGTTTGCGTATTACAGACATCAATTTGACCATAAAAAAGTTAATTTTGTGCAAACATCGAATCAAAATGTAAGTGAACAACATGTATTTTGGGTCTTAAAAACAACCTCGATTACATTCACCTAAGACTGCCGACAAGCATAGAAATGCACACCCACCTACATACATACCCACCCACACCCGCACACACACAAATATAGCACAGAGGCGGAAGAAGATTGCGGAAAAAGGCACTACAGGTAATCAAAGGGCCTTCCATTTATCGCAGAAGCGACCACAGTCAGAAGATCTTCTGTTAGAATATTAATTTAAGATATGTTGTCCTAGGGAAGAGATTGCTTCTCAGAGCCGATCTGCTAGCGGAGGCGAGAATATTGAATTTTTGTATGGAAAAACGTGATCACAGGATTTGCTTCTTTTCGCTCTAGGCCGCTTATTTTCTGAGCTATGGATATTTTAAGTTGTCCAAATTAATATTAAGATTTTCTGTATGGAAAAACGTGATCACTGGATTTGCTTCTTTTCGCTCTAGGCCGCTTATTTTCTGAGATATGGCTATTTTAATTTGTCCAAAAAATATTGACTTTTTGTATGGAAAAACGTGATCACTGGATTTGCCTCTTTTCGCTCTAGGTCGCTTATTTTCTGAGAAAAAGGGCTATTTTAAGTTGTCCAAATTAATATTAAGATTTTCTGTATGGAAAAGTGTGATCACATAATTCGGCTCTTTTCGCTCTAGGTGGCTTTATGTTATTTTAAGTTGTCGAAAAAAAATTTGATTTTTTGTATGGAAAAAAAATGAACATATGAGTTGTCTCCCTTCGCTCTAGGTTGCTTATTTTCTGAGATATGGTTATTTTAAGTTGTCCAAAAAAATATTTTGATTTTTTTTATGGAAAAAAGTGATCACAATTCCCTGTTTTCGCTCGGGGCCAGCAATAGGACATCACTTGGAAGTAGCATGGAAAATATGGTAAAACGAATTTGTCGCAATTGGAAAGTAAAGTTTTGCTACTAATGAAAAGTTATGTATCCCTGGATACGAAAGACCAATCGTGACTCTGGGTACTGAGAACAATTGGCTGTTGTGTCAGAATTCCATACAAAATTTATTTCAACACTTGAAACGCCGACTTACTGAAAATCATGGGTAACACTATTGTTAGTTAACGTAGATTGAGGAAAATATTTTAAATATTGGTCACCTCGCCACAAATGAATCATCGGATTTCGAATTAAAAAAAAATTAGTTGTCTTTTTTTAAATAAGCTGAAAGCTCAAACTATCTGGAATATACTTTCCACACATGATAGAGTTTGATAGACCCTCTTACACAAACCTCATTGCCTTCAAGAGCCCATGGCCAACAGTTATCGGTCGACGAGGCCTGGGTCTTTGCTTCCCCCCCTTCGGAGTATTAAATACCCCAAATATACGAAAGCATACACACGTGCCTATTACATATAAACAAAACATGATTACGAAAACACACCGACACATACACAAGTATGAGTGTGAGTGTGAGGGTGTGCCAATAAAGATACACGTACACTACTACTGACAATGGCTGCCACAATACAATCCAGGGAATGAGCAAACATTAACCCAAAATTTTATACAAATAATGTTTAGTGTACGAACAACAAAACAAAACAAAAAAACATCGGTGGTAGCAGCAACAACGGCAAGAACAACAGGCTCGATGATAATGGCAAGGAAAATCCAGCAAATGAGCACATATTTTCCTTAATGAGCTCGTTATATGAGGGATTTCGCATAATATTGGCCAAGAAAGATTATGAACTGTAAACGTTAAAGGTTAATTTAATTTCGGAGAATATAGGAATTCAAGTGTACTTTGAAAAAAATTTAAAAAAAAACAACTTGTTTTTTTTGTCTTGTCCACTCGAATTCCCATAGTCTGAATAAATTATTGAAAACCCTTAAACCACTGAATTCAAACCCTTTAATCATTAGAAATGGCTGATAGCGATGACCGCCTGTAGACGGTCCTAGTGGTTGAAGGGTTAAGTAATTCTGTGAATTTTTTTTTTTGTCAACAATGCCAAAGCTATTTTTTAAAAAAAGTTTCATATTTTATAAAAATGGGTCCTGAGTGCGTATTAATTAACATTTTTAACTTTACGAAATCCTATTACTCTGTGCCATATGGCATCGCTGGCTATGAATGGGTTAAAAGAATTGTTTGAATTAGTTGAAATATTCATTGAAATTCCCTCTCATAGTTGTTTTTCCCTCGGTCACAAAAATGTTGCATGCATTTGGGGATAAATGAAATAAGGCCCAAGAGAGCGGCGATGGAGTCCCTATCACCTGCAAATTGAACTCTTAAGTTGGATTCACAACTGTACGTCTGAAAATCTGGATAAGTAAAAATGTTGCCTACTTTTAGGCATATTTTATAAAACTCGATTTTGAAAGAGCTGAAACGGACGATGGTAAATATGACTAAACCCTTTCAGCCTTGAGTTTATTTTAAATCTTTTATCCCTAAGATGTTAGGACTACATGATATAAGCACCTTCGCTGGGACATATGGGGGGGAAATTTAAAAAAAATATTTTCCTCGACAAGGCCAACTTTCTGCCAACACAGTGCTTTGAAATTTTAAGATTTGGCGAAATAAATATAAAAGAACGTGTGACTTCTAATCTAAGAATTTTATTCTGGTACCCAAATCTGCAGCATGTCCCATATGCTGCATATTAATTCAGTACACACACACTCACTCACGTGTGCAGGTCTAATATTAATCATACGTTAAGTTTAAGTATTCAACAAAAATTACACTGGGTAAGGAAGGCAAATCAAATTCAACTATGGATAATATATAATATAAAAACATGTATGTGTGTAGGCAAGCATAGAGACATTCATTAGGTGAAAGCAAATTATCTACCTTGCCCCATTCCTCTATTGAAATGGGCATAAAATTGAAAACAGATATCGACTTGAGATACGCAAATCGATTGTGAGACTTTTTTTTTGCGGTTATCTTAATTTTGTCCTGTTATTGGTTTATGTTGCCTAGTTTGGGGGGCAGATCATTAAAAGATAACAATGGGTGTTGTATGGGGAAGGAGGTGGTGTAGGAGGGATAGAGAAGGAGTAGGAGAAAGTATTAAGCCGATAAGATTGTAGATATTAAAAATTAAGTGTCTACTTTTAGGAGTTTCAATTAAAACAACTGAATGGTATAAGAAACCCCAAAACCACACGTTTTAGTTGTTGTACAAATTTAATTGAAATTGCAAAAAGTTGGGATTTTAATTTGCATTTACACTCATTACTAAATTTGTTGAAATTCTTTCTTTCTTGCATTCTCTCTCTGGCTTTCCACCCCTCACACGTTTTTTTTTGTTATTTTCACCCTCATTACCAGTTCGTTTTTTTTTTGTTTTTGCAAATTTCCTTGGGTTTTTCATCACATTACTCGAGCAGATTTTTCATTTGCAACAAAGTACCAAGTAACTGCTTTCCATTTCATTAATTTTCAGTATTCACCATTTGTTTTATTTCCCTCCATTCGAAGCATTTAGTGCACTTTGTTATTTGCATTTCTCTGGCTGTTCCCCCTCCAATTCTCTGTAATTACTGAATCATTTTGACCGAACTGCAATCATCGCCACCAGTTCGTATCGAAATCAAGTGGACATTATGGTAATTTTCCCTAATACCGATACACTTTACCCTGAGCACATACACTCACACTCTCACACACCGACACACACATACATATCTCAGCATAACATGTATTTTGTAAACAAATTTACATATTTGATGCATTGCGGGGACTGTGGGGAGGGTTGTGCCATAGAATTATTACTATATTGCTGTGGCCATAGTCTGGTAATGGCCATCAAAATCGTATGTATTTCTGGTAATGGCGTCTAAACCTGATTGACAAACAGGCCAAACTAGATTACCGCTGTGGGAGTGCCCACTTTGTATGAGTGTCGGCCAGAATTTAAGCTGTAACATTAGAATTGTGGTGAGCTGAGCGGAGCTGAGCTGAGCGGAGCTGAGGTGGCATCGTATTAATGAACCATTGGTGTTTGGAATATTAGAGGTGGCTCAGGCCCAATGCCCTGACTGAGTGACTGAGGGTTGGGAAATCAATCGTATTTCAAAGGGAGTCGCCGGTATGAATTTATGACTTCAGTGGAGATGAAAAATGGCGTGAATGAATTTACTAATAGGGTGAAGTATATTAATGGAGTACTAGAAAAAATCAATGATAAATCTGTTGGGGGAAGAATATGAAAATTGATGATACTATTTTGTGAAAGGGGACGATCAGAAGTTTATGTTAGTCTATCCCTATGGGTTAACAAGTAAGTTGTAATGCGCCTATGGCGCCCGTTAATTTGCTTGAGAAAGTATTTGTTACTTAATTTTAAAAATTTTGTAAAAAATATTTTGAGAAAACTATTTTGTAAAAAAAAATTTCGAAAAAAAATAAAATTTGTGGAAAAAAAATTTTTGTTGAAAAAAAAAATTTTGTTGAAAAAAAAAATTTTGTGGAAAAAAAAAATTTTGTTGAAAAAAAAATTTTTGTTGAAAAAAAAATTTTTGCTGAAAAAAAAATTTTTGTTGAAAAAAAAAAATTTTCTTGAAAAAAAAAATTTTGTGGAAAAAAAAATTTCTTGAAAAAAAAAATTTCTTGAAAAAAAAAATTTGGAAAAAAAAAATTTATACAAGAAATCAAGAAGAATGCTTCAGCTTAGCAATATTACATTCTGTCTCTGATTAGGTTTTTCTATTCAGCTGAGATACCTTTCATTAAAACTATTCGACAATTTCATTAAAGCACAAAGTCTTTGCCAAGAAAAAAAAAACAAACGAAGCGACATAAATTCTCCTAAACTACAATTGCCTCATAAAGTATTCCAATACTATCATGATTTCACTTCAGTTTTTTTTTTTTTTGAATTTTTATTTTTGTCTTCATCTAGAAAAATCCATTCTATTTTTTTCTGATATAAACGGCAGTTCTTGTTAAGAAACAAAAATACGCATTTTTCTCAGTATATCTGTGGATGTGTGGGTGTCTGTGTATTTGTGCTACTCATGCATAGACAAATGTTGCTACAGATACATAAACACTTGTAGTCGTGCGTACAACTAGGGGACAAAAAACCTATTGATCACTCAGCAAAGACGAAACATAAACACATATCAAGTCCTCAATACATAACAATGTTGCTCTTATTTGTTGTTGTTAGTGTTGATGTATTTATGCATGTATGCTGCACAGTGGGCGGTGACAATACCAAAGTCAAATCCCCGTATTCAGAAAAATTTATAGCAGTTGGTTAACCTTTGATAAAAATAAGGGTGAAAATTGTGTATGTAGTTTCACAAATTGTTCTTAACAAAGGTTTATAAAGATGTTATAAATTTTTATAAATACGCGGGTAAATATTCATGTCACATTTGAACAAAAACACAATTTTAGTATTGAATTGTGGTTTAAAAAAAAACGATGCACAGTGGTCCAGAAACCAATTATATCGGCCAAGAATTGGTAACATTTGATCAAGTAAACATTTTGGAGTTCTGTAAAAAACCGGTTGAAGGCAAGGCATGAGGAATTATTATAAGCTATTAACGGTGAAAACCGTTTATATTTTCCAAATATATCATAAGTGGACTAATTTTCGATTTTGTGGGGAAACTTTTTTTAAAATTTTTGTTTTTTTTTAAAAAACTTTAGATGTGGACTAATTTTAGATTCTGTGGATTTTTTTAATATGTTGTTTTTAGGTTTTTTTTTTAAAAAAAAATTGAGATAATCGTGGACTTTTGGACTATGAAAAAATTACTTAATTCATATCAAAATTTATAAATTGTGGACTAATTTTAGATTTCGTGGGAAAATTTTATTTAACAGTGAAAACCGGAACATTGCTTATATTTCCAAATATATCAAAAGTGTACTAATTTTAGATTTTGTGGGGAAACTTTTTTTTAAAATTGTTTTTTTTTAAAAAAAATTAAGATAATTGTGGACTAATTTTAGATTTTGTGGGAAAACTTTTTAAAAATGTTGTTTTTAGGTTGTTTTTTTTTAAAAAAAATTGAGATAATAGTGGACCTTTTTTTTGTAGTATTTTTCGATTATGTGGAAAACTTTTTTTAAAATTTTTGTTTTTAGGTTTTTTTTTTGAGGTAATTAATTATGAAAAAATTTCTTAATTCATATTAAAATTTATAAATTGTGGACTAATTTTAGATTTTGTGGGAAAATTTTTTAAAATTGTATTTAACAGTGAAACCCGAAACATTGCATGTATTTCCAAATATATCAAAAGTGTACTAATTTTAGATTTTGTGAGAAAACTGTTTTAAAATTTTTGTTTTTAGGTTTTTTTTTAAAAAAAATGAGATAATCGTTGACTTTTTTTTCGTATTTTTCAATTATGAAATTTTTTTTTCAACTTTAAAAATTTTTGTTTTTAGGTTTTTTTTAAAAAAAAATTGAGGTAATTGTCTATAATAATATAATTGTTTTGTGAGAAAACTTTTTTAAAATTTTAGTTTTTAGGTTTTTTTTAAAAAAAAAGTTGGTATTTTTTTGTCGTATTTTTCGATTATGTGGAAAACTTTTTTTTTAAAATTTTTGTTTTTAGGTTTTTTTTTTGAGGTAATTATTTATGAAAAAATTACTTAATTCATATTAAAATTTATAAATTGTGGACTAACTTTAGATTTTGTGGGAAAACTTTTTTAAAATGTTGTTTTTAGTTTTTTTAAAAAAAAAAAAAATTGAGATAATCGTGGACTTTTTTTTTGTCGTATTTTTCGATTATGTGGAAAACTTTTTTAAAGTTTTTGTTTTTAGGTTTTTTTTTTTAGGTAATAATTTATGAAAAAATTACTTAATTCATATTAAAATTTATAAAATTTTTCCGATTTTGATATGAAATTTGAAAAAAATGTAATTTGATTTCTCCACTTTGTCGAACTGTATCTTATGTACATAATTTTGGTGTAAAAAATACTAAAAAATAAAGGGATATTTTTCTTGGTGAAATATTCATCAAATACACACAAATTGTCCCACCCTAATGTACACAAATGTGGCCATCTCATCGAAATTCTGTGGCCTTTGAACTCAGTTTATCTGATCCGAGTTTACTTTTCAATCCATTTGCCAAATATTTCATTCGAGGCTCAACGGTTTTTTCTTTTTTTATGACTTTTTCTTTCCTTTCCTGACTACTGTAATACATCAAGATTAATGTGGGCTGGGGTATACACATACACAGACAACAGTCTATACATGTGTGTGTGTGTTACATACAAGGATTATCTTGTGCTGAAACATAAACACTTAAAGACGTCATATGTATGCTGATATTTATGTATTGGTATAAATTTATGACAAATTGGATAACAATGTCACAATCTTATAAAAGAAAGGATGCAAATTGACGTGATAGCAATTGCTGAGATGACAACTGACAGGTGGAAATCCTGGAATCAGTCTTCAGGTGTAGTAATAGAGATTAGCCGTTGCTTTAGAAAAGTAACTTTAAATTCACACTTTTTCCATCATTTCATATTTCCATCAATGATTATAAATATTAATCACTTGAACAAACAAACAAAAAAAAAAACTAAGATATTAGTGTGGAATTTTCATTACTCTTCATCTTAAAATAAATTCCCATGTTTGCATTATTGCACTACAAGAGAAGTGGTAGAGGGGGAGGGGGGGAGGGGGTTACTTTAACGATTTCATACATTTCACCCGTTCTGCTACTGAAAGCGTTTGCTTGAAGCCCAAGCACAACAATAAAAGACGGAAACTGTTGACAAAATACAATCATATTTCTGAAGAAGACACACTCAGCGTGAGAACGTACGTAGTGAAGAGAATTTTAATGGATGCACTTGCATCTTAGTTCCTGCTCGGATATGCAATCAATGCATGGGTAAGTATCTCACATAAATATTTATGGTTCCCCCTCATATACGTGGAATGGAGTTTGACAGAACAAAGAACGAACGAATTTTGGTACGAGTGTCGAGTCGTGCACTGTTTTCCCTGTACTACAAGTGGTGGCAAAATATTAAAGGGTTTTTATGATAAATAATAAATATAGAACAATGTGAGGCGTTGGATTTTCTGTTCGAAAAGGTAGAATGGAATTTAAGCTAATGCTTAAAGATTTTTTAAAACATTTCTTTTTTTTTTTGGAAAAAAATTGGAAATAAATTTATGAACTCGAACAACAGAAACAAAAACTGTATAAAGAATAAAAATCAAAAAACTAAGAAAAAAATTTTTAAAGAAAATAGACGAAAAAAAAAATATATAAAAAAATAAACGAAAAAAAAATATATAAAAAAAACTGAGTAATGCTTAATATTTGCTGGCAGCATTTGCTTTGAATATGGAAAATTAATTTGAGTCTAATCCGTTTCATAATATTTGTTAATGAAAAAAAAGCTTACACGCTATGACAAATGAAAATATGCGCAATTAACGGCCACTGAAGCAGAAGCCGCTGCAGAAGAAGAAAAAAGTTGAAGCACAAAAAATGTATTTTGAAAATCCATACGAAAAAAAATCCAAAATAATTTTTTTTTAAATCAACTTAATTGTCGAAATGAAAAAAATTTTGGTTAATTTTCGTAATTTCAAAAAAGAAAAAAAATTGAGGCACAAAAAATGTATTTTGAAAATCCAGACGAAAAAAATCCAAAATTTTTTTTTTTTAAATTCACTTCATTTAATTGTCGAAATGAAAAAAATTTTGGTTAATTTTCGTAATTTCAAAAGAAAAAAAATTGAGGCACAAAAAATGTATTTTGGAAATCCAGACGAAAAAAAATCCAAAATTTTTTTTTTAAATCCACTTTATTTAATTGTCGAAATGAAAAAAATTTTGGTTATTTTCGTAATTTCAAAAAAGAAAAAAAAAATTGAGGCACAAAAAATGTATTTTGAAAATCCAGACGAAAAAAATTTTTTTTTAAGTCCACTTCATTTAATTGTCGAAATGAAAAAAATTTTGGTTAATTTTCGTAATTTCAAAAAAAATAAGAAAAAAATTTTAAGCACAAAAAATGTATTTTGAAAATCCAGACGAAAAAAATCCAAAAATTTTTTTTTTTTTAAATTCACTTCATTTAATTGTCGAAATGAAAAAAAGTTGGTTAATTTTCGTAATTTCACAAAAAATAAAGAAAATTGAGGCACAAAAAATGTATTTTGAAAATCCAAACGAAAAAAATTCAAAAAATTTGTTTTTTTAAATCCACTTAATTATTTGTCGAAATGAAAAAAATTTTGTTTAATTTTCGTAATTTCAAAAAAAAAAAAATTATGCACAAAAAAATCTATTTTGAAAATAATTCACTTAGTTTGGAGACAAAAAAAATCGCGGTTTATTTTCGAAATTTCAAAATAATAAAATATTTTGAAAATCCCTTCACTTGAGTTATCGAGACGAAAAAATCTCGGTTAATTTTCAAAATTTCAAAATAATAGAGGCAAAAAATCCACTTCACTTTAGTTGTCGAGACGAAAAAATTTCGGCAAATTCTCGAAATTTCTCAACAAAAAATTATTTTGAAAATTCAATATAAAAAAATCTCGGTTAATTTTCGAAATTTCAAAATAATAGAGACAAAAAAAATATTTTGAAAATCCCTTCACTTGAGTTGTCGAGAAGAAAAAATCTCGGTTAATTTTCGAAATTTCATAATAATAGAGGCAAAAAATCCACTTCACTTTAGTTGTTGAGACGAAAAAAATTTCAGCAAATTCTCGAAATTTCTCAACAACAAAAAACAAAAATTTATTTTGAAAATTCAATATAAAAAAATCTCGGTTAATTTTCAAAATTTCAAAATAATAGAGGCAAAAAAAAAGGTATTTTGAAAATGTAGAGACGAAAAAAAAACTTGGTCAATTTTCGAAATTTGAAAAAAAAAATAGAAAAAAAATTGAGGCACCACAAAAAAATATTTTTGCAAATTGGAACGAATATAGAAAAAATCGACTTACATTAATTTTTTTAATTTCCCTCTAAAAACTACTATTTGGAAAATCCACATCACATCTAGTTGTCGATTAGTTCAGATCCATTCGCAAACTCATTTATGTCCTGATATCTGAATGCAAACAATAGTCCACCCACACCCCCATATAGATCTCTCGGAATTTTCAACTGAAAAAAAAAATAACATTCTTCCATTCTGTCCAAAACAATTTCGTGCAGCGATGACTTCATAAATTATGTGGGCAATAATCTGTTTAAATCTGCCCGCAAAACAACCCGAATATGTCGATTTCAATTCATGTTCTACCCAACGCAAAATAAAGAAGAGAAAAAAACTACACAAACAAACAACTAATCCATATCGATGCTTTAAACATCTGGCCGGAATGACAAATACACACACACATACATACTATGATTATGTACATGTGTAGGTGTATACCTATGGATTTGTATACTCACAGGTATACAATTGTATGAGGGTATCAGTTTCTCTATAGGATATGTGACACCTATCAAAGATTGAAACCGTCACAATATTTGAATGACAATATCGACAATATCACACACACAAACAAACAGTCATACACCGGGGACCACAGCAAGAACAAAAAAATAGACATCAAAGTGTAAAAGTACACTGAAAGAAACAATGAAACGTTGTTGCATTTGAAGTTTTTTTTTTTGAAATCAGAAAAATTTACACAAATGTTGTGTAAGTTGCAAGCACTTAATTTCTGTCCACAAAGGTATGATACTGACTGACTGACTGACTGGCTGTCAGGGTTTTAAAGGGGAAAAGGGCTCTCACCATCCTAACCGCGAAAATGTTTAAACGCCAAATAGACAATTTTACAGGAGAGGGGTTTTTTTTGTGGTCAAGCAAAAAGTTGTGTGGCGCTTACAAGAATATTCAATTTGCCATATCTATGCAAACAAAATTTGAGAATTTTTAATATTTTGTGATCAAGAGCGTTGGACAATTTTCTATCGAATTTTATTAAAAAGCTAATTTCGAAAAAAATGGCTCCTAAGTGTGTTTGTGGTCAAACAAAAAGGCGTGAGGCGCTTACAATACAATAGAATTTGCTATATCTTTGTAAATTTAAATTTTGAATTTTTAATATTTGGTGAACAAAAGCGTTGGACAATTTTTTATATAGAATTTCATTAAAAAACAAATTTTAAAAATTTAAGGGCTAGAAGTTATTCAACAAGAATCCACTCATTAGACGACGCTTTATTTAATAATCAATTTTAATCTGTTAATTATGCCTTTGGGAACTGATATAACAATCATCATAGACAAATACCTCCCCTTTCCGTTCAGTGTACTTTTAAACCTTTTTTTCTGTGTGTCTGTGTCTGTACAAATGGGAAGACATGTGTATACAAACTTTTGCCAACCATAACACATATTGTTGTGTGTGTGTGTTTTTTTTTTTGTTCTGCCAACTTTAACGACTGTCAATTAATGTTAAAATAACATTTCTACCAAAAACAACAAACAAATCGAACCATTTCGTTTTTTTTTTATTGGCTCCCACAACCGCAATTATAAATAGGTAGTGTGCTGTTGTTGTTTTTTATGGCATTCTTAAAAAGTGATTATCGGTTGGCTTGCCACACAAGGGAAATTACACCAACAACAGCAACGAAAGAGGACATTTTAAGCGAACATCAACCGAAACAAATAATGTTTTCATAATAATCATTTAATACACCCAACTGTATGGAAGAACTAACAAGTTGTGGTCTACTTTTGGGGATTATTCCAACACATGTAAAACACACATATTAGACAAATATAATTGGAAGTTTTGTTGCATAACCCGTGAGGGGATTAAACAGAAAAGCAGAAATGAATAAATAAATACAAATATTGCCTACTTTTAGGAGGACAAAGAAATTCTACCAAAAAAAAAATGATTTTATAAAACTACATCGAATGCAAGAAGAAAGAATGTTTTCTGTAGATTACATAGAATGGGTTTTCTCATCATCATCATAATCATACACTATGCAACAAAAACAAAGTTTTATAATGAACAACAACTAAGCAATACTGATATGCCCAGGTCCTCTGAGCACAAAAAGGGCATGTTCATTTTTTTAAAATTTTTGCCCTAAATTTGTAAGCCCTCAATTGTCATATCTCGTTATGTTGTTTCACCCGATTTCGGTGAAATACATTTTAAAAAATTTATCAAAAAATTATTTTTTTGTTATTTTTTAATCAGAAAAGAATTCTACAACAAAACAAGTTTGTAGAAAAAACATTCGCAAAACTATATCGAATGCCTGACTCTGAAGGGAACTGCAAAGATGGATGCGTTCCAAGGATTCAATAGAATACTAAAAAATATATTACACTGTGCAACAAAAGAACACGTTGTAGTGCACAACTATACAATTCTGATGTACTGAGGTCATCACAGTACAGCAAATGGTGGGATTTTTTTAAATTTGTTTTTTAATCTGCGAAGTGTTGAGCGTTTAATTGTCATAACTCGTTAACGACTGGTAAAATAAATTTTAAAAAAATTATCAATAAATTGTTTTTATTATTTGTTGATAAAAAAAGTTATAAATCAATTTTTTTTGATTCAGATTAAAAAAATTACAAATTTGATAATTGCAAAAAGTGTCCACTTTTTAAATCGAATCACTGTTTCAGAGTTATACACAACTTAAGTTGAATCTTTGAAATTTTTTGTTGATTTGCTAATTTTTTAGACTTTAATTGTCATAACTTGCCCGATATTGGTGAAATAAATTTTAAAAAATTAATTAATAAATTATTTTTATTATTTGTTGATCAACAAATTTTCAAGTAAACTGTTTTTTTTTTTAAAAAATGAAAAAAAATTTGATCTGCAAATTTTTGAGCGATTAATTGTCATAACTTGATAATGGTGAAATCAATTTTTATCGAAAAATTTGTATTTCAATTACCATTTTTAAATTTTTTTAAAAAAAAATTGGTAATTGAGAAAAGTTTCAATTTTTTTATCCGAATCACAGTTTCAGAGTTATAAACATTTCAAGTTTAATCTTTTAAAAAAAATATAATTTGCAAATTTTTGAGCCATTCATTTGTCATAACTCGGTAATGACTTGCCCGATTTTGGTGAAATAAATTTTTATCGAAAAATTTGTATTTCAATTACTATTTTTTAATTTTAAAAAAAAAATTGGTAATTGCAAAAAGTTTATATTTTTTTAATCCGAATGACAGTTTCAGAGTTATAAATATTTCACGTTTAATCTTTCAAAAAAAATATGATTTGCAAATTTTTGAGCCATTCATTTGTCAGAACTCGGTAATGACTTGCCCGATTTTGGTGAAATAAATTTTGATCGAAAAATTTGTATTTCAATTATTTTTTTTTAATTTTAAAAAAAAAATATTTGGTAATAGCAAAAAGTAACAATTTCTTTATCCGAATCACAGTTTCAGAGTTATAAACAACTTAAGTTGAATCCTTTAAAAAAATTTAAGTTGCAATCTTTTCCCATTCACTTTATAACTTGGTAATGACTTGCCCAATTTTGGTGAAATAAATTTTAATCGAAAATTTGTATGTGAATTATTTTTTTCTAATTTAAAAAAAAAAATTGGTAATTGCATAAGTGAAAATTTTTTAATCCGAATCACAGTTTCAGAGTTATAAACATTTCAATTTTAATCTTTTAAAAAAAATATAATTTGCAAATTTTTGAGCCATTCATTTGTCATAACTCGGTAATGACTTTTGGTGAAATAAATTTTGATCGAAATTTTTTTTTTCAATTATTATTTTTTAATTAAAAAAAAAATAATTTAATAATTGCAAAAAGTGCCCATTTTTAATCCGAATGACAGTTTCGGAATTATAAGCAAATTAAGTCGGAACTTTATTTTTTTGATTTTTTTTTGTGGAACAGAAAATCATAAGAACTCAAAAATGACACACAAAAAAGTGTACATTTTAACAACATTATCATAAAGCGCCAATTAAAATTATTTAAATTTATTTATTATTAATTATAATACAAAGTAAATTTATATTCTAATTTTGGGTGCAAGGGTAAACCCCCAAGCACGCTAACATCTGGCCTACCTGGGCGCTTGCATTAAAATTATTTAATTTTTTTTTTCTTTGTTGAAGAAAAAAATATTGTTATACTTTCAGAATGACAAAATGTGTCCATTTTCCAATATCGTACAATTAAAATAAGGTTTAGATAATTTTCGAAGACCCGGTTAAGATTGAACACGGAAACGAAGATCTTCTTAAGATTGTGAAGTTAAGAATGAAGTTAAAATCTAACAGTCGCATGTCAATTACAGTACAGCCATTGAAATGCCTGCTGTCAAGTCAGCTCTACTACCTCCCACAGTAATTTACTCCAACAAATAGCTTACGTTTTATTTACGATAGCTTTAATTGAATTGTAATAACATTTGCTTCACAAAAGAAAACACTATATTTTGCCGAACACTTCTCTCTACACAAACACTTTATTTAAATAATGTTAACATTTATTTGTTCGAAACACAGAAAAAAAAGCGCAAAACAATGGAAATAGGGAAAGAAATTCCCTTAACCCCCACACCACCAAACCCCCGGGGTAAAAGCGACATGTCTCAGCGGGATAAATTGTCAAAGTTAACAAAGGTCGGAAAAAATAAACGGATACCTATTTCCCGTTTCAAGTTTACTACATCAATACCCAAAGCGATTGTCAGACGGAGAGAAATAGATGGCGGATGTTAGCACACACACACACACACACATGGACATTTGAATAAAACCAACTGCACAACTACAGCCACACAGATCTCAGTTGAGTTTAATGGTAAGACCCCATCGTACATGTAAGCATTACCATCGCCAGGCAAAACTTAGCAACACAATCGGCAAAGGGATTAAATTTCGCCCAAAGCCACAGAAACACAAACGCCCACATGTCTGCACACACTTACACGCCTAAGCCCCAATGTAACGAAGAAACGTAGGAGAAAACCATAAAGGACTTGCCAGGTACGTAAAAGAAAAGCTTCGATAATATACATACATACGTACGTACGTACATATTAAGTAGAAGACAAAGCTTTAAGTCGGCACCAACACTGATCAACTGATTACGGCCGCCATGGACAGAGGTAATATCGAGTGGCGGGGAGGGGAAGCTAAAAGCGGATTGCAAATGATTTCTAAAACTATAAAGTCAGATTCAGATTCGAAGAATCTTCGTGCAATCCTCCGAAATGAGTGTCGTACAATTACTAATCAGCAGAACGCATATTTCTTTCAGGTGGATTCCAAACACACATTGAAGTAGGCGAAATTGCACAGTGGTTCGAAGAACGAAGAAAATGAAACTACTGAAGCTGTAAAAGATTGTAAAAAAGGACGAAATAGAATTCATGATTTAAATCGCTAGGCATACTAGGCGACACTAAGTTCTATATGAGCATTGTACATAAATTTGATGAACGTTGTACATCAATTTGATGAACATTGTACATCAAGTTGATGAACATTGTGCATCAATTTAATGAAAATTTTAGGTCAACATGATGAACATTTACATCAATTTGATGAACATTGTACATCAATTTGATGCATATTGTACATCAATTTGATGAACATTGTACATCAATATGATGAACACTGTACATCAATTTGATGAACACTGTACATCAATTTGATGAACATTGTACATCAATTTGATGAATATTGTACATGAATTTGATGAACATTGTACATCAATTTGATGAACGTTGTACATCAATTTGATGAACATTGTACATCAATTTGATGAACATTGTACATCAATTTGATGAACATTGTACATCAATTTGATGAACATTGACATCAATTTGATGAACATTGTACATCAATTTGATGAAAATTGTAGGTCAACATGATGAACATTTACATCAATTTGATGAACATTGTACATCAATTTGATGAACATTGTACATCACTTTGATGAACATTGTACATCAATTTGATGAATACTGTACATCAATTTGATGAATACTGTACATTAGGGTGGAGTGAAATTCAAAAAAAAAAAAGTTAACCTCGGAATGAGATGTAGTCTGGTGTCCTAATGAGGGGAAAAATAAAGAAAAAAAATTTAAAAAATTTTTAGGGGTCGCGCCACTCCCTCGAAATTTGGAAATTATCGCTATTTTGGCGTTGATTTTAGAAAAATCCTAAAAAGTTTTATGTCAATAAATGTTTGCAATAGCGTAAACAATGAAATAAGGGCATGAACAAATTTAAAAAAAATTTTATCATTGTTCAAAAATTTCAAAAAGTAAAGTAAGTTAAATCGTCCCTTCCTCAGAAAATTGACTGAACAATGAAATCGCCACCAAAGCTACAAATATTAGTCGATTATCCTCATATTTGCCTCAAATACTTTTGTTTGGGCTCTGAACAAGCTCAAACTTTTAAATTTCGAATAAGTTAAGTCGTTAATTTTTAGGATTTTTCTAAAATCAACGCCAAAATAGCGATAATTTCCAAATTTCGAGGGAGTGGCGCGACCCCTAAAATTTTTTTAAAATTTTTTTCTTTATTTTTCCCCTCATTAGGACCCCAGTCTACATCTCTTTCCGAGGTTAACTTTTTCAAATTAAAAAAAAAGCATGTTTTCACTCCACCCTACTGTACATCAATTTGATGTACATAATTTTTTTGCAAAAATGTATCAATGAATTTGTCATCGTTTTCATTGATTTGATGTACAGTTTTTTTTCTGATTTAATTGTTCACTGTTTATCGTGAAGAACACGAACACATCTGTTAAAGATTAGAGTCAAACATATATCACCACTTGTGTTACTGTGCCTCCCGGAACTCTGCCAAAAATCATATGCACATGATTTTCCATTTCACAGATACTGATCCAACACACACATTCTCAATTCATTTGCTTCCGCTGAAAGAATAAGTCACCGGAAAGGAAAAAACAACGCAGCAAAATGGAATAACACACAAAAACGTAACCGTACACGTTGCTGTTTGAAGGGGGAGCACACTTTTAATGGATGACCAGGAAATGGCCAACAAATGCCAAAGACAAATCAAAGGCGTTAAGTGGGCCATACGTCGAAGCGAACGGCATGGAAATAATATCCAGATAAACCAACTGGTAAAAGGGAATACATCAGCGTACAACCAAAGCCAAAGCCGGCATAAGAAAGCGAGGAAAGATAACAGCAACAGCAAATATATAATTGTGGCAATGCCTTAGCCGACAAGCAAATCGATGGATAGGACGCAGGAGATGGCAACAAGAGATATAGAGGGAAAAAACGAAGACTACAGTCAAGCATATGGTGCCTACATGTAAAATCAGTCACAGCCTGTTGTTTTTCATTCAGGGCGAACTCATACTCCCACTTACGAACTAAGATTTGGACATTTCCATACGCCGACACACACACAAATAGGTTTTGACTTAATGAAGATGTCGTTTGTTTGGTCAGGGACGACAAAAACAAATCATCAGTTGACTCCTTTTGGGCTTCTGAAGGTATAAACTAATACACACATACACAGACATATGTATATTTGTATGTGTGTCTGAATGATTGAGCAGACAATATTGGATGGGCAAAATGTGTTGCATCAGCTGATGTTTTTTTTTCCACAGAATGTCGCCTTGAGTTAATAGACTGTGGAATTGGACTGCAGGAGATGGGAAGGGGGAGCAGTATTAATTTGCAAGTTAGTGAGCTGATTTTGCTGTTATTACTAGACTAGTAAGTTGTAATGCGCCTATAGGCCCGTTGAAATATGGAAAAAAAAATTGTTGAAAAAAAAAAAAAATTTTTAAAAAAAAAAATTTATGTTCAAAAAAAAATGTATGTTCAAAAAAAATTTTTGTTGAAAAAAAAAAAATTTCTTGAAAAAAAAAAATTTTGTGGAAAAAAAAAATTTTTTGTGGAAAAAAAAAATTTGTTGAAAAAAAAATAATTTGGAAAAAAAAAATTTTGTAAAAAAAAAAAATTTGGAAAAAAAAATATTTTGAAAAAAAAAAATTTTTAAAAAAAAAATTTTGGAAAAAAAAAATTTTTGGTAAAAAAAAAATTTGGGGAAAACACAATTTCTGTACAAAAAAAAAATATTATTTTTTTAATTATTATTATTTTTTATAGAATTTAAATTCCTACGTACTGCGTGACAGAGTCAGTGAATCAGTGAATCAGTGTATCAGTGAATCAGTGAATCAGTGTCGAGGGTAAATATATATTATCCCCAGGTGTGTCGGGGCGTATGTGCATTTTTTTGCAAGATCACAACACTCATACGACCAATACAGTTAAGAGCAGGGCGATTTGATTAAATGTTCACAGCTGGCAGAATATCATCTGTGGTCACACACCATAATGGCCTAACTCGACTTAGGACAAAATGGAGTTTTTTGTACCGTGTTCAGCGTTTTTTTTTTAAGGATTGCTTAGAATCTGCAAGAAAGTTAAACCAAACCAACAAATCGACTCTTGATTTCCACCGAGGTTTTGAATATTTTGAAAAACCATTGGCAACGAAGTCACCCGACCCTCTGCTTCGTTATCGCTTCTCAGTTGGGATCTAAGTGATTTTCCTTGACTGTCATAACTTGGTAGCGATTTCCCTTTCCAAAGGTCTACCAATATTTTTCTTCAAGTGCTAAGCATTGGTTGGTGTGTGTGTGTGTGTGTGTGTGGGTGGGTGAGTGTGTAAGAGAACGAACACGTGTCTGCCTGAACATCATTGAATGTGTATGTGACAATTGTAGTTGTGTGAGTGTATATGTGTGCTTGAGAATGAAAAGAAATATACTCTGGTATAATAAGAAAGTATTTATTTTATTTCGAACAATGTTGGGTCCATTAATGTTGAAAAACAACTTGACCTAAATATGTTTTATTTCTTATTTTTTCTGTGCACATTTCTCTCATTTGCTGTTTAAAGAATTCAGTTCTTCATCTTTACTGGCAGCGTTCAGATGGTTCGTTCGTTATTTTCCATTTTCATTTTCATTTATTTCATTTGTATTATTATTATTTCTTCTTCTTCTTCGTCAGCTTCTCCATTTCACAAATATTTCTTTGATATGAAATGAAATAAATGTTGGTTTGGCTGGGGGTGTGGGAGAAAAACTTATAAAGAAAAGAATGTGAATGCGAGAGGAAGTGGAAACCAGAAGCAACAAGATGGAACAAAATCATTATGATGGAATTAAAGACACAATCAGGCAACCACACTCACATAAATAAACTAACAAACACACAGACACGCACACACATGGCTTACACAACAACACATCAACATCAATAGCTCCAATACCAAACATCACCCGTACTAGAGGGCACAGCTTACGCTGGCTCCCACAGAAATAGTTGAATTCCACTCACAGTGATTCGTTGCATGGTCAAGAAAAAATTTAAGCAAGTTTACAAGGAGACACAGTGTGTTTCAAGTTCGAGTTTCTTTCCAAATGCAAATTAAACACACACACAGAATGGAAATTCAATATTATAATAATTATATTTATAAATATTTAAAGTAGAGGATCTACAATTAATAAAAGATAAATGACATCACTGTAAATGTCCTTCGCGTGCCCGCTTAGAATCAACATGTACTTCTGGGGACATTTTCGATGACTTTTCACAGATTTGAAGGCCAAGAGTAAAATCAAGATTTTATTAAAAAAAATGAGCATTTTAACAAATTTCAGCAAACAATTTTTTTTTTTTAATGGAAATAAGTAAAAAATAAATATTGTCTCGGTACTGAGAATTTCAGCAAATAATTCTTTTTGAAATATAAAAACAAGTGAAAAATTAAAATAAATATTCTCTCGGTTATTATTATTATTATCCCACAGAGCAAAGAGGCAAAAAAAAATTTACGAAAACAGCTGCAAACACACATGTATTCGCACTCAAACATATATATATTCCCCTACCACAAACTTTAAGTTGTTTGTAGGTTATAAATATCAAAGATATATCGTATGTACAGTGTACTCTCCTCTTGCGGACACCTCTCAGAAGCGGACAATTGGGATATTATGCATTTTTATTTTGGGGAATTTTTCAAAAAGCCCGTTAAGGAGCTCCGAATAGTTTTTCGATCCCATTTCCATGCCATTGGGGTTAATTTAGTTTTACATTTACTAGATTTTTAGAGTAGATTTTTCGGGGGAACCGATTTCATGTAGCTTTATCAAAAAAAATCTCACACGAAATTGTGAGAAAATGTTCATAATGAAAAATTGCCAAAAACAAAGTTGGGGGGTTTTTCATAATTTTTTGGGGGCATTTTCATATGAAAAATATGAATTTTTCTACTTTGGTTTGGGATAGATTTTTTTTTTTTTTTTTTTTTTGTTGTTTCACATTTTCGGTTGAGATGATATTGTTTTATGAAAAATCATCCCAAACTTGGGGCGTTTCTTCATACTTTTGATATATTTTTTTTGTCCAAAAATACAGGTTTTTCCAATTAACAAAAGTCTATTGTTCATAATATTTGGATGATTTTGCGTTGGGTATTTTTTCATAAACGTGATTTTTTAGAATTTTTGGGGGCAATTTTCATGTTTGGCATTTAGGGGAATTTTATAATTTATTTTGGGGTGTTTTTCATTTGGGGTATTTTTCATAGATGCAGCTTTAGCTTTACTTAACGAAAATACTGTCCAAATTCAGGAAATAGTAGTGTTTTTTTTTTGCCCCTTTCCTTCATTGATCATAAATTAATTTGACATACGAATCTTATGTTGGCATTTTCAGAGAATGTTTCAACTATTCTAAGGACTTCTTCATGGGGTATTATTCTATTTTTTTTTTTTTTTGGTGGAAGGGTTGCTTTTTGGGTATTCTTCAGAGCCTTCTCTTTAGCTTTGGCGCGTATTTTCGCGACATCCATTTGGTCAAGCATTTCTGTGCCTAATTTACACTGTTTTAATTTTCAAGATCTATTTAAATCTTCTATTCGGCTAGAGAACTTCCGCCAGGGCCATTCCCATGTGAGTTTTTAAATGTGCTTTCAAGGCGACTACATAAGTGGATCTCAAATTATCCGTCTCTGTCTTGAACATTCAATGCCAAACATGTGGCTTGTTATATTTCGAAACACTGTGCAACTACTGGAATCATGAGTGCCCCCAGCTATTACCACTAAATATATTTGTGTACAGACCTACAAAGATCAAGAGCAACCGCACACACAGCAAAACCACTACAATTAAACCATCCATACGTCAATAAACACACACATATTCACAAGCAAACCCAGATATTTTTTGTGTGCTCATAATACTCTTATGGAGTAAACTGTCGGTGAATGTGCTCAGTTCACTTCAGTTATTCAGCTCGATAATATAAATTTGTTAAAAAGAAAAAAAAGAAAAAAAAATTAGAAATTTTAGTACATTTCACCCATTCGTAGAGTCGTCGTCTTTCTATTTCTACTGCTTATTATTATTATTGTAGACACACACACGCACGCACGCACACATATATCGGTTGCATATTATGACTTCTTTTTGTGTTTGACTGAGTGACTCTGGTTGTCCGGTGGCTGGGGATTGTGTCTGTGTGTATATTTTTGAGGCTCCTTTGCGTTTTCCATGGCTTATGAAATATAATGGATTGCATTCGTTATTCATCGGCGAACGTCTGTTGTATATCATCGAGTCGTAGAAGCGTAGTTCATTGTCAGAATTGCTATCAATTTTTCATTTTCTTAGTTCAGTCGCTCTTCCCCTTCCTCAACATTGTCTTCTCATATCAGACATTAACACATTCATCCCCCCCCCCAAATGGACGAAACCTCATTTGTTATTATCACAATACAAATATCATCAGTTCAGTGCAGATGATTGAAGTAGCTTCACTTGTTGTTGGCTATTTGTACTGTTAATTTGTAGTGGTTATAATGGTTCTGTATGTGTGTGTGTGTGTAGGGAGAAGTTTTAATACGTACTGACAACGAGCGATGTCCTAGTTAGATTTGAGGATCCCAAAACTCATTAATGTTGTAGTGAATGAAATAGAAATGAATTTGAAATTTCTTAGCTCACCGAACCATCGTGGAATATTGAACGATCCGCGAATTATTTTTTTATGAGGGGTCACACAGACACTGAATGACTCGCTAGAAACTGTATGCCACAAAGACAAAGCCAGGGGTGAACAAACTTGTAAATGTCAGAAATACTGTACCAATACTGTCCATGTGGCGCTGGAGCATTTTGTTAGTTGTATAGAACTTAAATCGAAATTAAGGAATTTTTAATCAAAAATAAAAGGTTTCCTAACAGGGCCGAGTCCACATGTGCTGCACAGGATTGAGGTTCACAATAAATTTTGGACGAAATCCTAGAGCACACACCCAAAGATGCAAGGCTATGGGAAATATCAGGTAACATGGGTATCTATCTTTCTTAATATATATTTACCCTCGACACTGATTCACTGACTCTGTCACGCAGTACGTAGGAATTTAAATAGGCATTCTATAATTCTATAAATAATAATAATAAAAAAAATAATATTTTTTTTGTACAGAAATTGTGTTTTCCCCAATTTTTTTTTTTACCAAAATTTTTTTTTTCCAAAATTTTTTTTACAATTTTTTTTTTTTTTCAACAAAATTTTTTTTTTCCAAGAAAAAATTTTTTTGTAACAAAATTTTTTTTTTCCACAAAAATTTTTTTTTTTCAACAAAAAAAATAATATTTTTTTTTTGTACAGAAATTGTGTTTTCCCCAATTTTTTTTTTTACCAAAATTTTTTTTTTCCAAAATTTTTTTTACAATTTTTTTTTTTCAACAATATTTTTTTTTTCCACAAAATTTTTTTTTTCAACAAAATTTTTTTTTTCCACAAAAATATTTTTTTTCAGCAATTTTTTTTTTTCAACAAAATTTTTTTGTAACAAAATTTTTTTTTTTTCCACAAAAAATTTTTTTTTTCAACAAAATTTTTTTTTCCATGTTTCAACGGGCGCCATAGGCGCATTACAACTTACTAGTATCAATATATTCGAAATATTCGAAAAAAAATTTAAAATAAATCTGACATTTGGAATCAAAACAAACCCAGAATTCCCAAAAGGGGAGGGGATCCCCAATATTGGGATTTTTGTTAGGAAGAGACGTAGATACAATAAAATCGGGCAACACTTTGGACAGTTTTGCTTTGTGTTTCGAAAAATTGTGATTCTAGTGGGGTATTTCTTTAAAAAAAAAGTGGTCAAGTTTGAAGGAGTCTGGGGGAAAAAGTAAAAGGGTAACCCTTTATTTTCTTTTCGTTGGAAAAAGTATAGGGGTAACCCTAGATTTTTTTTGTTGAAATTGCAAATTATTTTTATGCTCACAGAAAAACAATTTGGCAAAAAAATCTCAAAAAAAATATTTTTTTTTAAATTTTCCACGACTATAAAAATGTTCTCATAATTTTTGTTGTTGCAATGTTTTTAGCGGATTTTTTAAATAATTATGTTTCCAAAATACCCGTCTTTACCTGACAGAAATCGTACTTCAAATAGTTCAGTTATAAGAAGAAAACTGATTTGGGGTTGAAAAAAAAATATTTTTTCCGTTTCTCTAGGAGAGACAATTCAAAAGAAAAAAAAACATATTTTCATAAGTCTTGACCACCAATTTGTATCAGGCTTATCATAAGATGAATACAAATTTGGCAGAAGTTTAAAGTTTTTAGAGAACCGAGATTTCTAATTTTTGGTTCGAAATTCTAAACTTCGAGTCGAACACACTTAAGCTTGAACTCTGTGAAATTTCAATCAAGTCAGACAAAACAATTTCAAATGGCACATTTATTTACAAAAAAAAAAGAACAATTTGAATTCTTACACTATGCGATGACGAATTTCCTGATCCCATGAAGGCAGACGATATTCCCATGAAGGGAAAACTCTTCCATATGGGACCAAGCTATTTTAGATCCATCAGCCTCTTATCATTTGTTTCGACACGACCAAATCGTTTATTTTGTAGGAATTCCAAATAAAAATCCCTTGAACAAGTGAACATTTAAATAAATTAATTTTTATTTAATTTCATTATAATCACAAGACCAAATTGGCTATCAAAAATACATCTCTAGATACAAATCGAGAACCGTTTTATTTCCCTTAACACGAAGGACTTCTCTCACATCGGTGAGCTGTCTACGCTCTACTTTTGTTAATCTCACTGACCCGAACTTATTTTTCAAAACCGGCTCCGAAGGGTTCTTGGATTTTCTAGACCAGTTGGTCCTCGTATTCTGTTGCTAGTAAAAACGTTAAAATGTATTTGATTTTTATACCAGTATACGAACCCTACCTACCACCCCACGGTCAAACAAAATGAAAGCTCACGTAATTAAAATTCTGGCAGGAAAATTTGCGGAAAACATAAAATTAATACGAATTCCCTTCAATATATATATATATTGGAATTAAATTCCCGATCGTCGTCCTGCCTCCTGGCTTAGCTAAATTCCTTAGCCATCGCCCCACAAAAGTCGTATCCAAATAAGCTTAATTTCATTAAACACACACACACACAAAACCCTCATGATAACGAAAAAAAATATAGTTTTAAACCTTATCCACTTCTTCGTTATATTTGATTTAGACCATCCCACCCTCCCTGCCCTGAACATGCCATATCCTTGTCGTAGTATTGTTGCCGTTGTTACCACAACAACAATTGCTAACTAAGTGTAAAAGGAAAGAAGAAAAACCACACACACATAAAATCGATTAAGTTTCACTTAAAAAAGGGAAAAATGTTCCTTTTTTTTGTTACCACACACAAAAATATACAACAGGATACGAAGGGGGTGGGATAGTGATGGTGGATGATGGGATAGTCTGGAAAAAGGCTAACTGTCGTAAAGAATAGGAAAGAGCGAAAAGGAAATCAACATAAAAAGGGTTAACTAAAATAAGGATCTAAGATGTTTGCTTGAATTTTCTCCCCACACAAATACTTACAAAATGTTCTTTTTCGAGACCAGGCCTTTTTTTTTTGGGGGGGGGGGGGGGGAGTGCAACTAGCTCTTGTTAGAAGGCATTACTTACTCACACACACACCAACGCATACCTAAATCAACACATGTCTGCATATACAAAGTGATATTATACAAAATACTCGTACCTCTTCTATACGTACTACAACAACAACAAAATAGTTGACTTCATATGAAAAACGCTTTCGTTTTTTCTTTCACACGCACACACAGAAATAAACACTTCCATTTATACAATATCTCTGGCAAACACACAGAGACTTACTTTTAGCATCAAATATCCTTTGACAAATGCCAACACACGCTCACACACACCCACACACATCTGAGTATGTCTTCAGCACTTTTTCTCCCATCCACCTCTGTACTGTTGTCCTTCATGTGAATGTAGTCGCCTGTGAATATGGGAACGTCTCCCTTTTAAAACAATTTCTTTTGTCCCTCTTCTCTTTGGCATCGACGATCTGTCCAATTTCTCTTGTTTTTATTGTTCCTCCTCTGGTTGTCGCCGTTGCTGCTGTTGTTGTTGTTTCCACTGCCTTTGTTGTTGTACAAAGGCTAACATGTTAAGTGTGCAGACTACAAATATTTGACATACACTGTATTCTCTCTCAATACACACACACACACGTATACTACCATGCATGTGAATTGTACGATTTGCTTTGAGATGGCTTGGATGTCTGTGGGACTCATAACTACACAGGCTTGCAAGGTTTTGTGATCTGAGAATTATTATTTATGTCAAGCAAAGAATAAGAAAACTTGACACACTTTTCAAAAATAGAGAGTGGGTGAGACAGAGGGAAATAGGGGCGAGAGAGATAACGAGCGAGAGTCAGAGAGAGAATGAGAGAGAGAGTCAGAGATAGAGAATGAGAGAGAGAGAGTCAGAGATAGCGAATGAGAGAGAGAGAGAGTCAGAGATACAGAATGAGAGAGATAGAGTGAAAGAGAGCACGAGGGATTCGGACAGATATTGAGCGAGCGTGCGAGGGATTCGGACAGATATTGAGCGAGCGTGCGAGGGAGTGGGACAGACAGTGAGAGAGGGACAGATTGTGAGTGTGAGAGATAGAGGGAGAGAGAGAGAGATAGAGAGAGCGAGAGTTAGAGGTATAGTGAGAGTGAGAAATATGGAGAGAGTTAGAGATATAGTGAGAGTGAGAGAGAAAGAGTTAGCGAGATAGTGAGATAGATAGTCAGAGAGATAGTGATAGAGACAGTGAGGCAGATAGAGATAGTGAGATAGATAGTCAGAGAGATAGTGATAGAGACAGTGAGGCAGATAGAGATAGTGAGAGAGATTAGTGAAAGCGAGAGATAGGTAGAGATGGAGGGATTAGAGCGACAGAGTAAGAGAGAGATAGGAAGAGATGGAGGAATTAGAGCGACAGAGTGAGGGAGATAGTGAGAGAGAGAGAGAACCAAGAGAGAGATAGAGAAAGCAAAGAGAGTTAGCGAGAGAGATAGTTTGAAAGAGTGAGAGATAGAGAGAGTAAGAGGGATTAGAGAGAGAGATATAGGGAGAGATGGATCGATTAGAGCGATAGAGTGAGTGAGATAGTGAGAGAGAGCCAAGAGAGTGAGCGAGAGATATAGTTTTAAAGAGTGAGATATGGAGAGAGTAAAAGGGATTAGAGCGAGAGAGTGAACGAAAGAGTGAACGAAAGACAGAGGGGTAGTTTTATAGAGTGAGCAAGGGAGAGAGAGATAGAGAGAGTGAGTGATAGAGAGAGATATAGAGAGTGAGTGATAGCGAGAGAGAGATATAGAGAGTGAGTGATAGCGAGAGAGAGATATTGAGAGCGAATAACGTAACTCTTTTTGAAGCTATGTCTCATCACTGCAATTTGATATATGAGGAAAATGTATTTTCACAAATTCATTCGAGAATTACATCCACAGTATGGAATAAATTGTCGTTCATGCATTTTCTCACGAGATCGTTAGTTTGACGAACGAATTGATATTACGAATAATTGTAGTAATTCAAAACAAATTAATACTACTTTTCGAAGATTACTCTGTCTATACAGTTGCTCATGGATACTCACTTCCCTGGCAACTACCGAAGTGAGATGTCCACGGACGGTACTTTCCTAAGTCCACTTTCGCCTGTTACCAAAGTGCAAACGAATCCAACCGAATAGCAGGGGTGATTAAAATGTTTAATGATTTAATCAGCTGAACTGAAAACGGTGACGGATACATTGTTTCCCTGCGGAGAGGAAGTTCAGGTTGTGGTTCTATCGAACGAGGGAAAACCCTTTTATACGGACCGAAGGATTTTACACTATATACAAGTTTATCTACAAATACCCAGGAGAGTTATTTATAGCTTTTCTATACCAAGCAAGTCTGAGTCAGCCATGTATGACATGGCCAACTTCGTTGAGGGTTTACACAGCGTCATCACAATGGCCTCAAGTCTGAGTGTTTACATTTTTCAGACTGTCCTGCTAACCTAAACCTAGGGCGTACATGGTCACGTTTCTAGAGACTCATATTGTCCCTAATTGAATAGTCTGCTCCAAGTTTATTTTTAGTGAATTCTAAAATTTACCAACACCTCCTTTGAAGTATTGGCCGTTAGAATCGTTTTGATTTTAACTGATAATATTATTTTACTGCACCAGACCATTTACCAAACATAATCATTTTCAATTAATGAAATAAATCACCCTTTCTGTTTGGTTGTAGACCAGTGTATGGCAAATGATGGCAGCTGTGTTGGCGTATATCTCACACAAATACAAATCGCAAACAATTGCCGTACGTGTGGCATTCCATTTCGTGAAGATTTTCGCCATAAAACTTAATGAGATTTTATGGATTTGCTGTTTGGGTTTTTTTTTTGTTGATCGTTGTTGGGGTTTTCTTGTTTTTTTTTTTGTTTGCCACAAATTACAAAAATGTCCTAGACGTTGTGGTTGAGGTCGATTTGTACACGTAAACGATGTTACAGGTCAATGTATCAAGGATACCTGCGATGAAGGATAGACGAAGGATAGAGAGATTGTCTACGAAAATAAAAAAAAATGGTACACTCACATCACATTAAAGTTAATGATTTTGTGGGAACGTTTTTTTTTCCTGAGGAGGTTTAAAATGTGGAAATAAAATAAAAGCGAAATATGAGAGAATATGACAAATATCTTTAAAATGTTAAAGACCAGAATTGTTGAGCATCCAATCATAGATTTTCGGTCAGCAGAAAGTACAATAGGGTTTTAATGAGGGGAACATACTGGAATTGCTGAATAAAACGCAAACCACACATAACCACATAACCCATTGCCATCGTTTGAATTCAGGCGAATTTATGAGCCAGAGTCAGGGAAAATTGGACAGTTCGGCAGAAAAGTTCCTTGGACGATAAATGTGTAAAAGACTTTTTAAAAACATGAAACGACGCGTGTGCGTCTTGCCAATACCTGATTAAATTCATTAAAGGATATTTTAGAAGCCTAGCCGGACCCTACACGAAATCGCATTCCAAAAAAAGCAATATTATGCCGAATAAAACTATATTAGGCTGTTTAAAATTTTGTTAATTTTATGGAATTTTCAAAAAAATAATTTTGCATTTGATACACATTTCCTCTAAATTTCTTTTATTTACCCAAAGATATTAATTTTTATTATCATATGAAGAAGAATATGAAAATATTGTGCAATTCGGAAAACTTTTTCCACAACAATTTGGAAAAAGAAATGCAATTTTTATTGCTGCCTATCTTTTTCTCCCCATTTTCTAAGTCAAGCCAAACATACGCCTCAAAGTATACTTGGCTTTTAATACGAATTTAATATTCTGCGTTTTTTTTCGTATTTTTTTTTTGGTCTAGCCCAACTTTTGTGCAGCTTAATGTCTTTGGGTGCCAAAAGGCATTTCAGTTGCTTTTATAGACGTTCAGTTCTTTAGATGCTCATAAAAATCTACTTTATTCCTCTATGTATAATAGATGTAATGCCCTCTTCCCCCTCGCCAGAGCTCCAAAAGAGCTGGGCACTTAATGCGTGAATTGTGCCTTTTCGTGGGCAGGCATAAAACCAGAGTCAACTGTAGCTGCAATTGCAAAAAGGCAAAGACAAAAATATAAATCAATGTATAGTTTGGGGCCATTAAAGTGACTGAAAGGAAGAATGAGACAGACCAAGTGTGCAGCATAGTTTTAAGGATAAATAGTAACTTAAAGGAAAATATGGAACAGAGGAAAATTAATATATTTGCAGTAAGTCAAAAACTGAATTTGAATTAGAGTTCTGTCATGCTCTTGAAATGCCAGAACAATATAAAACTTTGCTGGAATTATGTTTTTTGTTTGTTTATTTTAAACTAGTAAGTTGTAATGCGCCTATGGCGCCCGTTGAAATATGGAAAAAAAATGTTGTAGAAAAAAAAAAAATTATGTTGAAAAAAAAAAAATTTAGTTGAAAAAAAAATTTTGTTGAAAAAAAAATTTTTTCATGAAAAAAAAAATTTTTGTTAAAAAAAATTTTTGTAGGAAAAACAAATTTTTGAGGAAAAAAAAATTTTTTTGGAAAACAAAATTTTGTTGAAAAAAAAAATTTTTCGTTGGAAAAAAAAAAATTGGGAAAAAAATTTTGTAAAAAAATAAATGTTTCTAAAAAAAAAAATTTGTAAAAAAAAAATTTTGGAAAAAAAAATTTTGGTAAAAAAAAAATTGTGGAAAACACAATTTCTGTACAAAAAAAAATATTTTTTTTTTATTATTATTATTTATAGAAAATTATAGAATGCATATTTAAATTCCTACGTACTGCGTGACAGAGTCAGTGAATCAGTGTATCAGTGAATCAGTGTAGAGGGTAAATATATATTAAGATTACAATACACAGTAAATTTATATTCTCATTTTGGGTTCAAGGTTAAACCGGATGACACAGACCATATTGGCTAGATTTTTGCAGTGACTGATAGGAAATCACGCTACCAACTCGCCTACCCGTGCCCTTGGAGTTATGTCAATTAAATATTAAATGAAGCCTAGTTTCAGGCCTTGAATGATGTCACTCTTACGCTTGTCTACTTTTCGGCGGCAAAGTAATTTATACCCATTGCCCACTTAAGGGATCAATGCTCACAAAAATATTTCCGTCCAAATCCAAAACTTGCTTTCATCGTTTTCAATGAAGAAACAAACAACGGACAACTTTCGTTTGCCCACCATTGCCAAAAAAAAATATTCTTACCGAATAACTTTAACTTGGCATAATTCCCATTAACTCTTCTTGTTTGTTAACTAATTAACATATTAAAATTATGTTTTTCTGCTCACTCACTCTCTGTGCGCGAGAAATTCATAAACTTTTGCCATTTCCATCTTTATTTTCATTTGAGAATATCAAGAAAAATTCCCACATCATCTCTTTGTCGTCAGCAAATACTTTTGTTTGTGCAAAATTTTCTGGTGCCATAAATAATTGAGTGGAAATTTTTCAATTAGAGAGGAGGAACACCAAAAAAAAAAACAAAGACGACCCGAAAATGAAACTTTTTGCGCCATCGAAAATAAAAGTAAGACGACAACAAAAACAAACACAAACATCACCCAAAATGTTGTTACTTTCGTACAAGACCACAGCTGAAGCCAAAAGCAGAAAAGTCGAACAAACAAAATAGGGGGGGGGAAAGAAACGCTTCAAGAAAGATTGAAATAAAAGCTGAAGAAAAGAACTGAAATAATTTCGTTTGGTTTTTTCCGGGAGGCGGCGGTTGTGATGACTGGAAACAAAAACCGGGAAATGAAAAGGGAAATTGAAGATGTGTTAGTGGTGATGGTGGTGGGGAGGCCACTTACACTCACCCAACCTCCAACAACAAAACCAAACGAATTCTTTTTTATTAAGTTGTTGAAGGGAAAATGAGAAAAGAGAATTTTGTTTATGCAGTTTTCTTTTGTTTATTGGAAAATTTGCATTAACTGATAAGAACGTTTTACGTGATCAGAATATGTTGCTGTCACATCCACTAGTTTGCTTTGTTTTGCTTTCGTTACACACGCTCTCTCTCTGTCTCTGGCTGTGCTTTTCCTCTAACCCCCAAAAAGGTCATTTCGACTGATGGAGATTTTGATTTAAAGATAAACAGAGAAAAACTGCAGTAGGTGGGTTTTATTCTACAGCGGCTGTCATTGAATACTGAGCGGCATGGCATGGCTCGCAATCCTGCTTAAAACTAAACATCATCCGAAATTGTATTTCCTTCAGCATTTTCAAAGAAAAGATAGTTCAATGATGGTCACTCTCTCTCGGTGGTCAGTTCACATCACCTTCACATAAGACGACCTAAAATCGCTCATGCAGAATTTCGAAATTTGACTTTTTCTGGATGCGGATTAGTATCGTCCCAAATTTGGAAATTTGGTTTGTTTCGAAAAATATTTTTTTTTTTTGTGAAATACGGTTTTGTATCGTCCCAAAGTCGAAAACTTGGCATGGCTTGACGTGCCCATTAAGTAAAAGGAACAAGGAAAGGAGTTACCCTTAAGCTTAGGAAACACACCACAGTCATTTCGAAGAGACTTCATCCAGAATGCATGTTGAAAGGTTTTATTGTTCATGCTATGTCGTCTGACAGGAGTCTGTAATCTGGTACCACGGGTGTGTAGGAATTCTTACGATCTGTGGGTTTTAGCCTGGTCAGCTACGAATGAGATTTCGGGTAGTGTTGGGGTTGCTACGATATACGATATCTCTGTGAGAGTTCGGCTCCGCATGGAGTTTCGTCGTTAGTTAGTCTCAATTTACACGGAAACGTTTCCCGCAGAGGTCTTCTTCCCTTTGAAAACCCTTCGTTAAGTCATGAGTATTAACACAATGATTGTTTAAAAAACACAAAATGACTAAAAAAAAAATGTCCAAAAAAAATGCAGAAAAAAAACAAAAAAATGTCCACCAAAAAAAAATGTCCACAAAAAAAACCTGCCTGTTTCTGAGGTGTACTCCTTGTTTGTAAAAAACAAAAATTCCACAAAAAAAAAACCCAAAAAATTTTTGAAAAAAAAAATCCAACAAAAAAAATTTCGATCAAAAACAAAAAAGTCGCCAAAAAAATTCCCATCAAAAAAAAATTTCCACAAAAAAAACGTGCCTGTTTCTGAAGTGTATTCCTTGTTTGTATAAACCAAAAAAAATGTCCACCAAAATCAAAAAAAAGACACAAAAATATACATTCCGCTCGAAATTTTCCAGAAAAAAAAATTCCACCAAAATTTCGACCAAAAAAAAAAATCAACAAAAAAAACAACAACAAAAATCCAACAAAAAAATGTCGATGCAAAAACAGCCAAAAAAATTCCCATTAAAAAAAAAATCCAAAAAAACATGCCACAAATATCAAAAAAAAATTCAAGAAAAAAAATGTCAACCAAAAAAATGTTGACCAAAAACAAAAAATGTACACTAAAAAAAATACCCCGCAAAAAAAAATTCCCACAAAAAAATCGCGCCTGTTTCTGAAGTGTATTCCTTGTTTGTAAAAACAAAAAAAATATAATTTCAGATCGAAATTTTCCAGAAAAAAAAAATCCACCAAAATTTCGACCAAAAAAAAACAAGTCCATCAAAACCAAAAATCCACAAAAAATTTTGAGCAAAAAAAAATCCCGAAAAAAAAATTTCGATCAAAACTAAATGTTGACCAAAAACAACAAAATTTCACCAAAAAAAATTCCCATTAAAAAAAAAATGTCCAAAAAAACTTGCCAAAAAAAATCCACAAAAAAAATTCAACAAAACAAATTTTAACCAAAAACAAAAAAAAAATTCCAGAAAAAAATTCCACAAAAATTTCGACCAAAAAAACAAAGTCCACCAAAAAAATCCCAAAAAAATGTTTAGCAAACAAAATTGGAAAAAAAAATTTCGGCCAATAAAAAATGTCGACCAAAAACAAAAAAATGTCCACCAAAAAAAATTCCCATCAAAAAAAAAATGTCCACAACAAAAAAACGTGCCTGTTTCTGAAGTGTATTCCTTGTTCGTATAAACAAAAAAAAATGCCCAACAAAACCGCTCGAAATTTTTCAAAAAAAATTTCGACCAAAAAAAATGAAGTCCACCAAAACGAAAAAAAAACGACAAAAAAAAAAGTCCACCAAAAAAAACCTGCCTGTTTCTGAAGTGTATTCCTTGTTTGCATAAACAATATAAAATTGACAATGTCAAAAACAAAAATATTTTTCGTTCGAAATTTTCCACATCCTGTGTGAAAAGTCATCGTGCAGGTCTAAAGGACTGTGGACCTACAAAGTGAATTCTCGAATTGATTCTGTGGGTATACCGGTGTTACTCCGTTCGGTTAAAGGGTGTACTTGGTGGGCTGCGAACCCCTGTACCAGAGGGAAGATTTACCCACACAGTGAATGCCCGGCAGCCCTTCTAACAGAAGGCTCTGAAATAGGCTATTCCTATTTAAGTCAGACAAATAAAATGAATACATCGCTCCTTATATACAAATGCACCACAAGTCAAAATAAGCAAATTATACAGGAGCGTCATTTTTAAAAATAATTTTAATTATTTTATGGTTTTTCTAAAAACTATGTGTTTTCGTTTCGGGTGTTTTCGATCATAAAATGACGGCTGTTTTAGCGAAACATGAAAGTTTCATCGTTTAAGAAGCATTTTATGCAAAAAACTTATTGTTGATATTTTTTGAAATGTGTGACTTTTGTATTTAAGGAGCGACATACTGGTATTCTGCCAAAGTACAACATGTTCATCTGTGAATTTAACACCTTGAATAGTCTTGAAAAACTTCTCTAGAAAAGGAAACAGCCTTTCAGAGCCGCATTTAAAGAGTGTGTCCCAGCCAGTGAGTTTGGCAATCAGCAATCGAACAGATTGGGGAAAAGTTTGCCCGAAATGTGAAGGTAAGTAAATGCTGTAAGAAAGGTTTCTAAATTTTTCATTTTATTATATCTCCAAAGCCTTGACATTTATTTATTTATTTCTTTTCGCCTATGAAAATAAAATTCCATAACGCTGATAACTACAAATCTTAACTAACCATAGGGTCTTTTCTAAGTCCCAAAACCCGTATTGATCTGTCTATCTGTCAACTATTGCCACCACACAACAAGTCAAATTAAAAACAACTACTTAAAAATTAAACTACTTCTGCCTGGCATTCGCCCACGCCTCGTTGCCATGGCCAAGATTTGTGGATCCAATGGCCAGAGTTTTCCTACACACATAACCCATTGTTTTCAATTAAATGATTACGGCTTTTTAACTCGAGCGACCATTAATACCTGTTCGATTGCTCCATTAGAAAGCAAACACACACACACACCCGCTCACTACCAATTGCTACGTTTTGCCCTCCTTTGAATGACGTTAATTTTTAATACTTTACACGTCTTAACTTTTTGCAAACTCCATTAAAAACACAATACGAGGACATACGTTCACACCGCCGTACGATAACGTCGTTGGCCTCACCGGAGAACTGGGGAACTGAAGGATGACGACGAGGGGGCAAAGGAAAACACTCAGTTCGTTTAAGGCACGTTATTGAATGGTTTCACCTCCTACCGCCCCCCCACCACCTGTATAGATTCTCTAAGTCCTGCCGTTTTCAAATGTTTTCGCTTCAACAATCAAATAACACCAGGAATGGGATTTCTTTTCCGTCCTTTATTTCTCTCAAAGTATTTCTTTTTCCAAGAGTTTTCTCGTTTTTTCAATTTCTTCTTCATTTCTCTTCAATTAGACGACAGTATAAATTGAAAGTAAATGCTTGAAAAAGTTACAGTTTTAAAAAATCCTTTGGGGTGTAGGAGAAGCGATATGGAAAAATGACTTAAAATTTATCGTTTAACTTGTTGTGGCAAAAAGACTCATAGATGAAGTTTCCCCATGGGGAGAGGGTCAAAGTCCAAGGTATTTTTTTTTGGCTTAGAATTTTGTCATCTTTAAAACTGCATCATTAGTTTTTTACACTTTCATGTAATTTTTAAAAGTTATGTAACTTTTTGTTGTGTAGTTTATGTAAAATTTCCCCAAAAAATTGTGTATGTGACAGCGAAACGAGCACAACAAATTACAAAACTTATGATCAGTTTGAATCTGGAACATTTTTCTTTTGAAATGATGACACAACGATTTTGGAAATGCCTTTTATTGACAAACTTGTGCTTTAAATGCGGAAAAACTCAGAAAACACAATTTGTTTTTGCAAAAAACCCACTTGTGGCACTTCGAAATATTTTACAAAAAAATCTGAAAAAAAATTCTCAAAAATACTTTACACCATAAGCTATCAAAATCACCTAGAGCCATACTTTCCAAAAAAAAAAGAAAAAAAAGGGTTACAAAACAAATTTGGGCAGTGGAATGAAATTACCTGGAAAATAATAGCAATTATATTGACAACCATTTTTCTCAAAGGACAATGAAACTATGGCAAATTGTTGAAACTAATTAAAAAAAAAGAAATCCTTTGGACATGGACATTTTCCCTACCGGACAGAAGTTCTTCCAAAAATTTATGCGAAATCCACCCATATATTTTAGCCGGAAATTCCCAATAAATCTCTGCCAACATAATCTGTAACATTTAGCCCACAAAGATGTGTGTACCTATTTATAAACATCACTCTTTTCTTTGCTTTCTTTCTTTCATTCATTCTCTGTGGTCCTTGTTCTTCATTAAATTGTATCCCATGGAGTTCATGTCAAAGAAAGAATTTCAAAATTAAATACGCTGGGGAGATTTTTTTCTTGTTTTTTTTTGCGCGCGCCTTTGGTTTGGTCCACAAACATTTCACTTCTTAATCCTATCAAACAAAACACAAATAAAGGACTACCAGCTGAATACTTTCGAAATGAATTAAAGACTTAAAAAAAACACACACACACACAGAAACAAACAACGACACAGAGAATATTTAGAAAAACTCAGAGCTCTTTTCAGAATGAAATTAACTCTGTTCAGGGATTTGTGGAAAAGCCATAGAAAAACACAAACAAACACACAAACGTACACGCACGCACATTCACACAAATGCCGACCTACTCAGGCACCTACAGACAGAAAAGTGCGAGACAGACCTTCTCCTCCTACTCCTCCATGTATTTGATTGTGCCTGTTCTATCACTTATGGCTGCAAATTAAAGTGCATTCTTTGGTGCGGGGGCGCTGCCAGAATTGTTGATGAAAAGTTTTCAAAATTATTTCCATTTCTATTTTCCAAAACGCCACCGAAAGCATCACCAGCTTGCTCGAAACTTGTTGTGACTTTAAATAGTTTTACCACTTTAGAATGTATTCCAACACAGAATTTATTTTATTTTCCTTCAACTCTGTCTGTGTTGTTTTTTTTTTTTTTAATTTCCAACTGCATAAAATTGCCGACACATAGTTTTTAGTCAGCAAGCTAAAAAACTTCACATGTATGTTAAGCGCACAGGATATGAAGGTAAATTTCCTAAATATGAAATACTTTACAAATTGTTTTTTAGTCTCATTCTCCTCCTTTCACATTGAAACTTTATGTGTGTGTGTGTTTGTGTCACCTGACAGGATAATGAACAGCTAAGTGTAGATTTAGCTCATAAAGGCATACAATTTTGGCGACACTACAACATTCGTGTGTAATTAAGTTTATTTTTTTTCTGCTAAACCGGTAAAACATTTCTGTGTCTTTATGGGAAAATCTATCGGAAATGCCCCCAAAAAATGGACAATGAAAAATTCCCAAATATGTTATTTTTGGGGAATTTTTTTCGTTTTTCTGGGGATATTTTCATAACAGAAGTTAATCATATATTTTTTTTATAATGTTGTTTTTTAGAGTATTTTTCATTATTTATTTATTTATTTATTATTAATTACAATACAAAGTAAATTTATATTATAAATTTGGGTCCAAGTGTAAACCGGGTGACAAAGACCATATGTTTAGATTTTTGCAGCGACAGACCAAAGCCTCTGGTGGGAATCGAACCCACAACCCTCACGCTGATAGGCAAGCACGCTACCAACTCGCCTACCGGGGCGCCTATATTTTTCATTATATTTTGAGGATTTTGCATGGGGAATTTTTCAGAATTTTTGGGGTAATTTTCATATTGGGCTTTTGGGGGATTTTTCATTTATTTTAGGGAATTCTTTATTTGAGACATTCTCCATTTTTTTTGTCTATTACGGCACTTGAAGAATGCCACAAAAAGCTGAAAAATTCCCCAAAAAAATTAAAGAGCTTTTTGAAAATGAAAAATTCACAAATTTTTTGGATTTTTTTTTTTTTTTTAAATAGCAGTAGTAAATCATTTATTTTATTTATATTGTTGTTTTTTAGGCTGTTTTTCATAATATTTTTGGGATTTGTCAGAATTTTTGGGCGAAATAATCATATTGGGCTTTTGGAAGATTTTTATTTTTGCGGGGGATTCTTCCTTTTTTTGGCCATTACGGCTCTATAAAAAATGACCCAAAAAAATTAAAAATTCCCCCAAAAAATTGGGGAGTTTTTAATAATTTTTAGGCAACAGTTTTGAAAATGAAAAATGCCCTAATTTTTTATTTTTTTTTAATAAGAGAACTCAGTCTTATATTTTGTTTATGTTTTTTTTTTGCTTGTTTTTCATAATATTTTGGGGATTTTTCAGAATTTTTGGGGACATTTCCGTATTGGGCATTTTGGGAGATTTTTCATTTAGTTTGGGGAATTCTTCAGTTGGGGCGGTCTTCATTTTTTGTCTATTACGGCTCTATGAAAAATGAAACAAAAAAATTAAAAATTCTCCAAAAAAAAAATTAAGGAGTTTTTCATAATTTTTAGGAAACATTTAATTTTTTGAAAATGAAAATATTACCAATTTTTTATTTTTGGGGATTTTTGTTTGTTTTTTTTTTAATAACAAAACCCAATTAATCATTTAATAACAAAACCCAAAAAATGTGAAAACTCGCTTTCGCTCATGATTAAGTACACGCAAAACAATGATGACCTCTGGTCGACTGTTGGTGTGCTTATCTAGATTGAAAAATTCATTAATTGTGTCCTGCGTGATGTAGCTCCGGCTGATGGGGGGGACAGCATTTATGAAAGGCTCAAGGACTTGGGTTTTAAACTCCAAAGAAGACGGTGCTATTTATCTTTTAGGTAAATAGTTGTTCCATGCCTATGCGAATTTTAGAGGAGCATAATGAAGGTGACTAATTATTTACACAGGGCGTATAATTAATGGCACGTCGCTTATACGCCACCAGGTCCGGTGCTAATAAGCAGACAACATAAAAGACTTGGTGATATGTACGGACATAAACACGAGTCTTTACGATTTTAATTGTAACTTAAATTTATTCATAATTAAGCTAGAGACTTGAAACGTCATATAACCTTCATTTTTGGCCATAATTTCCCAACAGAACATGAAAATAACTAGACTATATATTTTAAACAAATTTAAACCTCAAATTATTCTTAAACTCTTGTACAAATGCTTGTCGTTGAATAGTCACACACTCATACTCACATATTTTTTTTTTTTTGTTTTTCATTTCATTTTGCATTTGCCCCATAATCATCAAAGGACTCGGGGCGTTTCAAAAGAAATTGCACACTGTGCAAAACGGCCAGCCCGAGTGAGTCTTCCACAAAACACTATAATGCGTCACGCACTACGTGCTAAAAAAAATAAGTCACATGCCAAACCCACCATAAAGCAGACACACTTTTCAACATGAATTCTCGGAATCCAATTTAAAAAGTGCTCTCTCTGTCTCTGTCTCTCCGAAAACAGCATAACACACAAAAAAACTTAATTAAGTTTCAGGTACACAAATAGTTTCTCTTTCAAATTATTTCTAAACACAAAAGCCAAACAAACCCCGTTGCCAACCTTTGTTGGAATAGCAGAAAGAACGTATGAATTAAACTAAAATATAAAGACCCCTTTTGAGAGAACGAAAATATGTCATTTAGTGTCTTAAACAGGCCGTCTACTTAGAATGGCACACAAAACAACAACTAGTGCTGCTGTGACAGAAAATTAAACAACCACATGGGTGGTAAGATAAATAGCAAAGTGACTTAGGGTTTAAACTAATTGCAAATTGGGTTGCATCTATTTCAGTTATCTACTGGAACATTCGAAAAATGTCCGTAGAGCACTACGAGAATAGTAAATAATTTCAGTCTGTTTTATTAAAGTTTCTTGCTTTTATTATAAAGAATAAATATATTTCTGTCTTGTTCGGGATTTAAGACTTTACAACTGTTTATAGTAACCGACAGGCGTTTACTGACATGTTTTAAGTTTGCTTTGAAATTAATGTCATCTTATCTTTTAAATACAAATATAAGTCTGAATAAATCAAATCTTGGAATATTGTTTATGGTCACAAGAAAATAAATGGATTTCCAAATTGCTGGGTTTCTAGAGGAGAATCATAAAAGTTATCTGATGGACCACCCTGTGCAAACACGGGACAATGCAGGGAGACGCAAATTCGATCACAATTTTGCCAGTGCTAGGAAATCACTCCCTGGGTGAAATAATTCCCACATATATACTCAAAACTATATACAAAAAAAATCGCACATAAAGATTTTTTTGTAATCTGATTTTTAAACTCCGCTAAATAAATTAATTTAATAAAAAAAACTTGGGGATTTTTCAAATATATTTTTAATTCGACAAATAATTTCTCGTTTTTGGGCTCAAAAAAAAACTCTTACAAAATTGGAAAATTTTTTATTACGAAAATTAACTTAAAAAAAAAATGGGAATTTTTCGTAATTTTGAGATCATGAAATATTTTGTCCTATGAAAAATTAATTGGGGAATTTTCATTATAAAAATTTCCCAGAAATTGTAAAAAAAAAATGCCCAATTTTTATTTAGAAGATGTAGGAGATTTTTCTGGGTAATTTTTAATATTTTTGGGACATTTTGGTCTTTTTCCATACAGCATTTTTCATTTGGATGATTTTTTTTTTTAGAAATTTTGGGGAATTTTTCATTCAATTTTGGGAATTCTTCATTTGGGCCGCTCTATTCCCGGAAATTCTCGTTTTTGGACTCAAAAAAAAAAAACTCATACTAAATTGGGAAATTTTTCATTACAAAAATTAACTAAAAAAAAGATTGGGAATTTTTCGTAATTTTGAGATCATGAAATATTTTGTCCTATGAAAAATTAATTGGGGAATTTTTTCATATAAAAAATGTCCTAAAAATTATAAAAAAAAAAAATCCCCAATTTTTATTAAGATTTAGGATATTTTTCTGGGGAATTCTTAATATTGTTGGGATATTTTGCATTATGGTCTTTTTTCATACAGCATTTTTCATTTGGATGATTTTTCAGAAATTTTGAGGAATTTTTCATTTAATTTTGGGAATTCCTCATTTGGGCCGATGTATAGAAAATTCCCGAAAATTCTCGATTTTGGGGTCAAAAAAAATTGGGAAATTTTTCATTACGAAAATTAACTAAAAAAAAATTGAGAATTTTTCGTAATTTTGAGATCATGAACTATTTTGTCCTATGAAAAATTAATTGGGGAATTTTCATTATAAAAAATTTCCTAAAAATTATAAAAAAAAAACTCCCCAATTTTTATTTAGGAGATGTAGGCTCAAAAAAGCTCATACAAAATTGGGAAATTTTTCATTACGAAAATTAACTAAAAAAAAAAATGGGTAATTTTTCGTAATTTTGAGATCATGAAATATTTTGTCCTATGAAAAATTAATTGGGGAATGTTCATTATAAAAAATTTCCCAAATATTATACTCCCCAATTTTTATTAAGATTTAGGAGATTTTTCTGGAAAATTCTTAATATTGTTGGTATATTTTGCATTATGGACATTATTCATACAGCAGTTTTTATTTGAATGATTTGTTTAGGAATTTTGGGGAATATTTTATTCAATTTTGCGCTGTAGTATAGGGCTCGATGAAAAATTACCAAAATAAAATCTCATAAACAATTGGGGAGTTTTTCATAATTTTTAATTAATATTTTATTTTTTTGTTTTTGGGACATTACACTCATATGAAAAATGATCTAAAAAATATGAAAAATGATCTAAAAAATTTACAATTTTTTTTTTAATTTTTGGGTATTTTTTTTCGTTTTTTTCTTTTTGGGGTATTTTTTTTAATATTTGAATTGGGTAATTTTTCATAACTTGGGCTTTTAGAAAATTCTTAATTTGGGACATTCTTCATTTTGTTGGGGGTAATTTTTCATCAATTCGTAGTATAGAGTTAACGACAATATTTTAGCTCAGATCTTAACGAAGGTCTCATCATGTCAATTCTATTGCGGTGTTCACTGCCCAACATCCAGTCGTCTGGGTTCTATATAAGAAATATTGCTTTTGGAATTTATTTAAAGAATGTCGTCAGTTGGCCCCACAAGCTGATGTTGGTCTTGACATCAACTCTGCAAATGTATTTAGTGAGGCCCAACGCAAGGTATTTCATAAGAACGCCTAGCCTCTCGCTCGCCTGCTTTTGATGGAACACACACACACAGTCATATGTATGTTGTATGTGTAGTCGTTTGCGTTAAAGCATATTGTGACACTTAAAATAATGCAATTATTTCATATATTCAGGCGTTTTTCAACACTCCCCTTGCTGTGCACATGAACACATCTTCTCACTACCCAGCGCTCTCGACTCCATAACACTATCTCTCTCTCTCTCATACCGGAATACACTAGCAGCCCGTTGCTCTGTCGCCCTGTGTTACTTTTAACCGAGTGTATTCGTGTAACTAGCATAAGGGAGTGTGAGTTCGTATGTGTGTGTGATAAATAACAGTAGTAACAACAACAATTTTACCCACATACGCCAACAAAAACATGTTCTCCATATGGGAGTAAACTCTCGAAAGCACACGTGTATGTAACGCATGGAGAAAAAACTGTTCTCCTTGAGTGTACTCACACACACACACACACACAGTTGCGAATGCGGGTATTTGGGTTTTACATACGAATGAATGTATATGAGTTTATTGACTTAATGCCAAAAAATAACATTATACAAATGTACAAAAGTAACAACTTTTTCTTTGCTTGCCATTCTCCCTCTCCCCGTACAATTCCACATCCGTTGACCCAGTGTATGGGTGTGTGTGTGCATAAAGTTTTTCCTGTCCATTTCTTTGTGTCTCTCAAATTGAATTTTGTGTAATAAAGCGTATCACACAAACGAGCGATGGAGTATGACGATGAAGGACGTTGGAGAAAAAAAAAATTGTAATAAAAATTTCTATTATATATAAAAATTGCTATAATAACATGGTAATTTACCGTGTAAATGTTAAGAAGATGAAGCATAAAGAAAACAAAAACCAAACAAAAAAACTACAACAAAAACAACTAATTACTTGGTGAGAGTCGATGCATGTGTGTGTGAGTGTTGTTCTGTCGTTGTGTCCGTATAAACGGTGTAATTGATAATAAAATTAAATGACACAATGGTCAATTGAATTTCATAAGGTTTCTTACACCTAAAACTGAGACAACAACACGACTGTCACTCAAATGTCGCTAATATAAAACACAGAGCCAATAGTCTGTGAAGGGTCTGAACCAAAGGAATCTCACAGAGAAGTGGTTGTAACCAATGAATGTTTTAAGTAAGTGAAGTTTTTCAAAGAAAATTGAACATAGCAAAACAAGCCATGGTTTTTTTGTTCTACATTATTTTCAACAGTGTGAATTTGAAGTCGAGTCTGTTGTTCCCCTGCAAATTAAAAACCCAATTTTAAATGGGAATTTTATTTCATCTGCTAATAAATATCTAAAGTAAGGAGTCTAGAATTTATGAAAAAATATCTGGGGGAATTTTCCTCCACATTTTGATTCTATTGTTGAAATTTCAATGAGATTTTGTCATAATTGATGCTTTCTCTTGACAATTTCATGTCTAATGAACTTTTGAAGTCTTCAAAAGTTTCCAATTTATTTGAATAAACTCTTCCCACCGAAAATGGTCCACAGTAGTAATTACGATGATCTTAAAGGCCGAATTGCTTCAGATTTTTGCTCCGGAGTTTCGTTTGCACTAAATACTTTTTCGTTGGCCGTACAGAAATACACACGTGGCCAATATCAATATATTCATTTGAAATAGGTTAGGTTAGGTTGAATGGAGGATCGGTCATGTACCATGACCGTCTCATGTCACTGACATACACCTAGGCCAGCAATTCGGCCTGTTGTGCGCTCCTGGTTGAAATAGATATTCATTTAAAATTGCATACCGAATCCAAATAATATTTACCCAGAGACAGTAAAATTGTTGAATGAAATTATTTTTCAGGTTGCAAACATGATTTCTATATAAAATTAATGGTTAAAGAAAAGTGGAGATATACAATAAAAAAAGATCATTATATTTGCAAAAAAAAATTGTAAACATGATTACTTTTTTCAAATTAAAGACTGAAGACCAGAAGGGAATTTTTTTTTTTAAACTTTTCCTGGGTCGTAAAATATGTGAAAATTATTTAAATTATCAGAAAAAAAGTCTTTAAAATTTCTGTTTATCTTTATTTTGACAATACGGAGACGTCCTTGACCGGACAAACCAAACAATTGTTTAAGCATGACTTCTATATAAAATTAAAAATATTAAAATAATCGAGCTCGATATCTAAAAACATTTACCAAAAATGTACCTAAAGGTTGAAGATAAAAACTATAAATGAAATTAAATATAAGGAATACGTTTTTTTTTTAATAAAATATTTAAAAAAAAAAACAGTTTCTAGAGGCGTAAAAATTCACGGAAAAGTTTAAAAAACATACAATATATATATGAATATGATTTCTATATAAAACTAGTAAGTTGTAATGCGCCCGTTATTTTGCTTGAGAAAGTATTTGTTACTTAATTTTAAAAATTTTGAGAAAACTATTTTTTAAAAAAAAATTTCGAAAAAAAATAAAATTTGTGGAAAAAAAATTTTTGCTGAAAAAAAAATTTTTGTTGAAAAAAAATGTTGCTGAAAAAAAAAAATTTTGTTGAAAAAAAAAATTTTGTGGAAAAAAACAATTTTTTGTTGAAAAAAAAAAATTTTGTTGAAAAAAAAAAATTTTTTAGGAAAAAAAAAATTTTGTAAAAAAAAATTGGGGAAAACACAATTTCTGTACAAAAAAAAAATATTATTTTTTTTATTATTATTATTTATAGAATTATTATAGAATGCCTATTTAAATTCCTACGTACTGCGTGAATCAGGGAATCAGTGAATCAGTGTCGAGGGTAAATATATATTAAGAAGATAAATGGTTAACGAGCAGTGGGCAAAAAATTAAAAAAAAATATTTTTTTTTTGAAAAAAAAAACAAACATTTTTTTAAAATTGACAAAAAAAATATACATGATTCCCTCCATTTTATTTTCAGATTTCTAGCATCGTATTGAAGAAAACAAGCCACCTATGAAGACAATCTATGTACCAACAATCGAGGTACCAACATGGCCGTGGATAGAGCTTCAACTTTTATCAAAAAGTTTATCTAGTTAAAGCTTTAATAAATATTTATAATAGGTAATAGTAATTTTATTAAGGAGATACGTCTGGCACTGGGGATGCGGTTATAGAATGGAATTTATTGAGCCAAATATGATTGAAATCACTTAATCTATTCCAACATCAAACGTACTACATGTTGTTCGGTTATATGCGAAACAATACGATGGGCAAAGGATATACCATTCTAGGAAAGGGACGTCAATCACCATAAAACAACAGATGAATCCATGAGGTTCTTGCCAAATGGCCACGAATACAATTTGGTCTCTAGGAGAAATAACATTGAACACAAGTGTTACAGAAAACATACGCTCCCTACAGCTGACTGACAACAAAATACAGTCAAACTTCCATAACTCGGACCAGCATTATTCTAAAGGAAAGTTCAACTAACGGAGACTGAGCTATGGAATTTCTTATGAAATTGTTTAAGGGAATTTGTCTCCAAGAAGAAAATGTGACTTATGGAAGTTCCACTGTACTAGAAATGTAATACAAAATCCTTTTATTAACTCTGTCGTAAACACTCTCGACAGATTGTAGGACAAATTGGCCAAATAAAATTACCCAACAAAAAAAAAACTTATTACCAGAAATTCTTGGTAAGAACTTTCGAAACAGTTAAAACCACATTTAAACTTACCAAACAAACACAGGCAGCCACCAGCAAATATAGTTTAATTTCTGTTATTTTGTTGTTGTTGGTGCATTTTCTTTTTAACTAAAGTTGTTGTCGGTGTCAATTTTGAAAATTACCCCTTCAAATGCATACGATTTCCGTAAACGAGCTCAAACTAAATTGCACCAACAAAACAATAAACTTTATACAAGTGGGTAGATGGTGAGGGGGGGGTGGAGGGGTATGGAGAAAGGGTGCGACCAGGAGGAAAAAAGCAATTTTAGGCACTACCTAGTCACACATATGCAGTCAATGTAAACTTTGTTTTTTTTTTTATTATTGGCAATTGTCCTCTGCTGTGATATTCAACGTTCAAACAAAACGCTCAACTATGCCCCGTATGAGAGGTTAATAAGAAAAGTTTTTACATCGTCTATTTGGTGGAGTGTATGAGTGTGTGTGTGTGAACTAACAAAAAAAACCAACACACAAACAGTGCCATTAAAAGCGGCAAACGAACAAAAACCAGTCAATTTCGGGCCAAAAGTTTACCGCTGTGCAACAATAAAAGCGGTATTGTGCCACATTTAAGACGCACACACACACATCCACACACAAAACAGAACAGCACACTTACAAAACGCTTAAGTTCACATTCAGACCTGCTTTAGTGCAATATTTGTATGCACACCGAGGTGTGTGGTAGAAGTTTGGGGCAATCGGCTGGGTTAATGGGCTGTTCATGCTTGCAGCTAATGAGAAAAAAGAAGAGCGAGGTGCATGGAAATCGCTTATTAATCAGGGAAGGACCAACAACAGGTAGTACAGCCAACCTCAGTAAGTACGTAAGTAAGAGAAAAAGTACTTAATTCGCGTGTTGGGACTAACAAATTGGACTTTTTGCCCTAAATATGCCCTATCTTACAAGAGGGCAATTTGGGACGGACAAAAGCGTCCCATCAGAAATGGGAAACCATTTCCCCCCTTTCAAATTGGTATTACATTCGTTAAAGACTTTACTTCTGTTGATTTAAAGACAAATTTTTCTTTCAAAATCAATTTATCTTAAAATAGTTGCTACAACCAAACAATATTTGGTGTAAAACAAAATGTTGACTTCGAAGTAAAGACAAGAAACCAAACTTTAATAAAAATTAAAATTAGGGACAATGTCGCTTAAAATAAATGCGAATGCGGTGAAAGTCAAAAAAATAAAATTAAATTTTTTTCAAATTTCAAAATCTAAAAAAAACCTGAAAATTTTAGTACGAAATATGAACAGTTGCAACAATATGAGTACAAAAGAAAACCTAAAAACAAAAATGTTGAAAAATCAGAAAATAATCTGAATAAAATTCTCCAATTTGAATATGTTTTTTTTTTTTTCAAAATCAATATTTTTTGTAATAATTGCTACAACCAAACTACTTGTGATAATGTCGACGTCAAAGTAGAGATATGAAACCAAACTCTAATAAAAAATCCATTCAGTAACAAGAGCACTTGAAGTTAATGAGGCACCATGCGACAAAGTCAAAAAAATAAAAATAAAATTTTTTCAAATTTCAAAATCTAAAAAAAAAACTCTGAAAAATTTTAGTACTAAAAAATTTAATTTTTTCAGTATTTGTATTTTTAGATTCTTTTTTTTTTAATCATATTGATATTCTATATTAAACAATATATGGAATATCAATATGATTAAAAAAGAAAAAGAAACTAAAAATACAAATACAAATTTGTTTGTCCATCCTAAAATCATAAAATACAAAAGTACAAAAACTACTGTACACTGGAAATTTTTCTAAAATATATCTAATTACCCGTTATTGAATGTTAGCACCTTCGAATATTCCCTTAGCATGTGTCTACCACATATTTTTCTCAGATCTCAAAAATGTTTACGATATCAAAAGTTATAGGCTTTTTGGCCGATGCCATTTGATTCTGGTCTCTGAGACGTCGGAATCGTTTCAGCTCAGCTCAGCTCCGGTAAGTCCTGTCTATGTTTCCATTTTACTAATGCCTTCTCTCTAGTTTCACAAAATTACGGGTTTAACATTGAACAGCCATTAGCCAAAGCTTCGTCATTCAAGCTGAGCTGCTGTCAGAGCTGTCAGGATCAGCTTCCCGGCTCGAAGATTGTTTAATTTTTCAATGATAATAAAGGGCACTCTTGACTTTCCAGTGCCACATAAATGCTGTGGAGACGATTTAACAATGGAGACGACGTCATCCACTTCAGAATCGTATTAGCTCAGATCCCACAAGTCCTGCCAAGCTCAGATCTAAGCTTATATCCCTACTGGACACCCTTTTTTTTCTAAAGCCACAGATATGTCAACACTGCCAGTGAGATTCCGCCACCCATGTCAGACTCATTTAAGCTGAACTCCGGTAAGTCCTTCGATCCTCAGCTCATGACTTGTTTGCGTTTTCAACGTGGTAATCAGGGACACTCTTTCGTTCCCGTGTCACATAAATGCCGATATCACGTCTCGCTGTGACTCTTTTTTGCCTAAGCTTAACAAGGAATGATTTAAATACGAAAAAAACGGAATTTATTCCCAATCCTTCGCATTAGTCTCATGCTAAGACTAATGCGCAGGGAGTCATGTCAGACTTGACAAGGACTGATTGAAATATCAACGATAATTTTCAAAACTCCCATCGTGTATTGAAAAAGTGAATTCAATTGACATCCCTGCGCATTAGTCTCATGCCACTGGCATTGACTTCAACACGAAATCCCTCCGTACAAGGGCGCGGAAAAAATCGTCTGTGTATTAACCGGGGCAATAACTTTAACACCATGACAAAGTACATGATTCTCTGTATAAAAGTTAAAGTTTTCACACACACACACAGGCACACAAATACAAATGCAAACAATGTGTTCTGCATACATACATGAATAGACATATAAAACGCACACACACACCGATGTTTATATAGACATAAGCACACATATGTATATGAGTATGGCTGTGTCTGTGTCAACCACATTCCAAATATTTGTATACATGCATGGCTCGCTACACACGTATGTATGTCTGCCCGTACGTGTGTGCATGTTCAAGTGAGTGTGCATGTGTGTGCGTGTGTGTGTCTGTGTCCATGCATTATTGTCCTTACAGCCAAGCGTGAAATTAAATGCACACATGCAGTTCTATTCTCCATTCTGTCCACCACCACCATTCGCTCTATTCAATTCTCGGCTGTTCAATTCGTTTAAGTTCTGGTCTGGCGTTTGGCCCAGTCACCGCCATTTATATTCTTTGTCAGTTTTAATTGTATTTTAATACTAGACGACTCCTTCCAAAGCGCTAACAATTTTATTTGGGTTTTTGTGTTTTTGGTTTTGTTGAGGCTTTAGCTTGAAGGCAGTGCCTGCCACATTATCCCGTTTCACTTTGGATTCGGTTTTGTGTGTTAGTTGCACAGCGGAATTTCTCTTCTCTTCTCTTCTTTTTTTTTTTTTGAATGGGTGGAAATTGTTGGAGGAATAAATTACTTTTTGCTGCAAACAAACGAGAGCAAGATTGCTGTGGAATTTTCTTTTGTTTTGAGGGAAATTATTTTTCAGGGTATCAATTGATTTGATCTCTCTACTGCTCTCTATCTCTTTTTTGGCAGTATTTTTTGTGAATATAATTAAGGGCACTTAACACTATGGTGTGGAATGGATTTACTTAGATTGGCCACAAACCACATCAGATCTATAAAGAGCGTAGGGTTTTAACCTGCCCGGACTGCCCGACTTATGTTCCTCTAGAGGGATCAATTTTTTTCTAAGGGAGCCATCAATAAAGAACATCAACTCGTAATCGCAATGCCCTCCAAAACTTCACTGGAAAAATTTTTGACATTGGGAGTCAGTAGGTTCCACAGACTTGGGAGAAGTTCCACTGCTTTTACTTCATGTCCCAATAAACAAATGAATGTTTCCAAAAATTAGTGAAAAAATCCCTCAATAAGGCCAAAATGTAAAACGACGAAATTTTAGGTTACATTTATGAGTTTTTGTCGCAATTTTGAATTTTTGAATTTTTCAGATATTTTCCATAATGTTGCCCCAATTTTGTGGGAACTTTTTTTAGGTTCCTCCAGAGAAGTTTTTCTGAGAGAGCAATCTATAAGGAACATCAACTCGTAATCTGTATGACCTCAAAAACTTCCCTAGGAGAAAATGTCGGAGTCGGCTTTAAACGGTAGGTACCGCAATCTACAGATTTGAGAGACCATCCACCGCGTTTACATCATGGACAACTAAGGGAGGCTCTATGAAAAATGTTTCAAATGCACCTTGCCCCAAATAAAAAATGTATTGCTCCAAATGAAGGATTCCAAATATTGGAGAAAAATTCCCATAAACGGCCAATATGAAAAAGGACGAATTTATGAATTTTTGAAGTATTTTTCGTAATGTTGTCCCAATTAGGTACGAAATTTTTTTGTGACATTTTTTTCCCAATAAAAAACAATGAATGCCCACAAATTGGAGAAAAAAAATCCTAAAAAGGCCAATATGAAAAAGGACAATATTTTAGGTTATTTGGCATATGAAAAATGTTCCAAAGCGAAAAAAAAAATTATTTAAAATTTATAAAAAAAAAAATCTTCCGTTTTTTCGAAGATGCCTCAATTTGGTGGCATTTTTTTTGTTGAAGTATTTTTTTATAATATTGTCATTTTGTCCCAATTTTGTACGAAATTTTTTTGTGCAACTTTTTTTTTAAAAAAAAAAATTGTTGTAAAATTGGAATTTGTTTGTAATGCAGATTAAAACTCACCAAAGGCAAAGATTCCAAAAAAAAATAATGATAAATTTTTTTAAAAAAATTTATTGATTTCTGACGTATTTTTCATAATGTTGTCATTTGTCCCAATTTTGTACAAAATTTTTTTGTGCTACTTTTTTTTAAAAAAAAAATTTATAAAAAAAATATTGTAAAATTTTAATTTGTTTGTAATGCTGATTGAATCTCACCAAAGGCAAAGATTCTAAAAAATGTATGATACATTTTTTTAAATTTATTTCAACAAACTCGAATTAAATTTGTAATACAGATTAAAACTCACTGATGGCAAAGATTCCAAAAGATTAATGATAATTTTTTTAAAATTTATTTCAACATATGCGGACAAGTCATTTTTGAGATATAATAAAATTTAATTTTTCTTAAAAAAAAAAATGCCTGTAAATTTCCTCTTTACACTCACAAAACACCAATAAAAAACAATGAATGCCCACAAATTGGACAAAAATCCTGATAAGGCCAATATGAAATATGACCAAAATTTTCGGTTATTTGGCATATGAAAAATGGTCCAAAAACGAAAAAAAATATTTTACTTAAAATGTATGAAATATTGAGATATTTTTCATGTCGACATTTGTCCCAATTTTGTAAGAAATTGTTGTGCCATTTTTTTTTTTTTTAAAATTATGAAAAATGTTATTGATTTTTGAGGTATTTTTCACAATGACCGATTGATCAATGGTATCTGTTCGTCAGATATCCGTTGTCTGGTCCCTGACGTTAGAACATTTAGCGGGTATACTCGGCTATCCAGACAGACTCATCCGTTCGTTGGAAAATGCACGCACTGTAGAGAAAATTCGTTCTTCAGCCGAAGTGTTTGTATGTGGAGAAATCTTCCAGCAAGTGCCAGTTGTGACATTCCGAAATTTCCTCCGATACCCTAATTTCCTAACACAATGAATTGCATTTATGGAAGGCACACCGAGGGTTAATCTTCACAAAAAAAAATCAAATGTGGAATAATCTTCCAGCAAGTGCCAGTTATGACATTCCGAAATTTCCTGCCATCATCTTGGTTTTCAAAAAAAAAAATCAAATTCAGGGCAAATATCAACAAACACTACTCCCTCTTTCCTCCCTCAAATATCCCTAGTTCCCATCACACAGGCCACTACGAGCTTCATACTTCAAATTTAAAAAAAAAAATTCTGACGTGTACATGAAAATCGCCGATACACGTGTATTTTTATTTTTTCCCCTCTTTCCGAATATGTGCATTTGGTTCATAGGACAGAGAAAAATCTATTTTTTGTAACACGGTGTTATCAATGTCTCACTATTAATCGGTCAATACATTCCAAGAGGAATTGCAGAAATATTAAAAAAAAAAATCACAGCTGACAAAACTACAAATGCTCACATTTTCATAGTTATTCCTATTGATTTCACTATTCTTTCAAATAAGATTGTTGGTCTTTTCAGTTAACACTCCAAGTGTTTTATAATCCGGAATAGAAATATTTTGTGCGATTTAATTTTCATGGTGTTGAGGACCGGCCACATTACTGTACCAGCTCCCCACCCTCTAATCCGACGCGGCAAGTATCAGCACATCATCATCGGCTCAGACACACGGACAAAAAAGTGTTTACAAATATAAAAAACTGTAGCATTAGCACAATTCTTAAACTGGCCATCAAGGGCTGATGTTTACCCGCTCCCATCGTTTTTTTTTTGTTAAAGTCGGCATCGTCCGTCTGAAGTCCTAGCGATTGTTGTTGTTTCTTCTTCTTCTCTGTTGTACATTTCAACAGTGGCCGGGAGAACAAAAAACGTTTGTTCATGCTGTTGAATGAGTGGGTGAGGAGACAGTGGTGAACATCACACTCCACCACAACAACCTGGGGCCAGAAATTCACACACCAATAGCAGGACTTGGTTTTGGAAGGAGGTGTGTGTATGGTTTATATTCCATAATAAACAAAGTTCAAAGTATCATTTTATAAGCAAAACTCAACTCAAAGTGGAAGTGTCTACAAATGAGGTGTCTGGGATGGGGTGTTCCTCTACCGAAAGTGATGATGGACTATCACCCATTCTGGTGTTTTATTCCACCTAGTAAATGACCGAGACTGTAGGTGTAAGAGAGAGGCCTTTAAGTTATGTAAAACCTCCAGACAAAATGATTAACCCACATGTTTCGCATAATTTAAATTGAAATAAAAATCGAAAAAGCTCCTTCCATGGCACATGTCTAGGTTCACGTGTGAGGGTTGTAAACAGTTATGTACGATTATAAGAGAAGTTCCCCAAAAGTTAGTTCCGAAAATGTTACAAACTAAACTTTACCTTTTGAAACGGTGATCCGTGTTTAGGCCCAATGGAACTCCCAATCCCACCCTGCATTCGGATTGCGACGTATGCTCGCCTCCCATGATTGTGCATTCGAGATTTTTGGAATGTATTGATGCCGACGAGAAACATGTTGCCATGTATGTTACTACGGGCATTGTTGCAACAGCAGTAATGAAATCGCCGATGCGTTTTCGCAGTAATGACGGTGACGATGATGATCGCCATCGTAAAGGCATGCATCATTATCATGTCGGAATAATTACATTGGACAAAGTGGAAATATGTGTTATATCACATACGGAACATGCAGATACATACATACATAGATACATAGATATAAACCTAAAAATTGCATAGCAAATGTACCAAACAGTGGGGGATTTATTTACAAAAATTGTTTACCTTAAGCGACTAAATCCACAAATTGGTTGCCACTCGATGGAAATCTATGGAAATGCCACTGTGGATCTGAGAAAAAAATGTGCTACACACTGAATTACAATAAAAAGTTTCTCGAGAAGGACCTGAGCTTTCAGCAAACTCAGTCAGTGTAAATCCCGTCTTGTTGTCAGGCAACAATTATCAAAATCTCCCACAATTGATATTCCTTCAGACACCATCGGCTGTTCATTCGCACACAATTACAAATTGTGGCTTAATTGGAAACTTATTGAAGGGGCAATCAGAACGAACAAAGCATTAATTAGTTTCTTGACATCAATGCAGAGGCAGTTGGGGGTGGGGGTTATGGGGCGATATGGAAATTACTGACCATCGGCCCAATAGCGAAATCGTATCTTTGATTTCAACAATTTGCCGTAAGTGAATGGAGGCGTGTCAAAAGGGGCGTTTAAAGTTCAATAGATCTCAACCATGGAAAATTGTATGCAGTTATGTAAGCATAATGTCTGTCCAGTTTGAGGGATAAGTGAAATTAAGGTGGATAACTAAATATGGGTAACTAAAAGGAAGTTTATTAACAATAGCAAATATGAAATTGTTTTAATTTTTTCTATTCGCAATCCGACATGGACAAACTTAAAATCCAGAAATCGTTGACACGGTTATTGAGGTGTCATTGCATGAAAAGGAGGACATTTCAAAAACTGGCAGAGATGTCAAGCTGCCCTCGTTATAACTCATAGAGATTGTCAATGAAATCCCGATGCCATGGGTTAGATGGCAATGCCGTTACTGCAATTTCTTTGTATTTTTTGTGGATAGTTTATTTTTTCTTATATTATAGAAGAGCAATTTGAATAAATTCGCCAACTTGTGACACTTTAACGAAACTCTTCCCTCCACGCTCTCCACATTATTACACTCTCAATACATCTTGTCCTTTTACTGTCCTTTTAGTCCTCGCACTCAATAATTTTCCTCCAATTGGTTTTTGACTTTAAACAAACAGAGACATATGTTCATGGATGGTTTTCAAACCGAATAACCCCTTCTTCTCTCCCCACTCCTCCAATGGCTGCAAATGAAGAACATTTTAAATTCAATTTCCCCATGGATACGATGACTACAAGTTGTTTTCCCTAGTTCGACATAAAATACGGGAAAAAAAACAGTTTTTGTTAAACGTTTCTGGGCTTCTAACAACGAAACGAAAATGGCCGAAATAAAAATCTGGCATAGAAACCAAAAACCCAAAACAATGAAGCCATGAATCACAGCGTCTGCAACCAATGCAACCAAGAGGAAACTAATTTCAAATGCGGCCAGTAAAAATAACATGTTGCATTGCGGCAAAATTTTCCATTTATTTTCATATACACTTGACCATGGCTGGGGGAGGTGTATTAAGTTTGTCATGGCATCTGTAACAGTGGATGTAAAAGACTCTGTAGAATAAGTAAGAAAGTAAGTAAGTAAGTAAGTAAGTAAGTAAGTAAGTAAGTAAGTAAGTAAGTAAGTAAGTAAGTAAGTAAGTAAGTAAGTAAGTAAGTAAGTAAGTAAGTAAGTAAGTAAGTAAGTAAGTAAGTAAGTAAGTAAGTAAGTAAGTAAGTAAGTAAGTAAGTAAGTAAGTAAGTAAGTAAGTAAGTAAGTAAGTAAGTAAGTAAGTAAGTAAGTAAGTAAGTAAGTAAGTAAGTAAGTAAGTAAGTAAGTAAGTAAGTAAGTAAGTAAGTAAGTAAGTAAGTAAGTAAGTAAGTAAGTAAGTAAGTAAGTAAGTAAGTAAGTAAGTAAGTAAGTAAGTAAGTAAGTAAGTAAGTAAGTAAGTAAGTAAGTAAGTAAGTAAGTAAGTAAGTAAGTAAGTAAGTAAGTAAGTAAGTAAGTAAGTAAGTAAGTAAGTAAGTAAGTAAGTAAGTAAGTAAGTAAGTAAGTAAGTAAGTAAGTAAGTAAGTAAGTAAGTAAGTAAGTAAGTAAGTAAGTAAGTAAGTAAGTAAGTAAGTAAGTAAGTAAGTAAGTAAGTAAGTAAGTAAGTAAGTAAGTAAGTAAGTAAGTAAGTAAGTAAGTAAGTAAGTAAGTAAGTAAGTAAGTAAGTAAGTAAGTAAGTAAGTAAGTAAGTAAGTAAGTAAGTAAGTAAGTAAGTAAGTAAGTAAGTAAGTAAGTAAGTAAGTAAGTAAAAAAACAAAATTAAATTAAAAAAAAATTTAAAAAAAAAACAAAATTAAATTTAAAAAAAATTTAAATTAAAAAAAAAATTTTAGAACTATAAAAATTAAAAAAAAAATTTTAGAAATATAAAAATTAAAAAAAAAAAAATTTAGAAATATAAAAATTAAAAAAAAAAATTTTAATAACCTAGACATAACCTCACCTTTGTCTGTCGTGCGAGAGCATCATTCACAACATTGAATGTATAATTTTGTTATTTTTCCAATTGGTGAAAATTGTTCATAAAATATATGAATAAATTTCATGAAATATAGGAGACACTTCATAAATAATATGAAGTAATAATAAGTAGATAAGGAACTTAGTAAGAAAGAAAACAAGAAATTTAAAAAAAAAATTAAAGAAAAAAAATTTAAAAATCTAGATATAGTCTCACCTTTGACTGCCCTGCGAGAGCATCATTCACAACATTGAATACATGAATTTTTATAAATGAAATATAGGAGACACTTCATAAATAATACGAAATACTTCACAAAAATTTGAAATGCTTTAGACTGACAGAAGGAAAATGTTTCTTTGGTTAAAAAAAAGAAACAATTTCGAAATTTGTACAAAGACAATTTGTCAGTGTAGAATCCTTCAAACTAATGAAAATGATAAGAATAGTTGGAGAATTTGCCACAGCACTTCATATTCAAATAAATACGCCAATTTCTGTAGGCGGTAATTTTTAATTTGTCACCGATAAAACAAAGCTGTAGTCGGTCGATTAATGGATGAACACCCCACGATTCTCTAAAACACATTGCCTAATGAAGGGTGTTTAAGATACGGCAGCATTGATCGTTCCTTGTTTTGCCCATAAATTGTCCTACCATTATCCTTCATCCTTTCTTAGAATTCTAGCATTGTTCTACCCAGCGTGTTGTACATTAAACAGAGATTTCCATTTTGCCAAAGTATAATAACTAATAACAAAACTACAATAGAAATAGAGAGACAACAAAAAAAATATAAACTTTTAATGTTTCGTTCTACTTTAGTTTGGAAATTATTCTTCTGCTCGGTAGTGGTGGCAGCAGACAAACTGAGCACTCTGTGTACGATGCTAAATTGGTCAATGTTGTGTATTTTATGTTTATTGGCCGGCATTATTTTGTGGTCATTACATACACACATATGTATATCCGTAAATAACTCTAATGCAGCATTTGGTGGCAGGCAACATTATTCATTTTATAATGGCTTTGTGTTGTCAGAGAAGATGCGATTTTTCCTTTTTTTTGTGGAGTGAGGAAAGATGTTGTGAAGCAAAGTAAGCGATATTTGCTTAATAAGGTGGGTTGTGTAATGTGGCAGGATGTTTAGCACTAGTAAATCGGATAAGTGGTATTATTGGTTGTACATACTGGCATGAATAATGGAAAGCAAATCGACTCAGCCCACTAGCTAACTAACAACATCAAGAGAAAGCGTTGCGTTCAAAAGCTGAACTCACAACCGACAGTCCGAGTCTACTCCACAAAGTTATCTCAACATCTAATAAAGTTTAAAACAAAGAATGTATTTATATGTCCATGAGAGGAAACACCCACAATCAAAAGCAACTTACATCCAAAAGCCTTAGTGTCGTATGAAATTCAAACCACAAAACAGGTGAAAGGAAACCGAAAGTCCGAAACAAAAGACGTCTTAGAATTTCTTAGATCAGTACACTCCATTCGTCCAATTTATTATGTTCAACTATTTGATGTAGGGGTAAACGATATAGGATTGCTTTGCGGTCAATTGATAACTTTGGTTTATTTCATTCAATCCGAGTTCGGTTTCTCACTCTCTTACTCTCTGCCTCTCTGCATTCGCAAACACTTACACGTGAGTGAATTTATGAAATTTTAAATTGGGTATGTAATTGTTGGAACTATGCATTTCTTTCGTAGAAATTGTAATACAAACAAAATGTACATTTCGACAACAAAAAAAACTAACAAGAAAATGTACATACAACAAAATGGTAAATAACATGAATTTAAACAATTGGAGTCATATGAACTGAACACTGAAGTTGAATCGAATTTATTGACAGTAAAACCAAATGTGGGGAGTTTTTTTATGGGAGGGAAAAGTGTATAAGCCCATACAAATATACATCAGAGGAGACAACAAGAGAAGAAAAACCATAAAGGTTATGCTAACTACCATTTGATACAGATTGGCATATCAATGAAAAAAATATTAGACAATATTCAAAGTCTGATCGTTATCGATGAGGCTGTGCATGGGAAATAGCTCAGTTCTGTTGACTCGCGATAAGGACGTGGCCGGCAGGCAACGTCTAACAACCGTATTCATCCTATGATGTGGTGAGTTCTTTGAGTACGGGACAGTGTGAGATTGTGAGACACGTGCTGGTCACCAACAACCCAAGATATTCCAACGAACTCGTTGAAGCGGTAAGACAAAGTGTTCCCTGGAAGTGCGATATCATAAAGAAAGGTGACATTTTTGAAAATAAGTCTGCCATTTAGACCGGGCTCATACAATTTGATTTGACCTATCTGAACTATTTTCGATCATAGGTCCAGAAAATGGACCCAGTGTGACCCAGGGAGTGGGTAAGGGGATGGGTAAGACCTAACCAAAATTTAAATTTTTAAATTTAAAAAAAAATGATAAAACCCACATTTTTTAAAAAAAAAAGTTTTATATTTTATAAAAAGTTCGAATCCATTGAAATTTTTAACTTAACGAAATCGTTTTCTCTGTGTCATATGGCATCGCTGGCTGTAAAGAAGATAAAACAAAAATATTTTATAAAAAAAAATCCAAAAAAAAAAATTTAAAGTGATTTTTTTCAAAAAAAAATAATTTTTTGTCTAAAAAACAAAATTAAAAAAAATTTTTTTTTTGTTACAAAAATTTACCTTAAAAAAAGATTTTTTTTTTTAAAAAAAATTGATCTTAAGAAAAAAAATTTGAAAAAAAATTTTTTTTTATAAAAAAATTTTTATGCAAAATAGATATAAAAAAAATAAAAATATAGATTTTTAAAAAAAAAATAAAAAAAAAAAAATTTTTAAAAAAATTAAAACAAATAGTTTTTTTATTATAAATTTACCTTAAACAAAAGTTTTTTTTAAAAAAATTGGTCTCAAAAAAAATTTTTTTTTTTAAAAAAAAAAAAAAAAAAATGTTTTGATAAAAATGTTTTTAACCCTTTGACTGTCCCCACACAAAATTTTTTTTTATACCATACGTCCACAGTAATAGTTTGGTAATAATGATGTGCATCACATGTGATACACGGAGCAATATTTATACTTTTTACTTTTTACACCTCACGAGCTCAGCGAAATACCTAGAAAAGATGATAAAAACTTGTGCGAAAAAGATGTCATGGCTGTTATAAAAAATTGCCGAAATCCATAAGTTCATACAAAATTGTATTAAAAGAAATAAGACCAATTCTGTATCACATATGATGAACAAGCATCAATCATAACGTCTGTGCATCATATGTGATGCATGGGACAGTCAAAGGGTTAAAAAAAAAATTAGGAAAATATGCTTCTGTTTTTAATTTTTTTTTATTTCCAACTAAATTTTAGGAATTTTGTGATTTTTTTCCCATTCGTTTTTCTAGACATCATTTTATGTCTAATTAGTAAAATAGATTTTTTTAAAAAAAAGGGTTTAAAAAATTTGCTTCTGTTTTTTTTATTTCCAAATAAATTTTATGAATATTGATTTTAAGAAAAAAAAAATTTGTTTTTTTTTTTAAAAAAAATTTAAAAAAAATTAAAAAAATAATTTTTTAAAAAAAATTGTTTTTAAAAAAAAATAGATTTTTAAAAAAAATAGATTTTTTTAAAAAAAATGTTTTTAAAAAAAATATTTTTTTTTAAATAGATTTAAAAAAAATTAAAAAAAATAGATTTTTTAAAAAAAAAAGATTTAGAAAAATATGCTTGTTTATAATTTTTTTTATTTCTAAAGAACAAAATAAAAAACAAAAAAATTGAAAAAAGATTTGTTATCTTTAAAAAAATTGTAAAAAAAGATTTTTTTAAAAACAAATTTAGAAAAAAAGGGTTTACAAAAATTAGCTTCTGTTTATAATTTTTTTTATTTCCAACTAAATTTTAGGAATTCTGGGACTTTTTTTCCAATTGTTTTTCTAGACAACCTTTTATGTCCAATTAGCAAAATTTCCAGACTTTAGAAAAAATTTACAAATATAATTTGTTAGTTATAAATGTAAACAAATTGTTGTAATTTTCTTAAACCCTCCTAAACATAGTTTAATGTAACAGAAAAAAATCTAGGGTTACCCGAAACTTTTTCCCCAGCAGAACCCTGCAGAGTTAACCATTTTGTTGAAGGATATTTGCCAAAGCATAACTGTCCAAGGGGTAGACCGATTTCGTGAAGTCTATGTGTTCTTCACAATGTTAACTATCGGCTAAAAACAAATTCCAATTTTGGGGATATATGACAAATAGAATTGCGTGGAAATTACAAAAAAAAAAACGGGGAAAACATAACATTTAAAGGAAAAACTATTTGGGAACCTCGGACATTTATCATCAGTTTTGGGTTTATTCACAAGAATATGAAAATATTTTTCCAAAACATTTATTGAACTGAATACGATCTTAAACTAGACTTAATTACCTTAGCATTGAGGTGGGCTTTTTGAGTAGTCCTTCGTACTTCAGATGAAAATACTGATAAACTCTAAAACCACAACGCTAAAGCCCCCACTTTTAATTATTTGTTAGTTTTATTTCCAAAATTTAAACAGAAGCAGTTGAAAATTTCTTAGAAATTAGCACATGCTATTCAGTGGATAATAATACACAGTACAATCAATCCGACGTAAAAATGTTTACTTCCTATTTCCATTTAGTTCATGATATTAAATTATTTCTTCGAATAGGAACCTCATGAGAACTTAATGTACAGACGGCAAGTAATCGTTTTTTTCGAGTACAAAACTTCAACGGCTACAGGAGCGATGACAACGAAAATCTTTAATTAAACAGACAACATCTGGTAGAGAGAGAGAGAGAGAGAGAGCGAAGACATTTTATGATGTTAACCGCAACATACCAATTGTAAATTAAAACATTCTGCTGTTTCTTCTTCCTACAAGTCCTCTCCACTGTTTTATTGTTTGTGCCCGCTCCATTTCGCCGAGTGATTAACAAGAAATGCTAGGCAACAACCAATAACTGCAGTAAAAACGAAACGATAAGAAGAATGATGTCGACAACGAGAATGGTAGAAGCAACTCAAAGTATATACAGACGTATGCATGTATTTTGTTTTATCAATATCCTCAGTGCAATTCATTTAAATGTTTATCGTTAATTACTTTGTTCGTCCTTTTTATTTTTTATTTTTTTGTATCCTTAATACATGCAAAACTTTTTTTAAATACATACAATGTTTTGCACCCGTATCCAGTGATACATACACCTATACACACACACATATCGAAAGAGAATTTACAGCTGATACAGAGTGCATTAACGACTCACATCGGCCGGATACCGGGCGTGGGTGAGTGGATGAAAAACCGCATACATTCACACATTAAAAGATTGAACACCGACTGAAGGTGTATTTAGTAGGGCGGCCAATCTATAGATGTATTTTTAAAGCTTCAAGAGAAAAATTATTTAATGAGACTACGGCAAAAATCAGTGGAATACTTTCAATGTGTATGGGCAGAAATAAGGACTTGCAAATATTCATGGAATTCTGGCAATTTGGTTTTAAATTGTAAACCACGAGGTCTGCTTTTGCAACAAAAAAGAAATTCCACAAAAAAGATAAACTGTAATGGGTCCACCGATGGACAATTTTTCTTATTCCCGATCTGAGCTATTTTATTTAATAACGAAATATTTTTTTTTATTTTACAAAACAAATAAATAATTCCATTAATATTATTAGGACGTTTTTTGGACACATTCTTCTTAGGATATATTGTTATTACTTGGCAAATCTGATGTAAGAGGAGCCTTTATTTTTCGAATCCTATGTAGGACTTAAACCACAGATGGCAGGCAAACATATAAGGTCCTTACTGCGGTCATACGAAATTTAACGGCAAATCAAACAAAAACGTAGTAAAGGGTTTTCCAACAAGAGGTCTTCTTTTGAATTACCCGGTATTTCGGTAGCTGTCACTTTTGAAGTTTTTATTATTTGACAAGTAGAAACTACGCCATTACTAAAAATGGAACGATACACGCTTCAACAACGCATTGAAATTATTAAAATTCACTACAAAAATGGGGGAAATCTTGCAGTCACAGTTCGGAAAACTAAGGCAATTTGGGTCTTCGTGAAACACCTTGTCGTACAGCAATACAGAAATTGGTCGAAAAATTCGAGCTGTTGCGACAAGTTAGTGATGTGAGGAATAAAATCCGTGCACGTCGCTCAAGAACAACTGAGAATACGGCTGCTGTAGCCCAAAGTGTTGAAGAAAATCCAGCTTTGTCCATTCCTTGTCCCTCTTTGGAATTGGGCATTCCACAAAACCTCATTACACCGTATTTTTCATAAGGGACTTGGGTCTTAAGGCTTATAAAGTTCCTCGTTTTGGGAATTCTGAGATTTCTTCAGAGTTTTTTTTAGGAATTCCTTAAATAAATGGTAAAGCTAACTATGTAATTCTTTGATAGATGTCGTCCATTCTTTAGCTGGTCGCTCTGCATTTCAACACAAGCGACCGATATTATAGTCTATAATTAAAATGTCAATTGATAATTAATTACACCACAATCTGCGTTTCAGTACTTTTAACATTTCGTTCGTTTAACATTAGTGTATATTCCAAAAGGCGGAAAAGTTGGACGGAAAAAAATTAAAAAAAAAATCTTAATATATATTTACCCTCGACACTGATTCACTGACTCTGTCACGCAGTACGTAGGAATTTAAATAGGCATTCTATAATTTTCTATAAATAATAATAATAATAAAAAAAATAATATTTTTTTTTTGTACAGAAAGTGTGTTTTCCCCAATTTTTTTTTTTTACAAATTTTTTTTTACAAAATTTTTTTTCAACAGAAATTTTTTTTTTACAAAATTTTTTTTTTTCAAGAAACAATTTTTTTTTCAGCAAAAAATTTTTTTTGAACAAAAATTTTTTTTCCACCAAAATTTTTTTTTTCAACAAAATTTTTTTTTTTCCGCAAAAATTTTTTTTCCATATTTCAACGGGCGCCATAGGCGCATTACAACTTACTAGTATATATATAAGGGAACTATTTGAAGAAATACAAGAAATGTACCATTTTTTTTTTTAAATATTTAAAAAAATAGTTTTTTAGATCAAAGTATTCGTTTCTAACCTTATAACTCCTGCTACTGTTTCAAAGACATTTTCGATATTTGCCACGCGTTAAAAGTGATAACCTCCACTCAAAGTTCATATCACGCTTGTATTAAATTACACTTAACATAATTGCATTGCCAAGTAACTACAAAATTCTATTTGTTCATTTGTGAAATGTTGTAAATGTTCATAATTCGCTTTGTTGGCAAAGCTCATTTCAGTCATTTAAAGGTTAATGGCTCTGTAATGGGCACACATTCTACTCCAGCCCTCGACAAACACTCGCAGCAGATGGGTCCCGCCGTATCGACCAACCCCGCCCATTCACCGCCTCAGCGCTGTCCTTTCATTTTGCATATTAAATGGCAACGTATAGACAATTAACGCAACGCATATGTTACACGCATCAACACAAGCATAGGAAAGTGCAAACACACACACGCTTAACTGTCAAATGTGCCAACAGCGCCAAAGCGAACATAAACTGAAGTGATTTGTGCACAAAGGTGTGTATTGGAAAGAGAGAGAGAGAGCGAGCGAGGGAGAGAGATATTTGAATACACACAAGAGTTGCCTTTTGTGGCTCGACTTAAATCGTCACAAGTGTGGATGCTGCAGTTTTGCTTACTCTCACACACGTACACACGTAGACACCCACACCCTCACACACACACACACATCCTTATGTCCTGTAATGAGATTTCAATTAACGTTAATGTTATTTCGCCTGTATAAAAAGACATTTAACGTCTTATTAAGAAATTTGCGCATATTTGGCCATCGAGGCGTGGTGGAGACCATTTAAGTTCACGGAATATTCTTTATGTTATTGGCGATTTCGCAGATGATCGACATGTTGAGCCCGCGTGTCAATGTCAATATTGACAACATCTACAAAGGAAACGGATGTGTGTGTGACCTGCGATAACGGACACTCTTCATAATATTAAGAAATTATAATTATTTCATGAGGTAAGTAGTGAAATGCAGTTATGGCCTGGAGGGGGCGGGGGAATAATGAAGGAGAACGAATTCATTTTGGAACTAGAGTAAATTCAGAATGAAAAAAAAAAAAAAAGTATTCTGTTTTTTACCAAATAAGCTTTGTAAAAGGAAGGAAATAGGCTTGACTGGCTACAAAATCCAAACCCGCCCTTTACTTGTGTGTAAACATTTAAAAAGACAAATAAAGAATTTGTATAAAAAAAAAAAAACAATTTGTGTTACTTTTTATAAATTTTTTTCAATTTGTGAATCTCTCTATATCAATATATCATTTTATCTCGGTTATTACACCGTGTTACACACATTCTGTCCTATGAACCAAATTTACTTTTTCGGAAAGGGGATAAAAAATAAAAATACACATGTATCGGCGATTTTCATTTACACCTCAGAATTTTTTTTTTTTTTAAGTTTGAAGTATGAAGCTCGTAGTGGCCTGTGTGAAAGCCTTTGGACCAATTTTTAACCCTTTTTCAGTGATCCAATCGAGCTGATTTTTGGCAGGCAGACTCGTGGAAATGTCTGTATCACGTCAAATTTTTTAAAAACAATTTTTATCAATTCTCAGATTTTCCCCAATTTTTATTATTTTTGAAAAAAAAATATTTTTTTCACTTTTCTTAGCATAACTTGAAGAGACTCCAAATTTTTAAACTACTTAAGCGTTACGAAAAAAAAAATTTTTTTGAAAAAACCATAACCATTTAAAAAAAAATTTAGGAAAATCTGAGAATTGATAAAATCTATTTTTTAAAAAATTTGACGTGATACAGACATTTCCACGAGTCTGCCTGCAAAAAATCAGCACAGGCCACTACGAGCTTTATACTTCAAACTTAAAGAAAAAAAAAATTCTGACGTGTACATGAAAATCGCCGATACACGTGTATTTTTATTTTTTCCCCTCTTTCCGAATATGTGCATTTGGTTCATAGGACAGAAAAAAAATCTATTTTTTGTAACACGGTGGGATCCTTTAGAATCTTCTAAGACAAGATTTTGCAAGGAAAAATGAGAGTCTGATATTTCAGAGGTATGAGAAGCGGATATTTCGGAAGAAATTCAGCTTCGAACTCTGTTGGAAATATAAAAAAAAAAAATGTTCCCTGGAGGTTTCACTCCAAATGCCGCTGAAAAGTTTTCTGATATTGAGAGTCTGCCATTTCTGAGGTATGAGAAGCGCATATTTCCGAAGAAATTCAGCTTCGAACTCTGTGTGGAATATCAAAAAAAAAAAATGTTCCCTGGAGGTTTCGCTCCAAATGCCTCTGAAAAGTTTTCTGAAATTGAGAGTCTGATATTTCTGAGGTATGAGAAGCGCATATTTCCGAAGAAATTCAGCTTCGAACTCTGTTGGGAATATCAAACAAAAAAATGTTCCCTGGCTGAAGAGTTTTCGGAAATTTTTTTATTTTTTTTAATTTATATTGTAATTTTGGTTTTAAGTGTAAACCGGGTAAAAAAGACCATGTGGCTAGATTTTTGCAGCGACAGACCAAAGCCTCTGGTGGGAATCGAACCCACAACCCTCATGACAAGCACGCTACCAACAAGCCGAACGGGGCGCCTTTCTAAAATTTAAGTTTGTCCTTAAGCACAGCTTTTAAATTTGAGAAAAGTGCTCCGTTAGTTCCCAATAGGTGGGAAAATTTCCGGGGAAATATTTCCCGATCAACCACAGGCAGAGCTATTAAATGTGAGAAAATAATAATACTCGTACTATTTCGACATTCTAGACCCAGCCAACAGTATTTTCTCCAAACTGATCTCAATTTCGTAAAAATAACAACTTGTACAACTGAGTTTTTATAGTCACTGTGTTTCTAATCCACCAAATGTCTGTCTGTTCCCACTAATTTCTCACCACAATTGCAATTTGCTGCTTTGGCTTTTCGGTTAGTGTTTTCCCGCCCACTCCACCGCACAATTTCCCATAAATAGTTGCAAACAAATGCCAGTTTATGCCCAAAATCCATCCACCCACCCACCACAACCCACTAATTTTGCCGTTATCAAATATTTATAATGAGCCAAATCTCTTTAAGCCAAATTAATTGTTTGGCTATTGTATGCTCAATAGCGAAATACTTAATAATTTCAAATACAGGAAAATCCCAGCGGCTAACAAGGCCAAAATGAAATGGATTAAAGTGGAATGTAGAGTTATGCCGACCATCAGGTTTATGGCCACAATAAAAATGTTGGCAAACAAACAAACAAAAAAAAACCGCAACAATTTTATAAAAACAATTCAGTATTTGTGGGCAGAATGTTTCAAAATGTTGCAGAGAACTTTTAACAAAATACTAATGCAACGGTCACAGGTGTTTGTGGGGCATTAGAAATCTATAATGCGGAGGAGGTCTTTCACATTTGAATATTTCAATGCCGCACCATTGCGACACAATCAATACGAATTGCAGGCCACAACTCTGCAAAACACTTTGCAAAACCACTTGACAGAAAATAATAGCAACATTTCTTATAGAGAGTAAAGGCAGAAGCTGCGGTGGCAGGATGACACAGTGGGTGGAAACAACGTGGGGGGAAATAAGTGTGATAAGAGATACCTAACAAATCTTGCCTTAATGGGGATAGCTAATTCCCCAAGAATCCCTCTTTAATCAGAGCTTAGGCAGTCCACACACGACTGAGAGGTATTTCAGTTTTAAAATCTGGCCAAAAAAAAAAAGAAAGAAAAACACAACCACTGTGACATCGATAGACCGAACACAAGCACCACTGGCTCTAAGGCAGCGGGTCAATAAGATGTAATGCAGTCAATATGTGTCTAGAAAAAAAAACGAAGCGAATCCAACAAGTAAGAGAAAGAAAACATATGTTTCTCATAATGCGGCATCAATCTAAGTTCGACCGCATAAAAACCCATAACAGATGTTACCAATACAGCAAAGTAAAGCAAAGCAATACTACCCGCAACACGCCACAGTCCATAACTCGATATAATGGAACTAAACAAGCTGGGGTGGAGGTGGGAGGTGGAGTTGTAAAACCCGGAGAAGAAGAAAAATACCAGAACGCAGTACAGACAGAAAAATAATATGAAGATGAAGAAGTTGAAGTTGAAAACAAAACCAGCCGCAAAACTGATAAAACCGATTTCATTCCCTTTGAATGGGGAGTTGGAGAGAAAGCACAGCAAACAAAATCCTTAGGAAAAAAAAAGGAAAAAGAACCGCACCAGAAAAACAAGACAACGGGAAAACTTGTGGCAAGTTTTCAGGGTATAAGTAAGAAGACCGAAGAATCCTCCACAGACGATGACATTTCATTTTCTTTAAATGCGATTGATTTATGGGCCCACATCATAAAAGCACCAACCCACCAACCCACCCACTTTGCCTACAGAAGTTGAATGGGAAAAAAAAAAGAAAAGATAAACGTATTGGTCGTGTGATACGAATACAACCACATTGCACATTGTTTCCAATGACAATGATTGAGGCTAAACCGCCATAATTAAATATCTTCTGGATTATATCATGCGTGTATTGGTAATCGCTGGAACGAAACAGCACGGATGGGCTACAAATCATTAATGTCATGTGGGCAGACAAGCGTTTAATTTCTGGAAGTATAAATGTTTTCGAGTCGTCAGATTTTGAAGGTTTCTCATGTGTGTTGTTGGCGGGAGGGAACAATTTGAATTTGGATTTGACATAACAAGCATTTGCCAAACGTCATGGGAGAAGGCAAAGACTAGTGTAACATCAAAACACTATTCTTGTAATGTCGTTTTGGAAATCCCAATAACAAGATCCCCCTCAAATTGATCGAATTTGGCAAAATATTGTCAGACTGTAGTGCAATGGAAAAGGTTTATTTTTTTTTATATAAAAAAAGTCCTCTCCGACATGAGCTGACACCACTCGGGAAGTCTCAATAGCTGAGCTGTCTTACTGATACTGAAATATCTCATTAATGACTTAAGTTTAACTTTTAAATGAACCAGGATATTAGAGGCAAAAAAAAAAGTCCATTGAAGACAGTAACGGGTTTTCAATGTTTTCCAACTAAACTGCGGCAGCCTTGCCTGCAATCCAAACAGATGTGGCCCTGATTCGAAACGGAACACGTTTTCAGGTTGGTTGCCTATTTCTTTAGACATGATATTGCATTTGGTATCGGTAATACCTTCTCTCGCATTATATCGAGCTCTAAACGCAAAAAGGACATAAGCGCCAAAAAGAATATTGTACAGGAGATCGAGTTTCTTTTTGTGGTCGAGCAAACAGAAGTGTGGCCCTTACGATACAATTGAATTCGCTAGATACTTGTAAGAATAGATTTTATTAATTTTTATTTATTTATTACTAGTAAGTTGTAATGCGCCTATGGCGCCCGTTGAAATATGAAAAAAAAATTTTGTGGAAAAAAAAAAATTTTTGTTGAAAAAAAAAATTTTGTGGAAAAAAAAATTTTGTTGAAAAAAAAATTTTTTGTTGAAAAAAAAATTTTGTAAAAAAAAAAATTTTGGAAAAAAAAATTTGGGGAAAACACAATTTCTGTACAAAAAAAAATATTTTTTTTTTTTATTATTATTATTATTTATAGAAAATTATAGAATGCCTATTTAAATTCCTACGTACTGCGTGAGAGAGTCAGTGAATCAGTAAAAATTAATTTTTTAATTTAATTAATTTTTATTATTTTGGGAGAAATTCTATCGAAGTTCATTAAAAGGCAAGTTTTGACCGAAATGGCCCTTAAGTATTTTTTTGCGCTAAAGGCTAGATGTAAATAAATCAGAATTAAGTATTTTTTTGCGCTAAAGGCTAGATGTAAATAAATCAGAATAAATCTAATTGTACAGGAGATCGAGTTTCTTTATGTGGTCGAGCAAACAGAAGTGTGGCCCTTACGATACAATTGAATTAGCTAGATATTTGTAAATACAAATTTTATTAATTTTTATTATTTTGGGAGAATTTTCTATCGAAGTTCATTAAAAGGCAACTTTCGACCAAAATGGCCCTGAAGTCTTTTTTTGCGCTAAAGGCTCGATGTGAATAAATCTGAATAAATCTAATTGTACCGGAGATCGAGTTTCTTTTTGTGGTCGAGCAAACAGAAGTGTGGCCCTTACGATACAATTGAATTAGCTAGATATTTGTAAATATAGATTTTATTATTTTGGGAGAATTTTCTATCGATCTTCATTAAAAGGCAACTTTCGACCAAAATGACGCTTAAATCTTTTTTTGAAGTAAAGGATCGATGTGAGTAAATCTCTAATTCTTAGTTCCCCATTTCCTGTTCGAAATGACCACGGTCATGCAACTACATGATCTTAAACAGCCGTCAAAGTCTAATTCAAAAGTCACCAACCACTTAAAATCACTGCAATGATTTATTCAATTGTTTTGGTTACCACTCGGTTTTTTTCTTCTCTCAACCAAGTTCAGCCTTCAGTCAAGGCCTTTCGCTTGAAAATGTCCACATCGAAATACTTTATCAGCAGCTAACCAGTGCGGCATGAAAATACAGTTCTTTTTTCTTTTTTTCTTTTGTTTTTTTGTTTCCTTTTTCGCATACGATAAATGAGTCATTCCAAATATTTCCTTTGCTTACTGTGCAACATGCCAAGGCATAGTTGATGTGTTTTCCACATACATGAGTTTGCTTCAACAAATGGTTGGGTGGAGGCGGTTGGGGTGTGTGGAAAAAAAAGATGGCAAATCAAATTCCAAACCTAAATCAACTGAAGCAAATCAAATATTCAAACCTACACACACACACACCAACCATCAATCAAACAACCAATCAGTCACTCTATCAATCAAACAATGCTTCTGCTAACATCCGCACAACCCCATCCACCACCCCCTGGCCGATACGGCAAAGGAATAAGGATAACAATAAAAAAAGGGAAATATGAGAAGAAAAAAAAACAGAAACTATTTCAAATAAACTAAACACTCATACAGACACTCCTAAACACATACACAGCACACTTCTATGCTGGTCTACTCTCGCTCTCCATCTCTCTCTCTCTATTTGTGTCTCTCGCCGTCTGCGTTTCCCTTTTGCATGAGAACATGAAGGACTTTCGTGCATACATCGCCAGACACAATTCCTAAATCCTTGTGAATTTTCAAGTGTATGACTGTGTGTGTGTGTGTGTGTGTATGTTTAAGTAGATCGTTTCGATGTGTGGCATATAAGTTTGTTAAAAGTGTATAAACATTTCATTGTGGTTGCACACAGATCGTATTTGATTTTGGGCTTGTATGGGTAACTGCATGTACATACATATGTCGGCACACAGAGCGACGTCTGTGTATGTGTAATTCGCATCAGCTTTCTCGAGAGTCTAAATAAAATTACTTCTTCAATAATGAAATGTTTTTCTTTTTCTATGTTTTTTTTTTTCACTTTGCTGGAAAAAACTGGAAGCGTTGGAAGAGTAGCACAAAAAAAAGAAAAAAAAATTCCTCAAATTGGATCTTTGTGAAACTAGTCTTCGTTTGCAAAAGAATTACAGCCGATTGGAACTGGGAAAAAACTCGGTCTATCCTGACAATGGAGAAAAACATTCCTCAAATTGGATATTTGTGGCAGCAAATAACATGATGGCAGAAAGCAAACGAAAAAGAAAAACATGTTAAATTCGATTTGTCACAATACACATGATGCTGCCTGCTGTCTGTGTACTTGAAATACAATTGCAATTATACGTTTTGCCATTGGAAATTTAAAAGTCTATAAATATTCAAGGATAATTTCGATTTCTTTCTGGTCTTAATGCAATTTGTATAGGACAGAATATTGCATGCACTCAGCGGGAGAGAGAGAGGATAAGACAATAATCGACCTTTACGTTGATTACATTTTTATCTCATTGAGATGTGGTCTGAATAAAAGAAAATCAACAAAAGATTAACTCAAAAATTTGTTTCGAATTCCTAAACTGAGTAGAACGCGGTTTTATTTTGTGGCGAATGTTTCAAGCCGCCTTATGATATTTTTATTTTTCAGTTTTCAAAATACGAATTAAGGTTTTAACCACATTGCATTTTTTTTAAGTGAGTTTAACGCTCTAACCGGCAAAAAAAACCCTAAGGCGGTCTTCATTAATTAGGTTTAATTTCATAAAAATATTTCATAAAAAATATTAACCCTTCAACCAGCCAAACAGAGCTCCTGGAAATTACTTCCCACCTGTTTTTTAAATAGTTATACACAAAAAAAAAACAATTTTGTTACGAAATTAAACACATTTAATACAGACTGCCTCAGGGCTGTCTTGCCGGTTAGAGGGTTAAGAGATTGACACGTTTCTTTGACGTTTGGGAGAACCACCTGGTTTTATAAGTAAAGCACGATTTTTTCAAATTAATGAAAACATATTTGATTTTTACAAGAAAAATATTTTTTGACCCGCTCACAGGGTCACAGGGGATGTTGGAAAAAGTTTTAGAAATAAAGCTGCCATTTGCAATTGGCTTGCCCGCTTTGATTTCAAATTTCACATAGACCTCGCCGAAGTGAGTTCGATGTTAAGTCTGGAAGATGAACAGGCTGCGTTTAACCAGAGATGCTGCCTGTGTACTGGAAATACAATTGCAATTTTTTGCGGTTTTGCATTCGGAAATTTAGAAATTTGGAAGTATGGGTTATCAGGAAAAAAATGTAAACCCCAGGCAAATTTGTATTTATTAGGTGAAGGTGACTTAGCGTCGATTTTTTTTTATTTAAGCCAACCATTTTTATTTATTAGGCATTTTTTTTATTTAAACCAAAAATTTGATCGGCGACAAAAAATTTAAAACACAGGCACATTTTTATTTATTAGGTGGTGGTTAATCCACTTCACGCCGAGATTTTTTTATTTCAACCAAAAATTTGTTCAGCGAATTTAAACCGAATTTGTATTTAAACCGAAAATTGGTAGTTATTTGGTGGTGGTTAAACAACTTAGCCCCGACATTTTTTTTTTTATTTTTTAATTAAAATGAACATTTGAGCAGCGACAAAAAAAATTAAATTTATTTATTAGGTGGTGGTTAACCCACTAAGGGCCGACATTTTTTTTTTATACCGAAACTTTGATCAGCGACAAAAAATTTAAACCCCAGACAATTTCTTATTTATTAGGTGGTGGTTAACCCATTTAGGACCGATATTTTTTTATTTATTTTTTTTTGGTTTATATCAAAAATTTGATCAGCGAAAAAAACTTAAACCCAGACAATTTTTTATTTATTAGGTGGTGGTTAACCCACTTAGGGCCGATATTTTTTAAATTTTTTTTGTTTTATATGGAAAATTTTATCAGCGACAAAAAATTTAAAGCCCAGACAATTTTTTATTTATTAGGTGGTGGTTAACCCACTTAGGGCCGATATTTTTTTATTTAAACCGAAAATTTTATCTGCAACAAAAAATTTAAACCCCAGGAGAATTTATATTTATTAGGTGGTGGTTAACCCGCTAAGCGCCGACATTTTTATTATTTTTTTTTTTGCTTTCTACCGAAAATTTGATCAGCGACATAAAATGTCGCGATTTTTTTTTTTTGAACTGAAAATCTGTGGCGTATCAAATTTTGTTACTGATTTTTTTTGAATTTTTCAACGTTTTCCGTTCTTTTAAAAGGACGATGGCGATGGCCAAGTGGGTTGAGACTTATCAAAATATATATTTTTACTTAGAACTTGTCTCCCCTAGAACACGAGATATACACATTTTAAACAAAAAACTCCTTTTTTCAACTCCGGTTCAGTTTAAAGCGTACACCGTGTGACACAAGTTTTCACCCATTACCAAAACTATACGCAAATGAAACTAGGGGCGAATCGTAGTAGAATTGCATTCTCAGTTCTTAAATTTGTGATGATTTGTCCTTTTTAAAGGACTTTCAAACCAATTATTAACTTTTGAACGGCAAATGAAAGAGAAGAATCTCATCTGTTAGATAACATTTTTTTTTTTTTTTGTTTATCAGGACGAAAAAATGAGAAAAATGTCCATTGCAATTTTGAAGATTTTCACAATATTTTTTTTAGAAAAATATATCATTAAGCCACTATAATTCTCTTCAATATTTATCAAATTTCAGGCTTCTAGCTGTATTCGTTTAGTAACAACAGCTATTCCAAGTTTCCCCCTTAAAAAACATACATATGCAAGCCAGAACAATATCTTTAATGAGAAACAAGTCATAGTCATTTGAAATATGACAAAAATCTAATTTTGAATGTTGTTTGTAAGCAGAATATTTTCCTATTCAATTAAAAAAAAAATTAACAAAACGATGAATTGACCAACAAATCTGCTTTTTCCCCAATCGCCTCCAAAGTTGACAATCCTGTATTTGAGGTGAACTCTGTCTGCAGTAAGCCAACTAAATCATTTGCTTGTTAAAATTCGTTCAAGTGACAAGGTGGCAGAATTGATGTGAGCGTTATGCCTGGACCCCACGACCTATTTGACAGTCAGGTGAATGCAATAATTTCCCTAACCCTGCAAACTCTCCTGGAACAACTCTAATTAATTGAGTAAATGTATACTGGAATTATTTCATCCTCAACTGGGGACTTGTTACTTGATAGTCAAACTACGTTAACCGAACGATGGACGGACAATCACAGTCCCATTGTCAAGGGTAATCTTAAAATCTTATTAACCAAACCACACACACACACTCGCACTCGCACTGGCACTGGCACACCAATCTACATACAAAGTAAATGTATATAATAGCTTATTTTTCCCAAATGGAAAATCGATAAGCTAACGAACATAATCACCTGTAGCAATTCCCTTGAATGGAAGTCCACAAATTCTCACATACTCGTATTTACAGTCTACTTTTAGGATTACCATAGAAATCCTCAAAACAACCGCCTACACTCGCACTGAATTAACCAAATTAAATATGTATGTCTGTGTATGTGTGTGTTAAATTCTTTAAGTCCGGTCTGGGAAAACCTTTTGTTTTGGGCACCAGCCAGTCAGCCAGCCACCACCACCGTCCCTGGGTTCACACCTCCTGTTGGTTGGCAATTGTCAAAATACCAAAAATATTTGCTACCCCAAACATGGATGAATGAGTAAGTAAGTGGTGGCTACAAAGAGTGAGCAGTGAGTGTTACCTTTTCAATGGTTGTCTGTGGTTTTGTGATGGTATGTGTTCGAGTGTCCCAGGTTGCAGATGAACTACATAAACTAAAGGTGTCTGTGTGCGTGTGTTCATATTTTATTGTGGCTGAAATTGTTGTTGGTTTGTTGCACAATAAAGCAATAACAACAAAACTATAAAAATCCATTTTGTGCAAAAGTGCGAAGGAGTTCGGTGCCCCAACTCAAGTAGTTTGTAGGGCAGAATACACTAACCAAAGGTGACTGGCCGTTTAAGTAGACGTATGCTCAAGTTTGAATGGCAGCCTGAACAGCACCGGCATCATTTTCATCATCAGTAATTGTTAGAATATCATTATCGTCATCGTCAGGGTGATCATTATGCTCACAAATATTCTTCTGTACTACATGTTGCTATTAAACTGTCCATAATGATTGCCATTTTCGTAGCCGCAAACAATTTAATTGTTTAAATTCGTTAGAATGGTGGGGGGGGGAGGGAAGTATGGAAGAGAATGTATTAACTTGTATTAACTACACCTGGAGTTATAATGTGATCCTTTTAAATAAAGCCTCTGTCTCTGGATTGGGTCATCGGGTTGTATACGTAATATTAGTTAATAGAATATCAACTATACGCCCCATATCGCTGTCTTAGAGTGCTAAAGTGCTAAGACCATTTTTGAACGGAATGTTTGTTTTTTTATTCAAAACGAAGGAGAAGTCGAATAGAAAATAAAAAAGTATTTTTTTTCCTGTTTACGGAGTGATAAACAGAAAAAGGTCAGAAAAAGGAACAACTTCGAAAGTTTTTGTTCTTTCATGTGAAATCTGTAAAACTGCAGTTAACACTTTTGCACTCTAAGCTTGGGAAATTCTGTTCATTTTGCATTATCTTTGGCCAATGGAACTATTTTTGTTTTTTAATTTTTTTGCGGTTTTTGATTCTTTTTGACCGCAGTGGTTTGGTTGACACTTCGGTTCACAGACAAAAAAGAGATATGTGACTCGGTTCAAATCCCATTCGAGTTTGGTTGGCATTGCTGCATTTTCGTCATCAATATTGCAAACAGATCTTCGCCAGGTGATTTAAAATTAAATATCGCTATTTCATATCAAATATTTTTTCTGGCTCTTTTTAAAATTAAATATCGCTATTTCATATCAAATATTTTTTCTGGCTCTTTTTTTTCTTTTCTTTTTGACAGAAAAATTGGCCCTGTAGACTTTTTTTGCACACATTTGTTAGCCACCAATATAAATCATTTAGTAACACCACAACTACATAGTCGACTGACACCTCCACCAAACACCACTACTGCTGTGACAAATCTCATGTGTGTGTGTGTGGCTGTGGCATACAGAGTGTGTCACTGTGATTGGCTATTTAAATGTTTATGACTGGCAGTTTCTTTTTTCTCTTTTTTTTGTGGATACGAGGGTTGTCAGGAAAGCATAAAAGACTGATGGCATGCACAGCTTCAAGTTTGAACCAGGTGGTCTAGAGCCAGAAGACAAATTGCCGCAATTGAAAACCACTATTACCACTATTTAATGAATATAAGCACTATAACATTCCACGGAATACGGTCGACAATAAAAAAATAGTTTAAAAAAAAATTACAAAAAAAAATAAGTAAACTTCAAAAAAATAAGTAAATTTAAAACAATATAAGTAAGTTTATAAAAAAAAATCCATATTTGAGGCGTTATTTGTCATAACTCCAAAACGACTCGTCCGATTTAATTAAAAAAAAAATAAAAAAAAAACTAAGTAAACTTCAAAAAAATAAATTTAAAAAAAAATAAGTAAATTTAAAAAAAAATAAGTAAATTTAAAAAAAAAGAGTAAACTGAAAAAAAATATAAAAAAAAAATACATTTTTGAGACGTTACTTGTCATAACTCCAAAATGACTCGTCTGATTTAATTTAAAAAATATGTAAAATTCAAAAAAAAAATTTAAAAAAAAAGTAAATTTAAAAAATATAAGTAAATTTAAAAAAATAAGTTAATTTAAAAAAATAAGTAAATTTAAAAAAAGTAAACTTAAAAAAAATACATTTTTGAGACGTTATTTGTCATAACTCCAAAATGACTAGTCCGATTTAATTAGAAAAAAAAATAAAAAAAACTTCAAAAAAATAAATTAAAAAAAATAAGTAAATTTAAAAAAAAAAAGTTTAAAAAAACAATTTTTGAGACGTTATTTGTCATAACTCCAAAATGACTAGTCCGATATAATTAAATTCAATTTTCAAAAATCGAACTCCAAATTACCATTTTTATTCACTTGTGCGAATGAAAAATAGCTTCAGTTATAAACAAAAAAATATTTAAAAAAAAATTTCAAACCAAGTGATTATTTTCGGAAATTTATAATAAAGTATCGAAGTATTTTTCTTAAAATTCTATAGTCATAGGATTCAAAATCTGTTTAGATTTAAGTTGTATTTTAAGATACAACATGAGGCAAGTGTAATAATGAGGTAGTGTAAAAAAAACAATAAAGCTTCCAAATGGCCGTCCACAATTTAACTTTTTTTTTGCAAAAAATAAATAAAGTATTTAAATAATTAATTTTTACTCCAAAAATCTTTTCGCAAAGCTATTAAAAAACGTCATAATTTGTTTCGATGTTTGTATGTCGACAAATTTGTCTTTTTAAGATTTGTTCCGCCTAAACAGAAAAAAACGCGAAATGTTTTTCAGGTAAAAACTATGTTTTTTTTTAACATATTCATTTTTATATATTTATATTTATATATATATATATATATATATTATATTTTTATATTTTATATAATAATTTTTTTCAATGTTTAACTGAAAATTTAAGCTCGACTAGCTAATTTTAAATTAACTTTTTTTAATATTGTTTCAAACACCACATCTTTACAAAAAAAAACGCTTACCAGAAAAAAAAAACGCCAACTTTTTTTCGGGCTACAATAAACTTTTTTTAATATTATTTTTTGGCAAAGTTATTGAAAAAAACCGAAAATTAACTTTTTTTAAATATAGATTTTTTGCAAAAACAAAACGCTAAAAAGATAAACCAAAAAACGCGACTTATAACTAACAATTCGTGCTCGGCTACCAAAATTCTTAAATTTTTAAATGCCTTTGCAAAAAAAGGTCGCCTAAATAGAAAACTTTCATAACCATTATCCCGTAGAAAAGTTCGACTTACGAAGACTTTGAGTTGTACACATTTTGAAAAGGAAAACCCTGAAGAAGAATACATAGTGTAAATCTTGAGTTAACAACAGTATTGCTCCATGAATTTCAATTGGTCTTTGAAGTTACCCTTTGTTATATGGGATTTTTGTTTTTGACAAGTAATTGTTGTGTATTGGAATATTCCGCCTTATCGCTTATTTATTTAAATAGTGTCATAAATCAAAAATAGATTTTTTTTCAGGAGAGTCGTTTTAGGTTTTCTACAGAAAATTTAGAAAAAGAAAACTATAGGCTTTCCCAATAATATGGGAGGCCTGACATATGTCCGAACAAAAGTAATTTTAAATTAGAGATTTACAGCTTTTTCTAGAGCAAACAAATAGAAATTGATTTTTGAATAGTGACACTATTCAAGAAAATGAGCGATACTTTGTCTTTGGAGCTGTTTGGAGCTGAGAAAATGAAAAAACAAAATCAATCAGTCAAGTGATTGTGACAGTTTTGTGACGAAATCTTGACCGGAATTCAATATCATATCACTGTGAATCGAAATCGAATCACACATTTTTGTACTTTCGTACAGTTTTCTTAACAAAGGTTGGTAAATCTGTTTCAAATTTTTCTGAATACGCGCGGTTGGAATTTACCTAACCGACCTCGTATATCTATAAAATGTAGTTATATTCAGATGAGTCCGCCTGCAAGTACTCATGTCTGTTAAATGTTTACGATATTTGTTTTTATTATTATTAAAGTGTGATATTCCAAAATGTTGTATATCCAAAAAAAAGAAAAAAAAGAAAACCAGCCAAAACTACCCAGAAAAAAAAATAGACACAGACAACAACAAATGTTGTATTCGATTGTATCCTCTAAGGTGTTGTCAATTGCAAGGGAATTTTACTTTTTTTTTTGCTCTTCACTTTCATACATTTTGGTGGTTTTTTTGGGTTGGGGATTTTTTATGCAGAATGGGAGGATGGTGTGTGATTGTAGACATGACACGATTTTTTTTTTTTTTTATTGAAGTAGTTTATGGCCTTTCAGATTATATAAAATAATATCATCGAGTGGAGTGAGTGTAGAAAGAAACCGCCCATACGGTTCGTATGAGCATACGAATTTAATATCGGCCACCTACAATGTCATCTCCTTATGCCATCTTTAAATCTGTTGAAATATATCGTTTAATTGTAAATAACAACAATGTATTTGTAAAATATTTCCTTTCGTTTTCCTAAAACCACCACGATTTCCTTCCGTTTGCCAGCGCACATCCGGTTTGGGCACAAAACACTTTCCATGCCCAGCAGTTACCATTTTGTCAATGGCTAATACAGGTGGCAATAAATGTGTGTGTGTGTGTGTCATTTCCATTAAACATTTTGCGTTTTGTTTTGTTGTTGGCCATAAAAAGCAATTTCCCTAAAATGTGTCGGTCCCCTGCTGGTGCTGGCTGCAATACCGTCCGAGCCGTTCGCACCACCAAATCCGTTTTGCCATTTTCTTGTACATTTTCAATAGCCTTATTTTCCATGAGCAGAAGGAAACCCCTTTTATTTGTTTACGTCTTGGTGGTTTTGTTTTTTTTGGGGGGGGAGGGGGGTGGTCTTTATTTTCTGTATTTATTGTCTCAACTTATTTAAAATGCATAGATTTTGGGGATGCGATTGCGCCACATCGAACCGAATGTCATTATCACGAACATTAAGAACGTTAAATGGGAATACGTGCAGCCGGGCAGGACCAACGGACGGACGGACGAACGAGTAAATGAAAACTAATGTTTGTTGGCACAAGTGTAAAGGGAGTTGGGATGCATTTTAAATACCAGGGAAGCTAAACATTTTTCAACAGGGCGTTGGGGTTAAAACTATTGGGCAATTAATAAGAAATATAATTCACTTTAATTTGCCACATGAAGGATCGCAGCAGGAGAAAGGTGGACTATGATGAAAACTATGAGCCAGCGATCGGTGTTTTCTGTTCCACATTCAATTCAGGCAGAGAATTGCTAGGGTGAGGTGAACAAATATCGAATCTTACAGTTCATATGTCGCCTTTTCTCTCATGTCTCACCCACCTAGAATATACACATATACTTTCATGGATCCTAGATCAAACCAGATCATGGTGTCACAAACTTAGCCCTCCAACCCGCAAGAGTGCCTCACGGCACATTATAGTTTATAGGGTTAAGGACAACCTCAATGGACAACCGCCCACCTAAGCTGAATGATATACAAGACAACAATCGAACCAATCTATTACACCAACTCAGATCCCGAAATTTATTTATATGAGACACCTCTGCAATTCTATTATCACATTTTGTCGGTGTACACCTCTTTAATGCCACAATATTTATTGTCCAAAAGTATTTTGAATTTATGGATAAACACGGAATTCAGTGTTTCGTTTTATTTCCATTATACGCTCCATCTGCACCACTACCACTTCCTCCTGAGTGTAATGCTGGGGCATATTCAAGCAATCGAACATTAAATATGTATTTGGAAAAGTTTCACCCCTGGGTGCATTTGGAAAATGTACTTAGTTTGTGTGGCAAATTTTTATGGCTCAATATTAATACAGACAGACAGACAGACACACCCACCCACACATTTACCTTTTGCCGAAATGTATTGAGTTTGGCTTTTGAGATTGCGAGTCGGTGAGAAATGTTCAAAAAGGAACATATTCCCCGGCGTAAGGAGATAAGGAGGTTTTAAAAAAGTTATGCACAAACGGACGAATATTTTAAATAATTTAAAATTTGTAGGGAATTTATAAAAATCCAAAGGACAACATGTCAACTGAGAAAGCTGTGGGGGAACTCGTGGTGGGTTGTGGCCAAATCATCGTCTCGATATGCGGGTTGATGTGATTATAATCATTACACCGTGTTACACACATTCTGTCCTATGAACCAAATATACTTTTTCGGAAAGGGGATAAAAAATAAAAATACACGTGTATCGGCGATTTTCATGTACACGTCAGAATTTTTTTTTTTAAGTTTGAAGTATTAAACTTGGACCGATTTTTAACCCTTTTTCAGTGATCCAATCGAGCTGATTTTTGGCAGGCAGACTCGTGGAAATGTCTGTATCACGTCAAATTTTTTAAAAAATAGATTTTTATCAATTCTCAGGTTTTCCCCAATTTTTTTTATTTTTGAAAGAAAAAAAAATTTCACTTTTCTTAGCATAACTTGAAGAGACTCCAAATTTTTAAACTACTTAAGCGTTACGAAAAAAAAATGGTTTTTGAACTGAAACCTTAAAAAAATGATAACCATTTAAAACAAAATTTAGGAAAATATGAGAATTGATAAAAATCTATTTTTTAAAAAATTTGAAGTGATACAGACATTTCCACGAGTCTGCCTTCGAAAAAATCAGCTCGATCACTGAAAAAGGGTTAAAAATCGGTCCAAAGGCTTTCACACAGGCCACTACGAGCTTCATACGTCAAACTTAAAAAAAAAAAATTCTGACGTGTACATGAAAATCGCCGATACACGTGTATTTTTATTTTTTCCCCCAGTTCCGAATATGTGCATTTGGTATTATTAAGTGAAGATAGATTTTGTACTTAATTGTTTTTTTTTTTGATGAAAATCTTCATTTCGGAATTTAAGTTTTTTCACTAAAAGCAACTAACAACTAATTAGCTTTTAAATTGAAGCCAACAGAAGACATGTAAAAACATCAATTGCCCGAACTGATTTTCAGAATGTCCAAATCTTTGCCTGGAAATGGAAAAAATGGCAAAAATTTATCTAGAGTTGAACTCAGAGCCTCCATGGAGGACAAATTGAATTAAATTAAAGATAACCAAGTCAGCTAAAAAATATAGAGGAACATTTGCCTGAAATAATTTTCAGTATGTCAGATTTTTCTCAGCAAGTGACAAAAATGGCAAAAATTGCTCTAGAGTCAAACTCAGAACGACCATGGAGGACAAATGCAAATCTTTGACACTATGCAACTATACTAAAATTAAATACAACCAAATCAGCTAAAAAAGATAGAGGGACATTTGCCTGAAATAATTTTCAGAATATCCAAATCTTTGCCTAAAAATGGCAAAAATTAATCTAGAGTTGAACTCAGAGCCTCCAAGGAGGACAAATGGAAATATTTTCCACTATGTCACTATCCTTAAATTAAAGTTAACAGTGTCAGCTTACAAAGCTAGAAGGACTCTAGCCACGCCACTTTTAGTACTTCTCATAGAAATAGACCATTCCGCCCAGTAGGAATGTTGGGACAAGTTAGTGATGTGAAGAATAAAACCCGGGCACGTCGCTCAAGAACAACTGAGAATATGGCTCAAAGTGTTGAAGAAAACACAGGTTTGTCCATTCCTTGTCGTTCTTTGGAATTTGGGAATTCCACAAAACCTCATTACACCATATTTTGCATATAGACTTGGGTCTTAAGGCTTATAAAGTTCAGTTAACACAAGAATTCATGACGGCCGATCATCAACAACGTCGTGTCTTTGCTGATTAGGTCATTGAAATGCATGAAGAAAATGATCTGGAGTTCCATCGAAATCATCATCTTGCCTGATGAGGACCATTTCCACCTCGGTGGCTACGTCAACAAGCAAAATTGTCGCATCTGGGGCTCGGAAAATCCAAGAGTTTTTGCTGAGAAGTCTCTCCATCCTCAACGTGTGACTGTTTGATGCGGTTTATGCTTCGTCGAGGTCATTGGACCTTACTTTTTCGAAAATGAGGTTGAATCAACAGTTACAGTGAATGGATTGCCCTATCAGGAGATGATTAAAGATTTTTTATGGTCGTAGTTGGATGATGTTGATCTGGACAACGTTTACATTCAGCAAGACATCGCTACGTGCCACACAAGCAACGAAACCAATGCTCTTTTTCGGAAAAAGTTTCCGGATCGTGTTATCTCTCGAAAAGGTGAGATCTTGTGATTTAACACCTGGCGACTTCTTCCTTTGGGACCACGTGACAGATAAGGTCTAAGGTCTGAAAAAACCTTGAAATTTATGATGACCCTTTAAGCTCCAACTCTCACCTCAAGCCGGATATAAATCTCTATACAGACACACACACACCTCTTGGCTACACTTTATAACAAGTTGCTCCCTTGAGTCTATTAGTGTGTCATACAAATGTTTAACATTGTTTTATATTCGGCTAAAACAACGTATGTGTGTATGAGTGAATGAGAGATAGAGTGAGGCCATGACTGTGATGGTGTATGTGTGTGAAGGTTTGTGTTGATATTTGCTTGGTTAGTTGAGCCGCTTTGTTTTTTGTGTCCTAACGGAAAAATATATTTCCGTAGATGTCATATCAAACATTAAGCGGCTTATGACGTTCGTTCATATTGTTTGAGAAAACAAATGCCACCGTTGTCCGTCTATCCGCCGTGCATAGTCCCAACCGTGGTTGGGTCTACAATCGCATCGTGTTGTCTTAACCTTCAGTGAAACGCTGGAGTTTAGGGGTTTTTCTGTTCTAGTGAGTTTTTTTTTTTTTTTTTGTTGAGACGTCAACCCTTTTCTCCATCACTTTTCACTTGCCATTAGGATCTGTTTAAAGTGTGTCTTTACACTTTAATCTTCATGAGGTGAAAATAAGGGTACACCATCCTCAATCGTACTTGTGTTAGTTATTTTTTTGGGCGTTTTTTTTGTTATTTTTCCAAACAAGAAAGAGGAGCAAAATGCCCAAACATAAACTGAATGACGATGAAAGGTTGTGGTGTTAGAAAAAAAAAATACTACAAAGAATCTTAGAGCCAGAAAGTGTTAATATTTTTGTTCAGGGGGAATGACGGTTTCATAAATTATTTGGCGAATTTTTAATTTTTTTTTGGGGGAATTTTTAATATTTGTTGGGGAAATTTTCCTGTTTGTTTCTATTTTGTGGGAATTCTTCATTTGGGGTATTCATAACACCGTGTTACAAAAAATAGATTTTTTTTCTGTCCTATGAACCAAATTTACTTTTTCGGAAAGGGGATAAAAAATAAAAATACACGTGTATCGGCGATTTTCATGTACACGTCAGAATTTTTTTTTTTTAGTTTGAAGTATGAAGCTCGTAGTGGCCTGTGTTAAAGCCTTTGGACCGATTTTTAACCCTTTTTCAGTGATCCAATCGAGCTGATTTTTAGCAGGCAGACTCGTGGAAATGTCTGAATCACGTCAAATTTTTTAAAAACAATTTTTATCAATTCTCAGATTTTCCTCAATTTTTATTATTTTTGAAAAAAAAAAAAAAATTGTCACTTTTCTTAGCATAACTTGAAGAGACTCCAAATTTTTAAACTACTTGAAAAAAAAAATGTTTGTTGAAAAAAAAAATTTTTTGTTCAAAAAAAAATGTTGAAAAAAAAAAAAAATTTTGAAAAAAAAAATTTTTGTTGAAAAAAAAAATTTTGTGGAAAAAAAAAATTTTGTTGGAAAAAAAAATTTAAAAAAAAAAAAAATTTTGTACAAACAAAAAATTTTAAAAAAAAAAAAAATGTTGTTGAAAAAAAATTTTTGTAAAAAACCGTAAGCTACTGGATCCGAACAGCGAATGCTGTTCTAGAAAATTGTACATGACATGGTGGTTACTTTTACACGTAAAGTCGCCTGCAGTTGTTACAAGGTGAAAACAGCCGCTGAAAAATCGTTGACGATTTGAGGTTTCGAACCGGGATTCTGCTGGGTGATAGTCGCACAAACTACCTACCACACCACCGCCGTCCACAGCTGCCAGCATCTAATGTAGGTTCTAAAAGACGGCAGGATTTGGCTTTTCAAAGGATTTCCCTAAAATATTCCCTTGGCTTTTCCCCTTGCCGACTGCTTGCAAAGTAACACAAAGACTAATGCCATATCTTGCCCTACATTGTTTCCAAATGATTCCCTCTACTGCCTCCCACCCTGCTCCTAACTCTACACAATTATCGCACTGGCATGACTCTTCGTAATCCCAGACGCCAGCCAATGATTTCAATAAAAACGTCTCTTCATAAGGCGGTTGTCAACATCATTACCTGGCGTAAATAGGCAAACGCATATTCATTAACCTTCAATGATGATTAGCCCATCCGTCCGTCCATGGCTTTTGTGTTGAAGTCAAATGGGCCGAAAATGATAAATACCGGCGATATCGGACCGGCAGGCAACGCAATGAAATGTGAATACCAAAAATTGATAAGGATAATAATGAAGGACAAAACAACCAGCGATTACACACGAGCATTATATCCTGTCTGAAAGGCGGGGGGGCAGGTGGAGGAGGGCATGAATGAATGGTAGGGTGGCAAAGGTGGTCAAGTGGGTGCGCCCATATTTTCCATACCTTACACACCTCCCATAAAGCTACGGTAAATTTACCATAGACTCATAAATATGTATGTGTAGAGGTGTAAATACCATAGCAGAAACAAGAGTGAGAATAAGATGGAGTGGAGGGAATAAACGAACGTTAACAAAACACCATAGACCGGGAAACAATAATAAGAACAACAAGAGGTATTTAAGGATATAGTTCGTATACAAATACATATAGACATATATATAGGGATATGGAGTTTAGGAAATCGATCCAAAAGATAACTAATTATTGCATGTTTACACCATCGATTACAAATTATACGTACATACATACAAATCGGAATTACACAAGGCTATCTAGGTGGGTGGGTAACAACGGTGTTTCATAAACATTTACATTCGTCATCCTTTAATTGCATTTCCCTGCGAAACATGAACAAACTGTCGACGGTGGGGGGTGAATAATTAACAGTGGCGTGTATTTACTTCTTGAAAGTTGTTCAGAGTGTGAGAGTGGGGAAAATGTGGGTAAACTTACCTGTGGAATAGCGGGGTCCATTACTTATATTGCTGCCAATGCCACCGTAGGTGAAATGATGACTTGATTCTCCGGTGCCAGAGACAACAGCGATTTCATCCAGTTCATGGCCCGGTGATGCACCGGCCGATACTAAACGCGTCGACGAAGTCGCTGTATTACATTCAGAATTTTTGCGACCTCGTAATGATAGGACCAGCCGTTTGGCTGTTGACATTACCGTTGTTATACGTTTGTGATCGTAATATTGATCTGAAATGAGAAATGGAAAAGGTCAACACACACAAAAAATCAACAAACAAAGAGGAAAAAAAAAATTCTCACAAATGCTCACAAGACCCTAAATCATGGCCTCCACTTCAAAGAAATTCTTAAAAATATATTTTGAAATCATTATCATGATCATGAACTTCCCATTGAACTCTCAGCGAACAACAGATTGGAAAGAAAATGAAAAACAAAATTACAAATTCCCGAAACGTTTCGATTTAGCATGGAGCAACTAGAAATGCCCAGAATCAGAACGAATACAACGACGACATGGAAATCATTTAAATGTCTATTTAACTGTAATGCTGACAACCCCGGATTAAAAACCGACAGAGCAAATGGGGAAAAATCGAAAGAAAAGAAAATTTTAAACTTATTCAAATCATTACCCCCCCCCCCCCCCCCCTCTTTCGGTTTATCCGGCTGCTGTTTTGCTTTTCCGACTTTACCAAGTAATCCTGTATATGTTTTACAGAGCAGATGTACGAGTACTTTCAAACCATGGATGTGTGGACATCTGTGTGTGTGTGAGAGAGAGAGAAAGAGAGAGTGTGATGCTGATGTAGGGTTGTGTGTGGTCCTGTGCTTGTTCTAGTATGAGTGATGATATGCATATGTTATTAGGCTTAAGTAGAAACATGTGTTTGAGGGTTGATAACAAAAATACTTTGGCTTGACTCGGGTTTTTTTGTTTTTCGGTTGAATTCTCGATTGCGTCTGTGGGAGGTTGTGTTAATTTCATCTAATTCGCATGTAGGAAATAACACACAAGAATTGGAAAAAAATCAGGAATTTATTTCTAGACTCATGCCACGCCACGGTGTTAAAAACGCCCCCCGTCTCTGTCAGTCTCTGTTCTCTTGTAAATGTGAAATAATTGATGAGGATTTCTTTTGTTCGCGGGGATTTTGCATACACAGGGTGGAATAAATCGAAATGTTAAGTGGTGAATTTGCCAAGAAGTAGCAATTTAAACAATTATGTGTCTTTCTTTCTTTTTTTTGTAATTAAAGACCCAACATTTGCATTATTTATGGGCTTGGCGTTCGAGTTTTAGAATTGTGTTCATGTATCGGAATGGCGTACGAGTTAATGGTTGATTGAGTGGGTGCCATTGAGAATTTGTCAGCGAGTTAATGGTATTTTGTTGTCAATGAAATCAAAATATATTACAGAGATTACATATATATTACAGACGTATTTTGATTTGTAACACAACACAAATCAAATCGAATTTTGGTAACTTAATTGTTGGCAATCGTGCAGGATAATTCCAAGGACATTGGATGGAAGCCAGGTTAAAATGAAAGCAAAAAGCTGCGATGTTCGCTTTGCTTACAGAATACAAAGTTCATTTTTAATGAAACTAGGTAACCTTAACATAAAATCCACAATTTTAAAATCCTGTTAACTTCACTAGATTCTGAATAAACACGAAAGCCCTCCATAGATTTCCATGATCTATGTGTCATTTTAATCACAGGATATGTGTGTAATGATAACGTATTCAAAAACAGACACATTTTGTAGTGTGGGATTTTTCATGGAAAAAAATTACAATTTCCATTTGATAACATAAAAAACACATTCTGTCCTATGAACCAAATTTACTTTTTCGGAAAGGGGATAACAAATAAAAATACACGTGTATCGGCGATTTTCATGTACACGTTACAATTTTTTTTTTTAAGTTTGAAGTATGCAGCTCGTGTGAAAGCCTTTGGACCGATTTTTAACCCTTTTTCAGTGATCCAATCGAGCTGATTTTTTGCAGGCAGACTCGTGGAAATGTCTGTATCACGTCAAATTTTTTAAAAAATAGATTTTTATCAACTCTCAGATTTTCCTAATTTTTTTTTTTTTTTTTAAATGGTTTTTCGTTTTTTTTAAAGTTTCAGTTCAAAAAACATTTTTTTTTTTCGTAACGCTTAAGTAGTTTAAAAATTTGGAGTCTCTTCAAGTTATGCTAAGAAAAGTGAAAAAAATATTTTTTTTTCAAAAATAATAAAAATTGGGGAAAATCTGAGAATTGATAAAAATTGTTTTTTTTACTCTTCTACTTACTCTTGAATGGATTGTCTTTTTCTAGTGCCGCTCGCCTTTTTATAGGCTGTTGGCTGGTGAAATGAAATCACAGCTGGTCAGCTGACCAATATGCTTCTATAGTCCGTTAGATGGCGCTAGTTGCTTTCTGGTATACTTCAATGGATATTGTAGTCGATGTAAAGTAAATATTATTTTAAAAAAATTGCGGTCACTACGAATCGTAAAACTTTTGCCGTAACAAGATCTTCACGTCAACGCCAGTCCATCTTTTAACACGACTTCAGCGGTCAATATTTTACCTGGCAATCCCCAGATGGACGTTTTCCAAACGGAATTCGTCTCTAGTTTACACAGATGACTTCAATAACCCCAAATGAACACAGACGACTTAGATGTATCTCTAACATCGAAAAGTACGGTCGTTTACCCCGACGACTGAGACTGATTCTCAATGACTCCGACGTCTCGAATTCTTGACTATTTCGGCTTTGTTCGATTCTGTACATGTTTATGATCAGCTGATCAATATGCCTCTAGTCAGCTGATCGATATGTCTCTAGTGCCCGTTAGATGGCGCTGGTTTCACTCTGGTATATTTCAATAGATATTGTAGTCGATGGAAATTAAATATTAAATTAAAATAATAGCGTTCAATACGAATCGTACAACTTTTTCAACGACTTCATCGGTCAATATTTTACCGGGCAATCCCCAGATGGACGTTTTCCAAACGGAATTCGTCTCTAGTTTACACAGATGATCTCAATAGCATCCTTTACGTCGAAAACTATGAACGTTTAGGCCGACAGCTGAGGCTGATCCATTACATCAATGACTGGATTAACTGGATGACTTTGGTTGATTGAAGACTACGATCCTTTCGTCCGACGGCTGCAATTGTTTATTACTTCGGCTTTGTTCGATACTTTACATATGACGGTTTTGGTGGAACCTTTGGTTGATCCTCTAGATCGACGACCCAGATCATTTGGGTCGATGGCTGTGGTTGAGCCTTTACATTGACCACTTCGATTGTTTTGACTGGATATGGAAAGTTTATTTGATTGACGATTACATTGTCGACTACAATCGTTTCGTTCGACGCCTTGGGATGATTCTTTACATGGAAATCATCGGTTCATTCACTTCAATCGATGATTCTGATTATTTAGCCCAACGATAGTTTTTGCCTTAGCGATCGTTTATGAACGACTCCAGTCGAATCCTTGGCCTAATCAGTCAATCGTTTACCTTAGCGACTCCAGTCGAATCCCTGGCCTAATCAGTCAATCGTTTACCTTAGCGACTCCAGACGAATCCCTGACCCAATCAGTCAATCGTTTACCAGAACGACTCCACTACCCAACCTCTTCGGTCAGTCGTTTACCTTCAGTCCCGACTACTTGGCCAGAGAGTTTATCCCGACAGCTACGGAAGATGTTGTATCCCAACTCCGTTTACTCGTTCAACCCATTGACTTCTCGAGAGAGAAGATTCCCCGTCTGTTCCTTCACGGAATTTTAAGGGAAATAATATGTTTTGTCTTCAAACCTCCGATGGCGAACGTTATTAAATTAATTAACAGACTTACTTGACTGAAGCAATATTAGTTATCGAGGTTTTTTGTAACCAACAATCGGTCAACATAATTGGAATTATTGGTGGCCTCTTTCGATTTATTTAGAGTTTATTCGCCATCCAAAGAAAAACATGCCGATCAAATACAAAAATCTCTCGCTATCTAACAACTCTATCCAACAATTACTCTGTAAACGATATTGCGGCGAAATCCCACAGACTTTGTTTGCAATAGAATGTTGCTTACAATAAACTTACAGAAAGGGAGTGAAGGCCATAGAGAAAAATCGGTTTTATAGCCGCCCACAGCTGAAAACCTTAAAATTCCTTATCATGACATGAACGTAAATGATACTCGCATAAAACATTTTCTATGTCACATTACAAAACCAAATGGGTTGTTGCTCTGTGGCAATTTCCAACAGACAACCATTTTTAATGTCTTTCACATTAAACAAAGGCGTAAGACCTCATACCGCCAGGTCGACATGAACCAGAAACCCAGTAATGGCAACAAACCGAAATTCCAGAATTTTTATGGCCAATGTCATGATGATGCGTCTCTGCCAGGGGAAGCAGCGGCAAATGTAATGAGCATAGATGGATATCGGCAACAATATGTAAGTAAAACACACGCACACACATACGCCCCTCTCCATAACATACATGACATGGAGACAGACAGACGGACAGACAGACATTCATAAATACAAGTTTGATGTCATATGAATGACAATGCCGAGCCACAACAGACCTGATGTTTTGAGGAATTTCTGCAGGTCATAAAAACAGGTGGCATACCGACAGCATCCACTGCCACCATCATCATCATCATCATCACCGTTGTCCCTACTCCCTCCCTGTAGTTGTAAAGGTGATGGCACTGCTCCTGTTTTTTTTCTTCTGAAATATTTCTAATTTTCTTTTGATGTTCACGTTTCCGTAAAACGAACTCCAAATGTCGTACGCATCTTCTGTGTCTTTTTTGTTGTTTGTCCTGGGTAATAATTTGCATATTCGTTTTGTGTGTTAACACACTGTAGATGCTGACGGTGTCCCTGTCCTTAACCAATTTTCCTGTGCAAGTCATTCAACTGCCTGCCTTCTGCTCTGTCGAGAAGTTGCCATGCAGTAGTACTTTTTGTGATTGCTGTGGGATTTAATTCAAATTATATCTTTCTTCATTGTTTTTTTTTTGCACTTCGAAACCCACTGAGAGGAAAATGAGATGAAGTTGAAAATGACATTTTTGAAAAGTCGTTAAACAAAATATTCAGTTTTTTTATGATTGTTTTCAGTTTGAAATTTTGCTCCCGTTGCGGCGAAGAGGAGAGGGAAGCCAGAAGGGGAAGCCAAAAGGCTCTGTCGAGGTGTCGTTATGTTTTGAATTCTCTCATTTAAAACTCCTCCGAGGTTTTTTGAAAAACTCTGACTTGTCTAGTTTTCCAACGCCAAAGGTTCAGCTGAAGAAGAAAAACGTCAACAGGCCCGAATATCCACTGCCTAACCAAGAAACCTAATGGAACTCATCTTGAGAATGGCTAGGCCGCAGTTACCGATGGAAATCCAACAGAGCTCTATTCGACGGACGCACAGTGGTTCAGAACCCCAAAAGTTTATAATTTGCCCCCAATCTAGTGCTCATTGAAATATTCGTTTAGAAGACAACGTGAAAGCAGCGACACAGAGTAACAGAGCAAATAATTCATCTGTCTCAACTCGCAGCCGCATAGTGGTCCCAAATCCATTTCAATCGGCCAAAAGTCTGTAACTTGGAATCTAGTAAACATTTTTTTAGTTCTGTAAAAATTGGCGGTAGACAAGAAGTGAAAGCTTAATGGTTAAAAATCGGACAGCTGGATATATTTTAGAAATATTTCAAAAGTCGACTGCTTTTTCAACTGTCTCGATTTTTTCTAAGTAACTTTTGATCTAGTAAACATTGTTGAGTTCTGTAAAAAAACTGGTTGCACACAAGGAGTGGTCTATTATTTAAAGGTATTAACATTAAATATTGGACAATCTTAATATATATTTACCCTCGACACTGATTCACTGACTCTGTCACGCAGTACGTAGGAATTTAAATAGGCATTCTATAATTTTCTATAAATAATAATAATAAAAAAAATAATTTTTTTTTTGTACAGAAATTGTGTTTTCCCCTAATTTTTTTTTTACAAAATTTTTTTTTTTACAAAATTTTTTATTAACAAAATTTTTTTTTTTACAAAATCTTTTTTTCGAAATTTTTTTTTTTTCAACAAAAATTTTTTTTTTCAACAAATTTTTTTTCCAAATTTTTTTTTTTTCAACAAAATTTTGTTTTTCAACAAAATTTCTTTTTTTCCACAAAATTTTTTTTTCAACAAAATTTTTTTTTTCCACAAAATTTTTTTTTCCATATTTCAACGGGCGCCTTTGGCGCATTACAACTTACTAGTTGGATATATTTTAGAAATATTTCCAAAGTTGACTACTTATTTCAACTGTCTCGATTTTTGCCTAAGTGACTTTTGATCTAGTAAACATTGTTGAGTTCTGTAAAAAACTGGTTGCACACAAGGAGTGGGCGATTATTTAAAGTTATTAACATTAAATATTGGACAAGGGGATATATTTTAGAAATATTTCCAAAGTTGACTACTTTGTATCTGTCTCGATTTTTCCTAAGTAACTTTTTATCGACTGGTTGTAGACAAGGATTGAGAGATTATTGGAAAAATACGATATAGTATTTCCAAACTCTCTTTTTTTTTCTCAGATTATTATACAAAAATTATTTACTAACGTTACGTTTTAAAGGTAAAAATGTGGTATTTCCCCTTAAATACGCCGATGCGGAAATATTTTGGCCGTAGCACCGGCAAATGAACTACGATTAGGATACAATTTTAGAGAATAAAAGAAAATTTAAAGATCTTTTCTAGAGTTCAACGATAATGGGGAAAGAAAAGGTATTAATTCGCATGTGGGACTAAAAACTGTAATTTTTTGCACTAAATTTACTCCATCTCCGAAGTGTGCAATTGCGGGCGGGCAAAAGTTGACCCAAAATATTGGAAAACCCCTCCACCTTCCCACATCAGTATTACATTCATTAACATCTCATAAAAATCTCATAAAAATTTGCAAAATCTCAAATTTCTTTGCAAAATCTTTAGCTTTTTCAGAATAGTTGTTACAACCAAACTGCGATCGATAGAAATGAAATGTTTAATGTCATCATAAAAACAAGAAAACACAATTTACAATAACATAAAGGTGCGTACAATAGCTTTGCAAATTACATTTTTTCAAATTTCAAAATCTGAAAAGGTTGACAAATTTTAATTTAAAAAAAAAAAAAATTTGTTTTTTTGCGATCTCTATTCTTTTGCTTTTCTTATTCGAGTTCGAGATTATTGGTTTAGTTTTTTTTCAATTTTTTTTTTTTTTTTTTTGCAAAAATGGCAATTTGTGACCAATAATTCAGTCGATTCAATTAAAAAATTCCAAACAAAAAATAGATATAAATTAATAATCTCAAACTCAAACAACAGAAACAAAAACTGTAGAAAAAAAGGGGTTCTCCCACAAGAGGTGTTATTTTGAATCACCCGGTATTTCGGTAGCTGTTACTTTTGAAGATTTTATTCGTTGACATTTGACAAGTAGAAACTACGCCATTTACTAAAAATGCAACGATACACGCTTCAACAACGCATTGAAATTATTAAAATTCACTACAAAAATGGTGAAAATCTTGCAGTCACAGTTTGTGAAACTAAAAAGTTCCCGGACCGTGTTATTTTTCGAAGAGGTGATCACAATTGGGCATCGAGATCTTGAGATTTAACACCTGGCGACTTCTTCCTTTGGGGCCATGTGAAAGATAAGGTGTTGGTGGCCATTTGGCTGATTATCATTAGCCCAAATCGAATTCAGCAACCCCGAATAAGACCCCGAATAGTAGGCCAGCCTGTATCATTTGGGGCACCCTGTAGCAAGATATTTATCTCTAAAGTCATGTACATGAAAACTACCTAGAAAGTCAATAAACATTAAGATCCCTTTTTTTGAATATTCCATTAATATCCTATACAGCTGACTGACTTTAGATTTTTTAGGTTCCTCAAGGGGACATGTTGGAATTTTCTGCAATTCTTGTGCAGCCCTCTGATTTCACAGACAATTGTTGGCCTTTCATGAATACAGCGATAGCCTGAAAGACGTATGTCATAGAATTTCTCCCTTTTCTTTTACCGTAATAGGATTTTGGAGGAATGTAACACTATACTCTTTTCAAACATTGACCAATTAACATTTAAATAAGTAAATATCCGCTAAATATTTTAAAAATGTGTCTTCAGCTTTGTAACGTCTCTTTCTTTCAATTGTCCAACGATACCATCACAAGGTGAGCCGAGTTTCCGCCCAATATCCTCCTGCCCCCGTTGCTATCTAACACCATTGTGCCATTATTGGCTGAATGTATTTTCACGTTGCCAACTAAATTATTAACAACATTTCCTTGTTATTTGGGCATTAACACAAAAAAAAAAGCACATGAAAATTACAATAAAAATCAAAGAGGCCGGATGAAATAGCCTCGAGTATGACCAAAAACATGAAATATGTTTCCAGAGCACCATCACCAACAGCACCAATACCTTCCACTTTCCCCGCCCTCTCCGCGTATGCACGCAGCTGATATTAGCCGTACTTACAAGAGGTACATGGTCTTCGGAAATGTTTCATTTCTCTGCGTCTTTATTTTGTATTTGCCTTCCTGTGTGTTATTAACACCATAAATGGAAAATTTGTTCATTATTTTCTGGGCTGGGTTTCTCGGATTATTATTTGCCAGTTGTCTGTCGGCCGGCCAGTCACTGGAAGGGCATTATGAAATTTGGTTGCCATTCATTTGATGATTTTAATACTGCTCGGGATGGCATTATAAAATATATAAATTAAGTACACCCAACAAAGGAACGAACGAACGACGGGCAAATGTATGGACGGCAAGGCACGCGGAGCTGGACGGACGTACCGTTGGTGGGGGGCCGACAAATCATCCATACAACACACTGTCAAAGCAAACAAGACGGCAGAAATACAGTCGGCGTTTTCATTTTTTTTTTTTTTGTTACTCTGAATATCATTACAAATTATATTTGCTACGCATAACAAACAATATATATCACGGCCAACCGTTTCCTCTCCCGCTTCTCCGCCTCCCTGGCATGTCCTCCTCCTCCTTCGTTGAAAGTAGCACAGCTTTAGGGAAAAAATGGCCTTTGTTGGGGCAACAAAACAAACACATACAGAGGCAAGGGAAATATTTCAAGTGAAGAATACAATGCCGCCACAAGATACCCATTTTCATATTTAACATCACAAAAACTTGTGTAATATTTTTTGTGTTCTTCAGTTTGTCTTAGGTGGGGAACAAGGACTGCGCGCCAGATAGTCAGAAAACTGTAGGCACGGAGAGATGGCGGCACACAATATACCAGCGGCCAAAGAGTCAACCGAAATCTGGTGGGTAAAGAGGCATGGCGAAAATATTCTCATATTTGGTGGCTCTACATCTCATCTATCTTAAGACCGGTATTACGACGAAGTACCATTTTCTTTGTAACATGCAAATGTGTATTTTCTTGGAGCAGCTTTTGCACTCTTGTTCACTTGCCTCACTCTCTCTGTCTCCCCCCCTCCCTCTCTATTATACTTTAGCTCGTGGAAGTAATACAGTGGGAGGTTTTTGCCTAATCTGTTGATAATAATTTATTTCCAAGTAGTGATCAGTAGTTTTGCGTGAGCTCAGTTCATCTGTGGACAATGAGAGATTTGAAGGTCGCACATAAGAGTGCTCGCTAGAAGCTTTGCTATATATTGCAGCTATAAGGCGCTAAAGAGCAATACTTGTGTTTTTTTTTATGTGAATACTCGCAACCTCTCAGAGTGACAATGTAGCGCTTTGTAGCATGGACACGCTTTAAATCGCTTTTTTATTTGTTTAGAGATGTTGCCGTTCCTTTTCTTCCTTTGTTATTGTGTATATTGTAATTAAAGACAGCGAAACTGTTCCTTTACTAACAATTTTCCCCCAACGATATCGACGGGCCACCCAAACGACGACGACCCAGACTCCGTTTCACATCAGAGATTATACAATTAATTCATACATAACTCCCTGTTTTTAATGGAACGTCCCCGTCCCCGTCAGGCAACTGCTTGTCAAGTAACGATTAACAATTTCAAAATAATTATCTCCAACAAGGGAAATATTTGCTTAGAAGCGATTTCATATTCTCAGAAAGCCCCCGCCCACTGTGCGTGTCGTATGATGTATTTATTTATATTTTTTAATTCGTATCTCCAGTTTTCTGCTTGAATAATTTTACATGTTTTTTATTGCCGTTTTTATGGCTGCAACCCCCTCCCCGCAACCGGGAGATGGAGGCAGGCTGAACAGGAGAAGGAGTGACAATGTCCAATGCTGTACCATGGCAATGGATATCGCTGGAGCAGCGTTGACATAAAGGGATTTGCTGTTAAAGAATTCTGGGCTCGTTCGTTGCAGCATCCGTATCGCCAGCAACATCAGTGGCAGCAGCAACATCCCACAGCAGAACAGAACTTGTTATGGCAAATTTGTAATGCAACAATGTTGTTTTGTACTTATGTAAAATTAAAATTTCAGATAATTTACAACGTACAATGAATACAGTGGAATTGGGTGGGTGGGGAGAGGAGGACTGGAGGAGAGGGATATTTACAAAATGCAAAGATCTCAAAAGAAGTAGATATCGTATGCATCTCCAGTAAAATCATAGGCGTCTTAAGTGAAGCCTGCGAGGGTTTCAAATCATATTTAAAAGCTCAAAAGCCCACTTCAATTCAAATTATTCATGTCTCTCTGTGGTTAAAGGGAGAATGAGAACTAGACTTCGAATTAGAATGAAAATGAGAAGCGATTGAGATAAAGAATAAGAATGGGAATTACAATTAGAATGAGAATGCAAAAAATAAAAATAAAAATAAAAATAAAAATAAAAATAAAAATAAAAATAAAAATAAAAATAAAAATAAAAATAAAAATAAAAATAAAAATAAAAATAAAAATAAAAATAAAATTAAAAATAAAAATAAAAATACACATAAAAATAAAAATAAAAATAAAAAAAAAATTAAAAATAAAAATAAAAATAAAAATAAAAATAAAAATAAAAATAAAAAAAATAAAAATAAAAATAAAAATAAAAATAAAAATAAAAAAAATAAAAATAAAAATAAAAATAAAAATAAAAATAAAAATAAAAATAAAAATAAAAATAAAAATAAAAATAAAAATAAAAATAAAAATAAAAATAAAAATAAAAATAAAAATAAAAATAAAAATAAAAATAAAAATAAAAATAAAAATAAAAATAAAAATAAAAATAAAAATAAAAATAAAAATAAAAATAAAAATAAAAATAAAAATAAAAATAAAAATAAAAATAAAAATAAAAATAAAAATAAAAATAAAAATAAAAATAAAAATAAAAATAAAAATAAAAATAAAAATAAAAATAAAAATAAAAATAAAAATAAAAATAAAAATAAAAATAAAAATAAAAATAAAAATAAAAATAAAAATAAAAATAAAAATAAAAATAAAAATAAAAATAAAAATAAAAATAAAAATAAAAATAAAAATAAAAATAAAAATAAAAATAAAAATAAAAATAAAAATAAAAATAAAAATAAAAATAAAAATAAAAATAAAAATAAAAATAAAAATAAAAATAAAAATAAAAATAAAAATAAAAATAAAAATAAAAATAAAAATAAAAATAAAAATAAAAATAAAAATGAGAATGGGAATAAACATGAGAATGACAATTAGAATGAGAATGACAATTAGAAAGAGAATGAAAAGAGAATTAGAATGAGAATGAAAAGAGAATTAGAATGAGAATGAAAAGAGAATTAGAATGAGAATGAAAAGAGAATTAGAATGGGAATGAGCATGAGAATGAGAATGATAACGAGAATTAGAATGAGAATGCGAGTGGGAATGAGATAGGAAATGTGAATGAGACTGAGAGTGGTAATGAAAAAAGAAATGCGACACAGAAAGAGAAGGGTGAGATTCAGAAATTTTGAAAGATATTTTTGAATATTTCGCATTAGTAAAATGATAAATTGTGTGGCAGAATTTGTTTTCCAAATTTTACCTTGGCCTTATTCAGATTTTTGGGATTATCGGACATAGTATTAAACATATTTACATAAGATAGGAACTGTATGAAGGGTGGTGTACAAATATAGCGGTGTTTTAAGATGGAAAGAAATTGAAACTGTACCAAAAGAACAAAAAAAAAAAAAATCATTAACAAATTACATTTACTGACTTCGTGCAAAATTATGTTCAGAGGACGATGGAGAGGCTGGTCTGCCGTACATTTATTCGATCATATTTAAATGGCCGAATTCGAAATGCTCTATAGAAACCCCACCACAAATACTGAATAAAACCTCTTTATTAGTTTGTCTTATTATTCTGAAATAAGGCTTCGTCATTGCGCATTACCGTGAAATCGTCTCATTGTTAGTTTTATTCAAATTCAATATTTTAATTTAGTTGTTGTGGTGAGAGTCTGTTTTCATTTTCCATTACCATTTGTAGATAAATATTTACAAATGAAGCTCTGTATTTATAAAATATAAATTAACGTAAATGTGAGTGGGTGTGGGTGTGTGTGCACATACACATACTATTAGTGAACAACAAACATTTCATTACAATCACACTCGCATACATTCGTTTTGAAATCAATCGAAAAACCATCCATCCATCGGCCATATCACAGTATAAAACAACGACAGCAACAGCAACGCTAGTCCACATGATAAATGGCCACACATCATTATGGCATTTATCACAACAACTAAAATGAACGTACGCCCGTCTGTCCGTCCGTGTGATAATAATGGGAGTTTGTAGAAATAAGTCGGCGGACGGGGGAGGGGGAGCAAGGGCGGACAAGAGAGGTGCGATGGTGATATAATAAATTGAAATTTTACCACTGTTGCCTGCCACACAGAATGCATACAAATGTCGTCGACCACTCCCACTCACACACACACACACACACACAGACTACGTATGGCAGACAGGCTTTGCCACACCCACTGGCATGTGAATTGTTCTACAGAAAAATGGAAACAACAACATTTAAATTGTACTAATTTTAAATGACTCTTAGCGTATGAGAATGTCGGTGTCTGTGTCTGTTTCTGTTTCTGTGCGTGTGTATGTGTTCATTTGTTCATTTACAAATTAATACAATTACAAATGATAAAATGCAATTGTCTGTGAGTGCGCCAATGTATGCGAGTGCCAGTGAATATCTGAAGTGCATTCAGCTAGTTGGGACTGGGCTGGCAGGGTGTGGTATTTTCGGTGTGATGGGAATTCCGACACAACAAATTTCCTAATGGGGGATTTTAGGGAGTTTATTAAAAACTAAAAAGGATTAAATACATTTCAAGCTAAGAGAAGGCGTAGGAAACAACCTATTTTCACAGTGAAATCTGGGGACCTGAAAGGCCAAAGGGTGCGATTCGCGGCCTCGGCTGTCACGACTCACAAGTGATTAGAACAAAATTACCTTTGAGGTACCAGTCTAAAGCAATTTTTTCACATTATTCAGCACACAACGACCTAATTCATTAGCGCTTCTCAGTTTAGCCCTTAGAAGAGCTGGAAAAAACAATGATTTTTATTCAAAAATCGTCTTTTCAAACAAAGCTCATTTTAATCTCGTTGGCAAAACCATCGCATCTGGGGATCTCAAAATAACATTTTGGTGTGGATTTTGGCGAGGCGGCATCGTTGGTCCTTTTTTTATTTGATAATGCGGCTGGTTAACGGTGGGCGCTAAATAGGCCCGATAAACCACTTTTTCGTCGCCGGAGACAAAAGACAAGGACTTGGACGGTCTGTGTTTTCACCAGGATCAGGCCTCATCCGGCTAAATCGATATTGAAATTCTGTAATCGGCGACTTCTTACACCGTGTTACAAAAAATAGATTTTTTTTCGGTCCTATGAACCAAATTTACTATTTCGGAAAGGGGATAAAAAATAAAAATACACGTGTATCGGCGATTTTCATGTACACGTCAGAATTTTTTTTTTTTTAAATTTGAAGTATGAAGCTCGTAGTGGCCTGTGTGAAAGCCTTTGGACCGATTTTTAACCCTTTTTCAGTGATCCAATCGAGCGGATTTTTGGCAGGCGACTCGTGGAAATGTCTGTATCACGTCAAATTTTTTTATCAATTCTCAGATCTTCCCCAATTTTTATTATTTTTGAAAAAAAAATATTTTTTTCACTTTTCTTAGCATAACTTGAAGAGACTCCAAAATATTAAACTACTTAAGCGTTACGAAAAAAAAATTTTTTTTGAAACCTTAAAAAAAACGATAACCAATTGAAAAAAAAAAATTAGGAAAATCTGAGAATTGATAAAAATCTATTTTTTAAAAAATTTGACATGATACAGACATTTCCACGAGTCTGCCTGCAAAAAATCAGCTCGATTGGATCACTGAAAAAGGGTTAAAAATCGGTCCAAAGGCTTTCACACAGGCCACCACGAGCTTCATACTTCAAACTTAAAAAAAAAAATCTGACGTGTACATGAAAATCGCCGATACACGTGTATTTTTATTTTTTATCCCCTTTCCGAAAAAGTAAATTTGGTTCATAGGACAGAATGTGTGTAACAGGGTGTTATGAGTTACCATGAAGGATCGATATTATGCAAACAGTCCATTTAAAAATTCAAACCTTTAAGGTGAATATCGATCAAGCAATTCGTGTGCCACCAAGGTCTAACAAAATTGTATTGACCGGATAGTCTACAGCGAAACCAGCCGAGACTGTCACACCACTGAAATTGTGGTTCATAAATAAGGGAAGTCTTTGTTCTTTTCTTAATTTTTAAAAATAAACATGTGTTTGGACCTCCTTTTGCAGGACAAACATTATACTTTTCAATTCCTTCCTATTATTGATTTTTTTTTATATTATTTTAAAACGATTGATAAGTCTCTTTTGAAATCAACATTTTCTGCCGCGCCATAGCCAAGCACCCTTTTTTGTGCAATACCCGAGGATTGTGCGTTTTCCAACATACATTACAGTGCTCTTTTTTTTTTTTAATTGCATTCCGCCAAACGATTATTACTTTATTTCAATGACGCGTAAAATAGCACTGCCAGAGAGGAGACCAGTTTATATTAACTTGCACATATACATGCACGAGTATCTATATGCACACATAATACATCTGTTTGTATACGATTCTTATCGTAACGATAATCTCAGCTTTGTCCTCTGCCCATTTTTCGCGGTGAACATCAAATCGTTTGAACAATTGTTAGCAATTTTGTTGTTACTATTGTTATGACATTTGTGGTTTCGCAACCCGGGCATTATAAAATTGTTTAACACCAAGTGCAAATGTAAATGTTATGTGTATCTGAGTCAAAGCTGTGTTAAGCTATTACATATACGAGTGAATAATTTGATTTGTTCGGTTATGAAATTGCAACATTACAATGACATTTCATGTTATTAACCTATGATTGAGTTATTGGGAAGAATGCAATTTGATGTTTGTGGTAGAGAGAGAGCTGGGAAAATATCGTGAGCAGTATGATTAACAGATTACTTCAAGCAAACAAGTTAAGAAATGCAAAGCCAGACCAGTCTGACGTCTGTTTATTACAAGCGATTATTATAATTAGAAAATGGCTGGATCAATAAAAAAAAAACTTGATAAAATAAAATGTTCTAAAAAAATGTTAAGTCCATATCAAATATCAAAAAAAAAATAGCTACAAATACGATATCCGACTTCGAACAAATTGGCTTTAGCAAAAAAAAAAAAAAGAAACATCAATTTCATTAAAGAACATTATGATGACATTGTTTTCATAGCTATTTGCTCAACAATTTTCCATCGCAACATGTTAATATCACTCATACGTCACCAGTCACAGCCTAAGACTGAACGGGAAAATCATCCGGGCTATCATCCATCATCTATCTTTAGGCTGCTGATTTTGTGCCTCGGGGCTGAGTAAATGCATACAGATTTTTGCCCTGATAAATGAGGATCAAAAATCAATTAACTTGCAATTAATCCCCCAATAGATATCAATCAATAATGATCCATTTTTGCCTTGGACAGCAACAGCAACAACAACAAAAACACTTCTTTAAAGGATTTTCTGATTTTTTTTTTTCATAATTATTATGTAGTCGTCTCTTGCTTTGTTTCTTAATGTCAGTTCTTGCTCTTCTTAAAGTGTAATTAGTGTGAATGACGAAAGAAAACACTTTATAATAATAATGATAACAGAAAGGAACGAACGAGTAAGACAACGACAGCGTGCACGAGAGAGAGAAAGAGCGAGCGAGCGAAAGAAAAAAAAACAGTTAATACATTAATTAAAACTGTCACCACAGATGCACGACCTACGGAGTGGCGGGGAGCTGCGCGGCTCTTCTTTAACACATTATGTGAAACACATCATAAAGCAGCAGCAGCAGCGGCAGCACCACTGCAGAGGCTGTATGAAATATCACAAGAAATAACAAAACGAAACGAAAAGAAAAGAAAACATGAAAGAACGAGAACGGAAAAAAAACTCCCTAATTGTTCGCAACTGTTTGAAAGTGATGAAGGAGTGAGAACAAAACGAATGAAAAGAGTTTTAATACTTTGACACATGATAAATTAATCAATTTGTGAAGAACGTCGTCGGAAATATATAAAAAAAATTTTTAAAAAAAACTAAAAATAAAATAAAAAAAATTCAAAGACTAAGATTAAAGAAACAACTTTACACAGGCAAAGGACAAAAATATTAATATGACAGCAAAAATGACGTAGATTGGGCGATTAAGGATGACAGGTTTTTTTTTTAAATTAGACTCAATAGCGGCGAAACCTCCACAATCCGGGCCACCTAAGGCGGCAGCAGTGAAATCGCAAATATATTTAGTAAATTTGCAAATGACATCTTTATCAAAAATATTTGGTAAATTTTCTAAGAACATTTCGAAAAAATGTCTCCATCAACACAAATAGTGATACATCATAGAAGTAGTGTATGATGGAAAAAATTATTTTTATTTTTTTTTTTGTTGGGGATGTCTTTGATCTTATTCTCATAGACCTTAAAAAAAATATTTAACAATTGCTGTCGCTTGTAGACGAACTTTGCATTTTTAAATTCATTGCTCTCGGCTAAGGTTTTTTGGCTACGCCAGTGAGATCTTCCTGTTTCCGACTTTAATCGAAGACAACTGAGATTAAAAGTGCAACTCTGAATCCAATTTGAAACTGTCCATGTTTCCAATTGAATGTTTAACCCAACGAACTGTTCTGTAAAAAAAACTCTTAAAGAACTCTTTTTCAAAAAATAAAAATTTAATTGTTTAAAAAAAAGACTGAACTATAATTGTTTTTAAAAAAAAAATATGTCTTTAAAAAAAAACAATTAAATTTTTTTTTTTGACAAAAATTAAATTTTAGTATTTATTTTAACCAAAACTGAAACATATAAAAAATTACGCTATTTGTTTCTGTTATTCGAGTTTAAGATCATTGATTATTTCTAATTCTTTGCCTAAATACAAATTTTCAAAAATTCAAACATTGTAATTGATTAAAGAATTTATTTTCCAAAAAAAAAAATTATTGTTTTTTTATTTTTCCAAAAAATTTAATTTTAATTGTTTTTAAAAAAATTATAGATGTTTTTTTTTTAAAAAAAATGTTAAGTGTATTTTTTTAAAAAACTATTAAAATTTAATTTTTTAAAAAACAATAAATTTTAGATGTTATTTTATTAAAAACAACATGTATTTTGTAATGTAATAGTTCTGAAAAAAAAATTTTTTTTTAACCAAAAGTAAAACGTTATTTGTTACTGGAATTTTTTTTTGGAAATTTAATTTTTTAAAAAACAATAAATTTTTTAAAAAACAATAAATAAACGATTAAAATTTTTTTTTATAGTCAATAATATTTTTTTTCTTTTAAACAACTAAATATTAATTTTTTGCAAAAAAATTTTTTTTTAAAAAAAAAACTTTAAATGGTTTTTAAAATAAAAATATTATTGACTTTATAAAAAAAAAATTTTAAATGTTCTGTAAAAAATAAATTTTAATTGTTTAATTGTTTTTATGGTCAATAATATTTTTTTTCTTTTAAACAACTAAATATTAATTTATTGAAAAATAATTTTTTTTTTAAAAAAAAATTTAAGTGGTTTTTAAAAAAAATAGAAATGGTTTTAAAAAAAAAATATTATTGACTTTATAAAAAAAAAATTTTAAATGTTCTGTAAAAAAAATAAATTTTAATTGTTAAACAAAGTAAATTTTAATTGTTAAAAAAATTAAATTTTAATTGTTAAAAAAATTAAATTGTAGTTGTTAAAAAAATTAAATTTTAATTGTTAAAAAAATTAAATTTTAATTGTTAAAAAAATTTAATTTTAATTGTTAAAAAAATTTAATTTTAATTGCTTTTTTTTTAAAAAAATGTTAGATGTTGTTTTTTTTTAAAACAATGACAATTTAATTTTTTTTAAAAGCTATTAAAACAAATTTTTTTAAAAACAATAAATTTTATGTTATTTTTTTAAAAACAATTAAAATGGAAAATTTTTTTTTTATAAAGTCAATAATATATTTTTTTTTAAACAACTAAATATTAATTTTTTGAAAAATATAACTTTTTTTTTTTAAAAAAATTGAATTGTTTTAAAAAAAAAATTATTAACTTTATAAAAAAAAATAAATTTAATTGTTCTGTAAAAAAATTTTTTTTTTTTCAAAAAAAAAAAAAACAATTAAAAAAACAATTAAAATGGAAAATTTTTTTTTTATAAAGTCAATAATATATTTTTTTTTAAACAACTAAATATTAATTTTTTGAAAAATATAACTTTTTTTTTTTAAAAAAATTGAATTGTTTTAAAAAAAAAATTATTAACTTTATAAAAAAAAATAAATTTAATTGTTCTGTAAAAAAATTTTTTTTTTTCAAAAAAAATCAATTTTTTTTTAACCAAAAGTAAAACATAAAAATTTCGTTATTTGTTACTGTAATTTTTTTTTCGAAAATTATTATTTTCTTATTATTATTTTTGTTCATTATACATTTTTTATACATTTTATTCCCCATCAATTTCTAATTGGCCAAAAATCAAACTTCGTTTTCAGATTTTGAGACAAATTAGGGGTCGAATGGCGGTTTCCTCCAGAAAAAAATATATATGAATTCTCTCTGGTTCAGTTCTCTGCTTCATCAATAATTTGGCAAGTGGACGTAGTTTTTGTAATCGATTTTTTAGTATTGCATCATTTCCAGAAAGTAGAACGACCATGGAATACTCTTCACTTTGCCCTACAAAGTATTTAAGATCCAAGTGCACTGTATCACTTTCCTACGGTCTACAATACGATCACTTAGCCGTCATGATTTCTCTATCAGTAAAAGCAGTTTTTCATTTTCTGTTAGTATTAAACTAATAATTGTATCATGGTTAGAAATTAAATGTCCCATTCAATCTCCCCCGCCTAAGTATTGCATTGCCCGTTACTATCTGCAACTGAGAACATCAACTATCCTCATAATGTCCACTTTCCATAGGAAACTAACTAACGCCGCAAAGACCAAACATCAACATTTGTTATCTACATTTTGTCACATTTTAACAAATGTCCCGATAATCCCCGGACATTTTGGCTTATCACCCGATCAATTTGTGGCCGACCATCATTTTTTTTTTTTTATTATTATTCTTTCTTTTTACGAAATATGTCATCGTTTTTCTTTTAGTTAAATGGCATTAAATAAATTCCTGCTCCACGTCGGCCGGGAACGGGAACGGCAACGGGGAAGGTAGAATGTTGGGTTAGTCATTGCATATTTATTTATTCTTGAGAGCGTTATCTTTTTCTCGGTGCGGCGGGAAGAGAGAACGGGAGATTTGTCTTTGTTCAGATGCGGTTGCTGTGAGTTGTTGATATTCCAATGTGTCATTCCACAGAGGAGTGACAAAAAAAAAAAGAAGACTACGGCATAAGAACGAAAGGAATAAGCCAAAGCAGAAAGCAACAGAAGCAGCAGCAGCAGTGGCAACGATATCACAGCTTTAAACACATTTATCACTTTGTGTTGACAAATAATGTGTTGAATTGTAAGAGAGATAAAAACGAAAGAGCGAACACACACACACACCAACAACTGGCATCATTATGGGCCCAATACACCCCACCCTCAACATCCAAGTGTACTTTAGTGAGGCGACACTGTGACGCACTTTATCCTTAACGCAAGATTCACATCAAGCATCATCAGCGGCGGCAGTCGGTATTAACTACAGATACGACGGTTGGGAGTTTTAGCCGCTCATACTCTGTCGCTCTCTCCACCTCCGACATTCTCCTCTATGCGATGAAGTTTTCTCTAGTCAGTTAAAATGCTTTCAAGTGTCAGTTTAAGTCGTTTACTTCGCTTGCTGTCTGCTTGAATTGTTTCATAATTAGTTAAATATTTCACTTTATATGGCAGCCATGGGAAAGTTTAGCACTTAGAGCGAGTAAAATGTGTTTGTAAGTGTCCTTGGGCTGTGTACACATTTCACGACATGTCTCTGGCCACATGACCCAGGCCTATAAATTTCGTAACGAATAATTTGAAAACCAAATGTTGTAGCCCATTTGTGGTTCTAAGGTCAAATACGGAATTCTGTGCGCATTGTGTGAAGACTGTGTTTTGGTGTTACCTCTCATCTCGTAGCAATTTAGTTCAGTGTCATCTTGGGAGATCTGTTGATGAAAAGGTTTGCATTGTTCTTTTTGATGGATTCAATTTTCATGTGACAACAATGGGATTTGAAAGAGGTTCGTTGGAATACCATGAGCCATAATTGAATTATTTGAATTGAATTCAGACCCAACTTCGCCGATTCCCTCTTGTTTTTTTTTTTTTGTTGCAAAAAGCACCAGTTACATCCTCTCGATCATTTCGGCGATGTCGATGGCGTCCCCACATTTAAAAAAAAAAAATTTTTCATTTTTTAATGTAAAATAATTTAAAATTTTTATTTTCTGGTTTCTGGAAGAAGCACCTGTTACATCCCCTCGATCATTTCGGCTATATAGACTTTTTTTTAATTTAAAATATTTATTTTAATACAAATTTTTTTTTAAATTCTATTTTTTTTTAATTTTTATTTTTTAGATTTTTTATTTAATTTAATTTAATTTCTTTTTTTTAATTTTATATTTTTTTTTAAATTTTAATTTTTTATATTTTTATATTCTGAAAAAAACACCTACGAAATCCTCTCGATCATTTCGGCTGTCATGGCGTCCTCATATTTTCAAATTAAATTTTTTTTTCTAAAAAAAAAATTTTTTTTATTTAATTTTTATATTTTAGTTTTTTTTAATTTAATTTTTTTTGAAATAACATTTTTTTTAAATCATTTTTGTTTTTTAGTTATGTCTATGGCGTCATCACATTTATATTTTTTTTTTATTTTAAAATTTTTTCTAAAAAAATTTTGTTATTTATTTATTTTTTTTTAATTTTTATATTTTAAATTTTTTTTAATTTAATTTTTTTTTAAATAAATTTTTTTTTAATTTAATATTTTTATATTCTGCTTTCTGGAAAAAGCACCTGTCCTTTTTTTAAATAAATTTTTTTTTTTAATTTAATTTTTTTTTAATTTAATTTTTTTTTTAATTTTATATTTTTACATTCTGATTTCTGGAAAAAGCACCTGTCCTCTCGATCATTACGACTATGTCGATGGCGTCCTCACATTTTTATTTCTTAATTTAAATTTTTTTCTAAAAAAAATTTTGTTATTTATTTAATTTTTATTTTTATATTTTTTTTAATTCAATTTTTTTTAAATTAATATTTTTTTTTTAGTTTACAATTTGTTTTTTAATTTAAATTTTTTATTTAAAAAGTAAATTTATATTATAGGGGTAAACCGGGTTACACAGCCATTTGGCTAGATTTTTGCAGCGACAGACCAAAGCCTCTGGTGAGAATCGAACTCACAACCAACACGCTGATAGACAAACACGATACCAAATCGCCTACAGGGGCGCTTATTTAATTTTTTTTGTTTTAATTTATATTTTATTTTAATTTAAAATTTTGTTATACACTCCATCATAGGATGGAGTATATACTAAGTTTGTCATTCCGTTTGCAACACCTCGAAAGAGTGATCTGCGACCCTATAAAGTATATATATTATTGGTCAGTGTAACATTCTAAGACATTCTAGCGATGTCCGTCTGTCTGTCCGTCCGTCCGTCCGTCCGTCTGTTGTCTGTTGAAATCACGATAGAGTGCGAACGACCAACGCTAAAAAGCTGAAATTTTGTAGGAAGATGTTTTTTGCCCATAAGCAGGTTAAGTTCGGAATGGGCCATATCGGACCAAAGGGGAAAAAGTTCCCCTTTACGGGACTAAATATATTCCGGCCATAATCAAATTTTTCAAATATTTTTTTTCACTACATCTAAGTTCTAAGTTTATATAATTTATAGATGGGGAAAAAATCCCAAAAATGGGCGTGCTCATGGGTTCCGTGGACCCTTGGGGCCCAAAAAAGGGCCCATGATAAACATGCGCATATGGGTATCGAAGTGCAACGAAATTTACTCGCGAACCCAAATATGCATTTATTTTCATGATTTGGATAAAATTTGTGATCGGGTTCCTGGGACTATCGGGTCACGAGCGGCCCAAAAACTCAGTTAGTTTTCTTATTTATTGACTTTTTAAGGATCCATGATGGAGGGTATATAAGATTCGGCCCGGCCGAACTTACTATTTGTCCACTTGTTTTTTGTTTAAAATTTTTCATTTAATTAGATTTTTTTTTAATTTAAAATTTGTTTTTGAAATAATTTTTTTATTTAAAATTTTGTTTTTGGTTTACAATTTTTCATTTAATTTAAACTTCTTTTAATTTAAAATTTTTTTTTTATTTTAAAATTGTTTTTTAAATATATTTTTTAGTTCAAAATGTTGTTCTTTGTTAAAAAGTTTTCTTTTAATTGAATTAAATTTTTTTTTGTTTGAATTTTTTTTTTAAATTAAAAACTTTTTTTAATTCGAAATGTTTTTTTTAATTTAGAATTTTTTTTCGACTTTGCGATTCAATCATTTGCACAATGTCGCTGTGTAAGAAAAATTGTCACACTGAGTCATTCAACAAAAGTTACCCAATTTAACCGAATGTGGATCTAAAATGGTTTAATTTCACAGGCTCTTCCAGAATCATAATACTCTCTCTCGAAAAGATATTTTTGAATTCCCTTATTTTTCAAAAATTGTAACCCCATTTGTTCTGAACAATCTCAAATGATTTTTGAATATCCGAAATCTGATAAAACCTTCTGACAACACTTGAAAGCGTAATACCCCACCCCCGAAATTTACGACCACTACACTGAAAGCAACGCCCATGCCGCTCCCCCATTACCGGGTAGAACGTAACCTCGCAACATCCCACAAACCCTACGGCTTTTTCACTCCAACGAACTTAATGTTTATTTAAAATCTCTTCAATTCCAGTACTTTTTCTAATGTTGGCATTCCGGTGGTGGTGCGGGCAATTGTTTTGTTGTTAGTCTTGGGCGTCTGTGTGTCTTTCCGTCCAACGCACCGTTTCACACTCACGACGGGTGTTGTTGGGTTGGGGGGGTGGTGGTGGGTGGAAAAGAAAAGCATTTGAAATTTGTCTAAATTTTTATGAATGCAACACAGTTGCACGTGCCACCAAAAAAGGTAAACTAGGGATGCTGCAATGCATTTACTGCTGTTGTTTCTGTTCTGTTCTGTTTTTCTTTTTGTTTTGGCTTTTTTCGTTCGTTCTTTCACTTCAAAAAGTATTTTTGTGCAACTGTTGTTGTTGCTGGTTCTTTCTATGCCGTGCATTCATTAAAGTTTTCACAGCGTACAATTCATTTTGTGAATGCTGTTTCACATTTATTTTACGGTTTTGTTTTTCGCTTTTCCCTCTTTGTTGCCCACTTCTTTGGCCTGCAACTATTTGTTGCAGCCATAAAGTAGTGGGTGGCGAGTAGAGAGGAGAGTAGAGAAGAGAAGAGAGTTGGCAGGCACCGTCCTATGCTCAACTGTAGCTGGGCATTTGGTGTCGCCATTGTATCTCTTGGTTTAAAGGTGTAGTCCACAAATTCAGTTTTGGTTAATTGTTGCTTTTCAGGTGTTGCTGCTGCTGCTCTTGCTGTTGCTGTTGCTCATTGTCTGTTGTTGGCGTATCGGCTGCCTTTTTGGAGTATTTTGTTTCTTAATTGCCCCTTAAATGGCAATGAATATTTGAACACCAAAGTTTGTTTGATAGTTATTTACGAGAGGATAATTGTTCAATAGCCTCCATAAGGAGGGAAATATTTCGTTAAGCTTCTCTCAAATGGGTGATATTGGATTTTGTGACTTACAAAATTAAAATGGTAACGAGACACAGACATTTTATAGTTTGAAAGCTCGCAATGAGATCTTCAAAAATGAGAACTTATAGACTCATACGTCTACACATAGATAGGACACGACTAGCAAACACAGAAACGCCACCTTGAATACGAAATAACGCGAAGAGAATTAAGCTGGAGAGAAGAGGCCCTGTAAACTAGTAAACATTATATAAAAACCCCACCCGTAGCACTCTAAGGAGAAAACGCCCTCCAAACAGTGACTTTTAAATGTTCTTTCAATTTCACTAACAACTTCCCAGTTCACAGCAGGTATTTAAACGGTGCTATTAATTAATAACACTCATACGCCACCCAAAGTCCTCTAATACTTATTCACCACAACTAATAGGTAATTATGAATTAAATACAGATTATAACATGTTTTGAATTTTTCTTTTTTTTTTGTAAATATTATTTTATAAATATCCACAAACACGTTAATTTTCTCTACAATGACTTAATTGCCGACAATAATCAAATGTTATTACATTTTAATTTACATAAATCTAATTTATTACAACCTTTTGTCCCCATTGGGATTTAAACAAATGCGATGGGCTTTAGCAGATTTGTGTGGACATTTTTTTTTTTTTAATTAATTAGAGACAGCAATGATATATTTCATTGAAAACAAAATACAATTAAAAATAGTATTCGTGGGAAAAAAACATAGAAGAAACAGGAAAACTTTAAAATTAACATTAATAATAATAATAAATAAGTACGTAAAAATGGCTTAAATTTTAATGGAAATGTTATGTACTTGTTTTAATTGTCGTAAAATATTCCAACAACCCCACCCCCTTTTTATAAAAATGTATAACAGCTTTATAAACCTTTGTTAAGAAAAAGTTGGAAAAATGGTTTTTGTATTTTCAAACAAGTCAATGGAAATGTTATGTGCTTATTTTAAAAGTTACCACCGTATTCATAACAATTTATAACAGCTTTATAAACCTTTGTTAAGAAAAATGTTTGAAAATACAAAACGAATTTTTACACATTTTTCTTAAAACTTCTTTGCAATATCACAAATCATCTACCAATTTTTACCGCCGTACTCATAAAAATGTATAACAGCTTTATAAATCACTGTTAAGAAAACGTTGGGAAAATTATTTTTGTATTTTGAAACATTTCAATTGAAATGTTATGTGCATGTTTTAAACTATTTAACACCGTATTCATAAAAAAATATAACAGCTTTATAAACCTTTGTTAAGAAAAAGTTGTGAAAATTATTTTTGTATTTTCAAACATTTTAATGGAAATGTTATGTGCTTTTTTTAAAATATTTAGCACCGTTTTCATATAAATTTATAACAGCTTTATAAACCTTTGTTAAGAAAATTATTTGAAAACACAAAAACCATTTTCACACATTTTTTTAAAACTTCTTTGCAGGATCACAAATCATCTACCAATTTTTACCCCCATTTTTATAAAAATTTATAACAGCTTTATAAACCATTGTTAAGAAAAAATTTTAAAAATACAAAACGAATTTTCACACATTTTCCTTAAAAATTCTTTGCAGGATCTCAAATCATATAACAATATTTATTCATAAAAAAATATAACAGCTTTATAAACCTTTGTTAAGAAAATGTTGGGAAAATTATTTTTGTATTTTCAAACATTTCAATTGAAATGTTATGTGCTTTTTTTTAAATATTTAGCACCGTTTTCATATGAATTTATAACAGCTTTATAAACCTTTGTTAAGAAAAATGGTTTGCAAATACAAAAACAATTTTCACAAAATTGTTCTTAAAACTTCTTTGCAGTATCACAAATTATATAACAATATTTATCCCCGTATTCATAAAAAATTATAACAGCTTCATAAACCTTTGTTAAGAAAAATATTTGAAAATATAAAAACAATTTTTAAAAAAAATTCTAATCAAATTTATTTTTTAACATTTCCATGGACATTTTTATGAATACGAGGGAAAATACTTTAAAATTTTAAACCCAGCACATAACATTTCCATGGAAATTCCAGCAATTTTCACCTATTTATTTATTTATTTTTAATAGGCCAATGTAGATGGTAGAGATGGAGATCTAGATTTGAGATCTAAACAAAATCCTGTATTACAAAGAATTTTGAATCTACAGGAGGCGTTACCTTTTATGTCGTGAATATTGAATTTACTTAAATAAAAATAAACGATTTCTCTACAGGAGATATTTTTTATTTAACTTGGTCTTGTACAATTTATTTGGATTCGTTTTTCTGAACAGCTCAATGACCTCGATCAATGGCATGACAAATTCTATTGACCTTTTTTTTTGGAAGAGTTGAATCCCAAACTGTTTTAAATAGAAACTACAAAAAAAAAATCCTCTGTCTAATTTAAATGAAAAACATTCAGTTAAACAATTTCCGCTGTCATGAGCACGGATTTAAATGAATGGTTTTCATGGCTGCCTTTACTTTATTAAAATAACTATTTAATGTCCCTTCCGTGTCAACTATAAAAATAAATCCACTTAGCCGGCATTTGTTTAATATTTAACTGAAAGTTTTCTAAATTTGTTGGAATTGCATTAGGAAAGTTTTCAGCTTAAGTTATTCATATAATTTTTCAGTATTTTTGTTTGTATTCCTTCTACTTTTGTTTTTTTTTTTTTTTGCTGGCACTTTTCACATTTGGTTGCTAATGCAAAAAGGAAATTTTCGCCGAAATTGTGAAATTGTCTCCAACTAATATAATATTGTGAAGCCAGTCACTCAACCAGTCATCCAGCCAGTCATGTGTCAACTCCGAAAGAGTGAAACGATGATGGGTGTGTGTCAGAGTGTGTGTAAAGGAAAATTGGCTGTGTGTATGACAACGACACATCTAAATTTTGTATCCATAAACAAGTCAGCAGAAAGGATACGTTGCATATTCATTTTAAATCTATATGGATGTTTTGAGGAATGTGTGGCATATGAAGAGATCCGTCCAAAGGGGGCCCAAACTAAATAAGGGTGTCTTATTTTGGTTAATTTAAAGATGATCTATCTACTGGGAATCAGGGCTGTGGAGTCGGGTGAGAATGGATTTTCACTGGAGTCTGTCAAATTGGCCCGGAGTCGTCGGAGTTGGGGAGTCTTGTGCTCGACTTCGAGTTTTATTTAAAATAAATAAAATGCATTGAAAACAAGTTAATCATTAGTTAGTTAATATTTTAGGTTTGAGGAACTTGTTTTTATCTTTAACCCTTTCGCCCTACTAGTGGTCCCATGTATCACCATGTATCCCTAACATCTTAGATATTATTGAACAGCTGAAGTCCAAGTCGAGCTATTTAAAAATACTGGCATAGTAATCGGAATCGAGCAATTTTGTCTCGACTACACAGCCCTGCTCGGAATAGTTTTTATCTCTCACGAGCTTCAACTTCAGCTTTTATTCAAATAAATCCTCCATAGGATCACAATGAGTTGCAAATTCCCCTAAACTCCCCAGCCAGCGGAGAATTTCTCTAAAACTCGCTGAGCTGTTCTTAATGCATTAGGATAATTTCAAACTCATTCCTCTGTTGTGGTTTGTTTCCCTTAGAGTCGTGCCCAGAACTGGCATTTGTTGCCCGTCTAGCTATTGAATGGGCGTGGTGCGATGCCATCACACATTACATTCAAACTTCTCTAGAAAAGTCACCACCAGCGCTTTCATCAATGTTTGGGTGCCTGTCAGAGTTTATACAGAAATAATACCTTGCACAGCTCACAGATTTGAGAAAAAATCGCCTTCTGTTCTTCATCGAATGTTAAGGTAAATTAAAATTTCCTCGAAAGTGATCCCATAACTTGTGTACACTTTTTTCGCTGATCGCTTCGTATGTTTGCCTGCATATCCATTCACCAACAGCAGTTTACGTTTACACACTAATACACTGTACTGGTTTTCCATGTACATCATTTCAGCTGGGATGACTTCGGTTGCCACATTGTATCATCGTCATCGTCGTCGTCGTCGTCGCCATTCACATCAGATGCAGTCAACGAATTGAGTTTCAACATCAGCCACAAATAAACAAAGTCAGTGGTAATCATGAAAGACCCGGAAAAAGCTACAGCCACTGATAAAGCAGACAATTTAAACCGTTGGCGGACATTGGAAGGATTTTTTTTTGTGCAGACTTATGTAAAAATTTATTTGGATATTTTGTTTTTTAAATCGCTAAAGTCTACAAGTCTCTAATCTGTATAAATTCTTTAAGATTTCGTAATGGAACAAATGCATAAGTTTCCTCAAATCAGTAAGTTGGTCTGCATTGATCGGGTCCTTAAGCCAACAGCTTTGCAATAGACAGCATCGAACGAGAATTGACTATGTTTCGAATGCTGATTTAATTTCTGAGTTTATGATCGATTTTTTGGCCAAATATATTCTGTTGGTATCAGGAGACAAAACATTTTCTATTCAGTGGTGAAACAAGTGATTCACGGTTTCTAACATATAAATCTGATAAATCAAATATTACTAGGGAATTTGTGGAAAAATTCTTAGGAAAAATAAAGTTGGTCATGTTTTACAACCAACGAAGTACAAAATATCAGGAGTTTTAGGAAGCCAACATCGACAATATAAGAAACTAATTTCTCCCACTCATCAAGAAACTCCACCATTACATGGATATATCGTGAAGTAAGTCCTTTGTTGTGAGAGCATCTATGGAATTCTGTAATTCCCTAAAGTTCGCATAACTTTTCCCTGTGTTTGAAGGATGTTAAACGAATTCTTTGTGATCTTATTTAGTACTGGCCATGGTGCTGCTTTTCTTTTACTTTTCTACCGCCCACATTTTCAAAAATATATTTTGCATCATATCATTTGTATATGAAACAAACATGACCGTCATACCTTGGACGTTTTGACGTGTGTGGGCGGGGACACGCCCCATTTTTCCAAAGTTGTCTTGGCCACCTGTCATTCATAGTGTGAACATTTCTGGCGATCCGACGATTATTATGGCTTTAATAACACCGTGTTACACACATTCTGTCCTATGAACCAAATTTATTTTTTATAGTGATCCAATCGAGCTGATTTTTGGCAGGCAGACTCGTGGAAATGTCACATCAAATTTTTTAAAAAAATAGATTTTTATCAATTCTCAGATTTTCCTAAATTTTTTTTTTTTTTTAATTTTTATCGTTTTTTTTAAGGTTTCAGTTCAAAAAACATTTTTTTTTCGTAACGCTTTAGTAGTCTAAAAATTTGAGGTCTCTTCAAGTTATGATAAGAAAAGTGAAAAAAATATTTTTTTTTCAAAAATAATAAAAATTGGGGAAAATCTGAGAATTGATAAAATTTTTTTTTTAAAAAATTGTACGTCATACAGACGTTTCCACGAGTCTGCCTGCCAAAAATCAGGTCGATTGGATCACTGAAAAAGGGTTAAGAATCCAAAAGCTTTCACACGACGAGCTTCATACTTCAAACTTAAAAAAAAAAAATTCAGACGTGTACATGAAAATCGCCGATACACGTGTATTTTTATTTTTTCCCCTCTTTCCGAATATGTGCATTTGGTTCATAGGACAGAAAAAAATCTATTTTTTGTACCACGGTGTAAATGTTTACTTAAAACTAGTAAGTTGTAATGCGCCTATGGCGCCCGTTAATTTGCTACTTAATTTTAAAAATTTTGTAAAAAATATTTTGAGAAAACTATTTTGTAAAAAAAAATTTCGAAAAAAAATAAAATTGGAAAAAAAGAATTTGTTGAAAAAAAAAAATTGTGGGAAAAAAAAACTTTTTTGAAAAAAAAAAATTTTGTGGAAAAAAAAAATTTTGCTGAAAAAAAAAATTTTGTTGAAAAAAAAAATTTGTAAAAAAAAAATGTTTGTAAAAAAAAATTTTTTGCTGAAAAAAAAAATTTTGTAAAAAAAAAAATTTTTAAAAAAAAAATTTTTGAAAAAAAAAATTTTGGTAAAAAAAAAATTTGGGGAAAACACAATTTCTGTACAAAAAAAAAGATTATTTTTTTTATTATTATTTATAGAATTATTATAGAATGCCTATTTAAATTCCTACGTACTGCGTGACAGAGTCAGTGAATCAGTGAATCAGGGAATCAGTGTATCAGTGAATCAGTGAATCAGTGAATCAGTGTCGAGGGTAAATATATATTAAGATGTATATATTAAGATGGGGCATGGCATCGCCTACTTTTTCCAAAAATATATTTTACATCATATCAGTTGTTAGGCTACAAACATTGTCTGCATACCGCTAATAGAGTATGAGATATGTCCCTTGCAAGTTTTGAGGCGTGGCACCGCCCACTTTTTCCACAAAAAAAACATTCTGCATCTTATCAGTTAAATATGTACCAAACCGCGAAGATTGTAGGAGAAATGTCCATTTCAAGTTGTGGACGGTGTATGGGCGGTGCCACGCCTATTTTTGGCTTAATTTGTCGAATTTGTTCTGAAGAGCAGCCAGAGACTGTTCAAGAGCTGGCAATGCACCAACAAAAAATCTACGGTTTATGGGAGCGTAATTCTTCAAAGCCAATGATGGTGTGTAATTTGAAATTTCCCCCCAAGTAAACAAATATTTCCCACTGGACCGATTGATTTTGAGGTTTTTGGAGATCATAGTTTCTCGGCCGTGGACGGCCGCGGTGTGGCATATGGCGTGTACGACTATCACACAAGTAAGCACAGTTTCGAAACCATCAAACATTTTTCAGCGGCTGTTTTCCACCTCGAGAAATCTCTAAGCCAAGTAAAACTTCTCTAGAAAAGCCTTAGCCGTTCGGAGCCGCCTTAAAACAGTAGGTCCCGGTCAGTGAGTATATCTACGATCACCTGGACCCTTTGTTATTTCTCACTGGAGTTTCCAACAAAAAGGCATAGGCTAAAATTTCGGTCTCCACTTAGAGACCAATACCATTCTTAACATTGCGTATGTATTGGACTTCCCTTGGACCCAACACACTGTCTTAAAGGCCCTATTATTTGTAACCATCACATCTTTGAATATAAGAGTTCATAAGTAAGGTAATACCAACACCGCTACAAAATCTAAACCAGTACACGACGATGCCAAATTGTGGAAGTAATAAAATTAATAAAATAATAACAACATTATTTTACTCCATACAGCCACAAAAAGAAAGAGAAACAAAAACAGCAACAGACAGCACAGAGCAACCAAATCACAAGATTGCATAGAAACAATACACAAGCCAACGAAATTTGTATGCTTTTAACAGGAGGGAGGACCAAACGAAATGGATAAGCCCACAGACAGATAAAGTGGGGGCGCAGTGGGAGGCTGGATGGACTGGACTGTACTGGAGAACGAACAGAGTTGTTAGCAACTTTTTAGCAAAAAAGGAAATATTTATTTTAGCATTCGTTCACTGGCTGCTTAGTAAACATTAACAGCGACAACAACGACAACATCTGTATCAGCAGCATCAACAACATTTTCCTCCCAATGGCATATCAACGTTTTAATTTCGGTAAGTTCTTGCCGCCAACGCTCCACAGCAGCCGACTTCTTTCTACTTTCTTGGGAGAAATTTCGCTTAACAAAAGTTTACCCAAAAAGAAGAAAAAAATCCAACAAAACCGCCAACCGAAGAATAAAAATGAAGAAAAGTAAAATGTATGTTGTTGTTGTTGCTTTCGGTGTTAGTTGTTGCTGTTGTTGTTGTTTCTTTATTATTATTTTCGTTAAACTGCAACTGTTTGGAAAATAACCTCCAGAGATGTTCCCTTGTGTGTGTGTGTGTGTGTCTTAGTATAAAACTGTCGCACGTCTTTCACGAAAGCAAAGCGACCATGGGACTAGGAGGTGGTGGTGGTGGTGACGATGTTGGAGGAAGAAGGATGCCAGTGGGAAAAAGCATGAAGTTATGTATACAAGAAAATTGTTGTGTTTATTCTAAGAAAACAAAATAACATCAAAAGACGTGTGTATTTCAATTTGCCAAAAAAAAAGCGTTGGAAAGAAAATTGTAGTTGGGTGAAGCAAAACCATAGCCGAAGGCGGCCTGTTGCGGACATAACGCGATAGAATTAAAAAGAGGGTGGAGAGTGGTGCATTTTGGTTGAGAGATAACATGGCGAATTAGATATTTCCCGCATTATCGCTGCAGGGGAAAAAAGTGGTGAGCAGAGCTCCAAATAATTCCCATACAAAGTGATCAACTTTTAGGGAATCACTGACTGAGTAGGCATGATGGCGAAATAGGGAAGGCAAACATCTGCTGAATGTCAGAAGGTCTTAGCCATATGTGTCGCTCAGTCCCTTCGACCATCACACCATAAAATAGTGTAAGAGATTTTTATAAACAAAAAAATATTCATAGGAAATTGTTGAAAAACGTTTCGAAAATCGTGTTTTAATTTAACAAAATTATCATATAATTACACCGTGTTACAAAAAATAGATTTTTTTCCGTCCTATGAACCAAATTTACTTTTTCGGAAAGGGGATACAAAATAAAAATACACGTGTATCGGCGATTTTCATGTACACTTCAGATTTTTTATTTTTTTTCAAGTTTGAAGTATAAAGCTCCTAGTGGCCTGTGTGAAAGCATTTGGACCGATTTTTAACCATTTTTCAGTGATCCAATCGAGCGGATTTTTGGCAGGCAGACTCGTAGAAATGTCTGTATCACGTCAAATTTTTTAAAAACAATTTTTATCAATTCTCAGATTTTCCCCAATTTTTATTATTTTTGAAAAAAAATATGTTTTTTCTTAGCATAACTTGAAGAGACTCCAAATTTCTAAACTACTAAACTACGAAAAAAAATGTTTTTTGAACTGAAACCTTAAAAAAAACGATAACCAATTTAAAAAAAAAATTAGGAAAATCTGAGAATTGATACAAAATATTTTTTTTAAAAAATTTGACGTGATATAGACATTTGTCACTTGCAATAAATCCATATTCGCTGGAGTTGTGTGGCATGTGGCACCGTCTTGTTGAAACCACATATTCTCCAAGTCGTATTCTTCAATTGCAGGCAAAAAAACTCGGTTATCATACGACCATAAAGGCCCATTTAGTCTCGACGGTTGACGGTGGACGGTAGACGGTTGACTCAATATTGTGCGTTTAGTTACGACGGTAGACGACGGTAAGACAAAACAAAACAAAAACAGCTAATTGAAGAGCATTTGTACAAAATATAACTTGACTTCGTTTATAAATACATTACTCATAACTTTACACTATAAAATTTAATTTACAACTTATAAATAATTTCCGCGCGCAAAATGTCGAAGTGAAATCAATAACAATAAACAGCTGATCGGTCTCGACGGTTGATTCTGCAACCTGCAGAAGTCTACCGTCGTCTACCGTCAATTTTAGTTGTCTCTCTCTAACACATGCATAATGCAACCCCAACTCAAACAGCTGATCGGCTACCGTCCACCGTCAACCGTCGAGACTAAATGGGCCTTAACGCTCCGAATTGACGGTGACAATCGTTCCCTAGTCGTTTTCGAAGAGTTAAGGTCCAATCACACCTTCGGACCAAAGAGCTCACCAAACAGTGACTTTTTGTGGATGTAATGGATTACTTGAGGATTCTCAGAACCCCCAAAATACGACGATTTTGTTTATTAACACACCCACCGAGTGAGAAATGTGCTTCATAACCATAAAGCAAAATCTCCTCTTAAAGCACGATTTGTGGCTGGGCCAGAATCACCATTTTTTTTAGTAGATTTTAATAATTTTGGACGCCTTGTGTGATAGTTAAGCGATCCATTTTGCGTCAATGTCAGACTTCAAACTGTAAAGAAAAAAAAATTGGTTTGACAACTTAGTTTGACCGAGGTCGAATTCCAGACCTATATACTTTTGAAACCACGAAATGGATAACCCTTTACAAGCTAATTATAAAAAAAATAGAGGCCCGGACAACTAAGATCATAAACCAAATGGAACATCAAATGAATCAAATGAAATCAATCAATTTAATCCTGGGTGACGAAATATCGATTTTTTTTTTTGCTTTGGTTGTTAAAATGTTATTTGTCAAAAATAGTTCCTAGTTCCTTCAATTACATTTAAATATAACAAAATTACAAACATAATGCTAGCACTGACAACTGAGGTCTGAAGCTAGACTAATATTATTCGTTTATTCCATTGATCGTAAATATTTTATATCCACCCACGTAACGCTTACAATCAATTAAAAACAAACAAACAAACAACAACAAATTGTACAAATCTCAAATATTGACAACTGCACAACGTAAACTTTCTGTTCACGTACATGCGAGTATATATTTGTCTATATATATATATATATGTATCGGTGGAGGTCGGGTCTGCTGGAGACAAATGTTATTAGAAATTTCACTTGAATTTCACGTTTAGGCATTCGAACAAAAACAAGCACAAGTGTCAAATTGTCAATTTCGTACAAAAATGTCTGCCACTGAGATGTCTGTGATGAATTCCAACAATTTCATTGTAAAATTGGATAATTGAGTTGCAAAGAAGAACCAAAAAAAGGAGAGAGAGAGTGAGCGCGATTGACATTTTCCCAATATGTAGAGTTGACGATGACAACAATGTCGTCGAAAGTAAAACTAATCAGCGGCAAAGAGTTTGACTTTTCAAAGTGCAGGCAAATCAATTTTGATATTCATAATTCATATAAACACATGAAAATAATATACAAATTTTAGTTTAAATCATTTTAAAATAGACACGTTTTCATAAAAATGTAAAACTGCTTTACAAAACGTTGTTAAGAAAAATGTGTGAAAATTGTTTTTGTAAAAAAAATTTAGTTTTCAGTCGGCTTGTGAAAAATCGTCAATTTGGAAAAAGTGTTGGCACTGACATTTTTCTCGTCAGAAAAAAATCTACAAAAAAAAATCCAATTATAATAAAATCGCTGTCATCTTCAAAATTGTTCTGCATTTGTTAATCCAAAATAAGTGAACATTTCTAAAGGTTTCTCCCAAGATCCCTTTAAAACACTTTCAAGGAAAGACAAACCTTTTTCTCTCTCATTCATGAGAATTCCGGGAAATTTGCCAAGCCGCCCAAAAATGCTGCTCGCTGGAATGCCAAAGCTTTGGCCAAGAACTTTAAACTAATCCATTCAAGTGTGTAAGCAACAAACAGTCGTGTTTACCTTTGAGTCCACTTTGTGCATTTTAAGTAGAGTTTACCTCAGCATTGCCCACATGTACACCTTGGGCTTTTTATCCACTTTGCCGTTTGCCTGTGTCTCAGCCGTTCTCTCTTCACTTTGTGCCGGGGCTTTGAGGATTGAGGCTAAATTTCTAAATTGTTTTATAAAGTTTTTCTTCATCTCGTTCACATTCGTCTTCGCCTTCTTCTTGTTCGATGTTCTTTTTGTCCCAACTTCGTTTATGGCCTTTGTTGCATGTTTGCAGTGGTATGGGGCAGGATATAACTATGCTTTGATGCAAATCTAATTTAAAGATATGCAACAAATGAAGCGATGCAAGTGAATTGCTTTCGAGTCTGCTGCCGGTGCCGTTGCCGGTGCTGTTGCACTTGATATACATGTTCTGTTCTCCTCTCTGCACTTTGGCTGGGAAAAATGCTTGAAACGAGTAGAATTGGTACAACATCTTCAACATCTTTGCTGTAAGTGGACTTGACTGTACGGCCATTCAATGGGCCATAAACGATTTCCAAAGACCAAGACATACCTTATGAATGTTAAGTATTTAGTGGTAGCAGGAGGGGGCGGGTGGGGTTTGGGACATTTGTGAAAAGGACGCAGTTGTTAACACTCATACGTACGTGGAGGTGAACGTGCCGTGGAGAAAGGACATGCCTTAAACATTTATGCGGATAATGATATAAACATCCTATTAATAGGGACAGTAATTTACATTTAATATTTTGTTACACATCAACTACTAATGACGTCATAGCACCCCTGGGTAAAATCAATTCTACAAATGACCTCAAGGACATGAAATGTAAAGTATTATCCAAGTCGTCGAGGGGAAGCAAAAAAAAAACGAGGCCCAGTTGGAAAAAAAAACCGGGCACATTGTATTTTATATGGGTTAGGCCAGACTCAGGAGAGACACAGGACAGACTAAGGTGAGACACAGGATAGACTCAGGACACATGGCAGACTAAGGAAATACTCCGCACAGATTAAGGACAGACTCAGTACAGGACAGACTCTGTACAGGACAGACTAAGGAGATACAGGACAGACTACGGACAGACACAGGACAGAATCAGAACAGACTAAGGACAGACTCAGAACAGACTAAGGACAGATACAGGACAGTCTCCGGACAGACTCAGAACAGACTAAGGACAGATACAGGACAGTCTCAGAAGAGACTTAAGACACACTCAGGGCAGACTATGGACAGACACAGGAAAGACTAAGGACAGACTCAGAACAGACTCAGAACAGACTAAGGACAGATACAGGACAGTCTCCGGACACACTCAGGACAGACTAAGGACAGACACTGGACAGATTCAGGACAGACTCAGAACAGATACTAGACAGACTCCGGACAGACTCAGAACAGATACTAGACAGACTCCGGACAGACTCAGAACAGACTAAGGACAGATACAGGACAGTCTCTGGACAGACTCAGGACAGACTAAGGACAGACACTGGACAGATTCAGGACAGACTCAGAACAGATACTAGACAGACTCCGGACAGACTAAGGACAGACACTGGACAGATTCAGGACAGACTCAGAACAGATACTAGATAGACTCCGGACAGACTCAGTACAGATTCAGGACAGACTCAGAACAGATACTAGACAGACTCCGGAAAGACTCAGGACAGACTCAAGATATACTCCGGAAATGTCAAGGACAGACTCCGGACAGACTTAGGACAGACTAAGGACAGACGCAGGACGGACTCTGAACCGGTTCAACAGAAGCTCATGACAGACTTAGGGCAGTTACAGGCAACAGGAAAAAAAGCATAGGACATACATTACACACACACGAAAAGAAAAACGCACAGGTACAGGACAACTACTGAACGTACTCAAGACAGACACAAAATAAACAGAAACCAGATATAAATCGAAATCGATAAATAAAAATAGCTCAAAGTTAGATACAGTACCCTTCTCAGTGTTCTAAAGAGAATTTATTTATTGTATTCAATAAATTCTCCACAGTATGAAAATAAACTACCAATACAACACACCGCAGACGCCGGACCACCCTAGGAAAGACACAGGAAAAAAAGTGTTTTTTTTCTTTCAATGCTGACAAAAATAAACTGATCAATCAAAGGTTTATACTGGACTACGATAAGTGCTGATCGATTTTAAAGAAAATGTCTGTGTTTCAACTAAAAAGCGGCCAGAATTTCAATACCATCGCTTTCTGGAGTTATTCTTATACGCCAGATCTCAGCATTCAGATAATCGAACTGTTTTCAAGGCGCCAAAAAAAGGCCGACAGAATTAGAGTCCTTGACACTGCCTGTCGTTTCATTGTCAACAGTTGTCACGACCGCCAATCATCATTAAGTATCCTTACACTTTGTTTTGGTTACTGTTTTCATTTGAGAAATCTTTAAATAAAATACATCTTACATCAAAAACCTTTCATTCATTTCGAAATACGACACAACGCAAACGCCCCTTTGTAATGGGGCTAATTTTATATATATATATATATATATATATATGTTCTGTAAAATAAAATTGGTTGGGGGGGGGGGGGGGGGTGGGGGATGTGGAGGGAAGAAAGAAGACAACAACAGAAAAAGGCAAACAAACCGGAAACCCTAAGGCCAACAAAACGTGGCCTTCTTCATTGCCTTGATGATTAAAAATAAAACATGCCAGAACATAACAACAACAACACCAAGAACAACAATGAAACGAAATAACCTTTTGGCCATCATTTTGTGTCAGTTTTTGGAGGTTTCTCGAGATGTCAGTGTTTTAATATTTGTGAAAGGATTTCAATGTTTTCTTGGTCCTTTTGTTGCTCTTTCTCTTTCTCTTTCTTTTTTTTTGTATTTTATTTTGCCGTATTTCTTTGTAATTAAAACAAATACAAAGAGACACACAACAACAAAACAGAAACCAGTGGACGATTTTTTTTTATTACATTTCGCCAGGATATTTCTTGGGGAAAGGAAGAGCATAAGATTTCTTACTTACAATTTAAGTGGATTTTGGACTATCCGCTAGATGAGGAAGGACAATTACATACCTGCAAAAAAAAATGGAAGAAAGTGGGAAGAAATTAGTTAAAATTGTAAATATTTATATAAATATAAATAGTAAGGAAAAAATTGTTTGAGATCATTTTTCATAGAACCTGAAAATTATTCGTGGAACAAAAATACCCCCAAAAATCCTGAGAATCCCCCAAAACAAAAATTACCCAATTCAAAATCCCCCAATAATGATGAAAAAAATCCTAAAAAAAATGTAATAAAAAAATTTACGCCATCTGTTATGAAAATATCCACACAAAAAAAAACGACAAATTTCCCAAAAAATAAAAAAATTGGTGAATTGTCCATTTTATATGAACAAATTTTTTGTTGCGGCATTTTTCATTATGAAATTTTTTTTTTTAATTTGTTTGGAGAATTCTTAATTTTTTTGGGGGAAATTTGTAGAGAGCCTGGAAATTATAAGTGGAACAAAAATGCCACCAAAAATCCCAATATGAAAATTTTGCCAAAAATTCTGAAGAAACAATTTATAAAAAATTACCCAATGCAAAATGCCCCAAAAATATTATGAAAAATATCCTAAAAAAATTTACGCATTCTGTTATGAAAATATCAAAAAAAAAAATGAAAAATTTCCCAAAAATAAGAAATTGGAGAATTTCCCATTTTATATGAACAAATTTTTTGTTGCGGTATTTTTCATTATGAAATTTTTTTTTTTAGATTTGTTTGGAGAATTTTTAATTTTTTTGGGGGAAATTTGTGGAGAGCCTAGTAATTATAAGTGGAAAAAAAATCCCCCCCAAAATCCCAATAGGAAAATTTTGCAAAAAATTCTGAAGAATCCTCCATAAAATGAATCCTTTGTGAAAAATTACCCCCAAATATTATGAAAAATACCCCAAAAAAAATATGAAAATTTCCACACAAAAAAATCTGAGAAATCCCCAACTTAATTTATGAAACATGACCCAAAAATATGAAAATATTTGCTAAAAAAAAAAATCCCCCAAACGATTTATGAAAAATTACCCAATGCAAAATACCCCCAAAATATGATGAAAAATATCAAAAAAAAAAAAATACAAAAATGTACGATATATAATTTACTTCTGATGAAAATACAAAAAAAAACGAAAAATTTCCCAAAAATAAAAAATTGGTGAATTGACAATTTTATATGGAAAATCCCCCAAAAAAATTGTAAAAACTCGGATTTTTTTTTTTTGGGGGGGGGGGGTGGTTGTTGATTTTTAATTATGATATTTTTTTAAGATTTTTTTTTTGGAGAATTCATAATTTTTTTTTGGGCAATTTTTAGAGAGCCCAAAAATTATTTGTGGAACTAAACGAAATTTTATGTTTTTTTTTTGGGTGGGGGTGGGGGTGGGTGTGATCTTAAACTCTGATTTCAAATGTTGTTGCGAAATTAAGACCCGTTTAATATTTGGGTCTTATTTTGGGTCTTTACATACGAATACCTATTGGAAACTTACTACCAAACTTTAAATTGAAAATAGATAACAATTAATGACCGATTGGCCTCTTTTTTGGGTGTAATTTATAATTTCAATAAACTTTAATGAAATTAGGATCCGCTGCAATTTATTTATTTTTATTTTTTGGCCTTACTTTTGGTTTTACATACGAATTCCAAACGCTAAATTGAGAATAGATCCCAATTTTAGACAGGGAACAATTAAGCGGAACATTAAGGCCGATTGGCCTTCAATAAAACATTTATTAATAAAAATAATAAATTAGACCCCACTGCAAATGTTTGGGCTCTATTTGTGATTTATGTTCTCAGCATTTTGAGATGTAATTTATTTTCACGATTTCATTATTCATTTAATTTTCAAGAATTTTGAGGATTTATTTTCCTGGGACCTAGTTTTCTGGCGCCGTTAAATAAATATCAGCCACACAGTTTTGAAGCTCCAAAGTGTCTGTATGGTTTCGAACTCGGGTTCTTCTGTGTGATAGTCGCACACACTACCTACCACACCACGGCCTTCCACTACGTTCAACGGTTTAGGATTCAATATCCCAGAGCTCATTATCATTACGCAATAGGACCCCACACTTAGGGACCCCACACTTGGTATATTCGAGGCGTCCATTTTTGTAATGCAGTTTTTAAATGAAAAGTTCCCATATTTGGCATGTAAAGAAAGTAATGGACTACACGCTGAAAAAATCTGTCGTATTTTTGTTCTGCCTCAACGGTTTTTGTTGTTGTGGTACCGCGAAATATATATGCAAAATTTGTTTGCTGAAATTTGTTAAAATTACAATTTTTTTCAGCGAGACTCTAAAACCAATAGTTGGTGTAATATGTGACTTTGATTGAAAATATTTTTTTTTTTTTTACTTTTTTTCTAGTATACGTTTTTTTGACTTTGTCACTGCTCAACTTATTCATATTTTCCACCATCAACTCAATTATTAATTGACTGAAATCTTAACCAGCTGAATAAAGATTTCCCCCAAATGCTTCGTTTGTGAAATGCATTTCCCATGGAAACATTTTCAGTGAATTTAATTAAAATCTTTCATGATTCCTGATAAAATCTTTTCCAAATACCTAAGATTCAGATGCTTTCGCATAGGAAACAACAGCAAAACTGATAGCTACCTGTGCTAGCTGTTGTTTGCCACAAGGTGTTGCATAGTTATTAAGAGTTTTGTGCAAAAAGAAAAAAAAACAAGAAATGCTTGCTTTATTTGATTAAAGTCTTGTTGGGTGTTGCAAAATGTGGAATGTGGGCTGGGAGGGCGGCAACGTTCCAAATGTCTGTAAGTGTAGTCGTACACACATGACGTCAACAATGTTGCCAAAGCATTGCCATCTTGTTGTAGTAGTGGTGATGATGGTGGTGTTGGTAGTACGAATACGAGTACGAGTACGATAAGTTAAGCCAAGCAACTAAATCATGTTAATACATTTTCGCATAGTTTTCGCTTTGCCTGTTCTGTGTTGTAAACAATGTAAGGCTGGCTCTCTCGCACACACATACCTATGTATCCTTTAAACTTTTACTTCATATTGTTAACTTGCAACAGTGTATGGTTTAGAGATGCATATGTATATGTGTATATACCTCATGCATATTAATTTTCATCCACTCATCACTAGTTAATACCTCGACATGAAGTTGCCCAACAATGTTGCATGTCGGTTTGGTTGGTTGGTGGTGTGGCATGGTAGTTTTTGTTGTTGTTGTTTCATTCTTTCTGGCCTGCATGCCTTGTCTCGTTGGTTGGTCGGTCGCTCGGTCGCTGGTGGTAATTGGAAGGCATCAAAATTCAAATCTGGTCCATTGTTGGCAAATAAATAGTCTCTTGCCAGAATTTTTAGCAAAGTTGATGTGAAGTAACCATGACGTGAAAATATTCGCACTGTATTACGGACACCACAGATGTCGGTTTTGAATGTTCCCATGGGACTTGGGGAAGTGCTTGTTTTTTTTAAAAAAAAAAACTATAAATGAAACAAAAGGAACATATTTCTGCAAAGTCATTTGAGAAATTACTTGAAAAGGATGACTTTCAAAATTTCAAATTTCATTAAAAATTTGGAGATTATTTCACAATGAAACAACCCCCAACTGAAATAAACCCCAATGATGTTTTATTTGTTTTTGGGCGTTATTTAGTTTTTTTAAATTTGAACATATTCCTCCAAAGTCATTGGAGAAATTATTTGAAAAGTATGACTTTCAAAATTTCAAATTTTATTACAAATTTGGGGATTATTTCATAATGAAACAACCACCAACTGAAACCCCAACGATGTTTTATTGGTTTTTGGGGGTTATTTAATTTTTTTAAATATGATTCTTATTATTATTGTCTTTCTGGCTTTCATTTATTTTTTTGCTGTTTGGGGATTATTTCATTTACACTTAGGGGGTTCCTTTTTTTGGGTGTCATTTCATATCGCCCTTTTTATCAGCCAAATCGGCAATGTTAATTGACCAAGGAGCTGCGATTTTAAGGACGAATGATCAACGAACAGGATATGTGAAATAAACCCCAGTGGGCTCCATGAAAAATGCAACACAAAAATGAATAATGTGCCAAATGAAGGAAATTCCCAAACACAGTTTGTCAACTATTGTTTAGGAATTCTTCATTTCGGGCATTTTCCCCATAATGGTTGACATGAAAATTACTCCAAAAAATTGCAAAAAAAAAATTCTATGGGATTTTTCCTTTTTTTTGTGTGTTTTTAAGTTTCTCCCAAAAAAAAAACCAATGAAATAACATCCAGAAAAAAATTTAAAAAGGCCCGAAAAAAAATATTGAAAAATGTCCAAAAAGAAAAATTAAATAACCCCCAACTGTTAGGAAATAATCCCCAAACTAGAAAATACAACAAAAGAATATAAAAATTCTCCAAGGAAAACTTTTATTTGGGCTTATGTCGAAATAACGACCAAAACTGTAAATAAAATAATTCCCAAATGGATTTTTTAAATTGTCAATTTTTTCCCATGGGATTTTTTTTTTTTTGTTTAAAATAACATCTGAATAAATTTAATTAATTGCCAAACTAGAAAAGACTCCAAAAAATATAAAAATTCGTCAAAGAAAACTATTTGAGTTTTGTTTGCTTTGCGGATTATTAAACAACTAAATGACGGCCAACATTGTAAATGAAATAATTCCCAAAAGAATTTTTTAAAAATTATTTCGTGCCATTTAATTTTTTTTAATTGGGGGATTATTTCATTTTGGGGGTTATTGGTAGCACCATATAAACAATTCCTATTACGATTCAGGCTCGTATGGCGAATATCAAGCGAGCCATATTTTTTTAGGGACTAATACTCAGGGGGAGATACCCTGTGTTGCCGCTAGGAAATTCGGGTAGTGGAAGGAGAAAAAAGGGAAAAGTGTCCTGAATATGAGAGTGTCACAGTTAGCAGGAAACGCAATTGCTGGTCGAATTATCCACAGACGAACGGTTCGGCTGAAGCGCGTGGAATTCGAGCGAAAAGGACTCAAATCTGTGATCACTATTTTCCCTAGAAAATTAAATTTTCTTTGGGGAACTAAAATGGCTGATAACTTCTTATGTAGGCCTTGTAGAGCAAAAAGAACTCAGATACGTCCCAGAAAAATTAAATTTTCTGTGGGAAACTAAAATGGCTCATAACTCCTTAAATAAGTCTTCTAGAGAGTAAAGTACTCAGAAATGTCATCACTATTTTTCTTAGAAAAATTCATTACTCCTTAAACAATTCTAAAAGGACTCAGATCTGTGATAAATATTCTTCCTAGAAAAATTGTATTTTCTGTGGAAAACTAAAATGGCTCATAACTCCTTAAATAAGCATTCAAGAGCGAAAAGGACTCAGATCTGTGATCACTATTTTTCCTAGAAAAATTCAATTATCTGTGGGAAACTAAAATGGCTTATAACTCCTTAAATAAGCCGTCTGGAGCGAAAAGGACTCAGAACTGTCATCACTATTTTTCTTAAAAAATTCATTACTCCTTCAACAATTCTTCTAAAGCAAAAAGGACTCAGATCTGTGATAAATATTCTTCCTAGAAAAATTTAATTTTCTGTGGAAAACTAAAATGGCTCATAACTCCTTAAATAAGCATTCAAGAACGAAAAGGTCTCAGATGTGGGATCACTATTTTCCCTGGAAAAAATCAATTATCTGTGGGAAACTTAAATGGCTTATAACTCCTTAAATAAGCCTTCTAGAGCGAAAAGGACTCGGAACTGTCATCATTATTTCTCTTAGAAAAATTCATTACTCCTTAAACAATTCTTCTAAAGCAAAAAGGACTCAGGTCTGTGATAAATATTCTTCGTAGAAAAATTTAATTTTCTATGGAAAACTAAAATTGCTCATAACTCTTTAAGTAAGCATTCAAGAGCGAAAAGGACTCAGATCTGTGATAAATATTCTTCCTAGAAAAATTTAATTTTCTTTGGAAAACTAAAATGGCTTATAACTCCTTTAATAAGGCGTCTGGAGCGAAACGGACTCAAATCTGTGATCACTATTTTTCCTCAGAAAAAGTCAATTTTTTGTGGGAAACTAAAATGGCTCATAACTCCTTAAATAATCATTCAAGAGCGAAAAGGACTCAGATCTGTGATCACTGGTTTTCCTAGAAAAATTCAATTTTTTGTGGGAAACTAAAATGGTGTGTAACTCCTTAAATAGGCCTTCTGGAGCGAAAAGGACTCAAATCTGTAATCACTATTTTTCATAGAAAAATTCAGTTTCAAAATAAATATTCATTCATACTTGCCGACGACTTAGGGAGTAAGAGATTTCTCTCTGAGGCAAGTAAAATTATCTAGAAAAATCATTTAACATTCAAAGTCGTATTTAAACAGTAGATCACGATCAGTGAGTATAACACAACTCATATAAAGCACAGCTCAGTGATTTGTGCTTTTTATGGAATGTTAAGGGCAATACGTTACTGAGGCTGCGCTACTGCCAAGTCTGCTAAAGCAGCCACATGAAGGAAATAAATAATGAGAATATGTGCTCTTTCGATGAAACAATTTTTCATTTAATTTTTTGAAATTTTAAATACATTTATTTCATCCCCACAGATGTTTTTGCTACTCCGATTTCAATGCAGTCTGTGACGATATCATACCCTAAAACGAATGGTGATTGTTGGGCGATTAAAACGATTTCTAAACACTGTAACACAGCACGTTTAAACTAATACTTATGTGTGTGCACGGTCTACGAGGGGCAATTTCTTGTTAAGCAATTTTTGCATGTTCAACATCTGAACTTCTCGGTCGGTCGGTGTTTCGGTTTCGTCTTCCGTTATTTGTTCATGTTGCTGATGATGTTGTTACATTGCAGGCCGTTGCCGTCGTTATGCGTTGTCGGTGTTTGGTTGGTTGGTTGGTTGGTATTTCTCATTCATTTCTATATGGACATGTGTTCATTGCACCGTGCCCTTGGTGGGGGCTCCAACTTCAAATGAACTTTCAATGTGCAACTTGCCACATGAGAGCTTCGCTGGCACACAATACTCACACAGAAAGGCATGTCTAAGCGTAGCTATTGCCCCTTAAATCCGGTTAAAACCAAAATTGTATTCTGAGTTTAAACCGCACACGCACACATATTGGCCCGAAGCCCGTGCAGACCATCTCTGGACAAGAAGTTTGTTTTTCATTTCTTCTTTTATTTTCTTTATCGGTTATTTCACTGTCTGTTGTCATCTTCATAATCTACATCATCAGGCTGCTCCTTAACATTTTTTGTTCTTTTTTTTTTGTTTTTTAAAGCAGAAAATTATTTTCGAGTTGAAATAAAAAGTTTACAGAAAAAAATGAAAGAAAAAGTTTTGTGTAGTTTGGAACGAGCAACTTGTACTTCAAATTGTCTGTGCTCATCGACCGCCTTTGTTGCTGCCATGTGTTGTTGGTGCCGGGATGGGATTCCGGTTGGGAGCGGTGGAGCGAGCTACTCCTGTTGTTACAGGAATTTTACTCAGTGTCGGTTTTATTAGCTGAAGTGTTCTCCGGTAACATCGAAACCTAATTTGATATGCAATTTCAGAAACTTCCGAGTCGATGCTGTATTCGGATATGGTTTGTTTTACATTTGCTGTCGATTATTTTTAAAAAATTTAAAAACGAACTCCTAAAATTTCCAATAATTATGGAGAAACTGTAGGCCCAAGAGAAACAGCGAATAAGCATATTTTCTTATTTAAATATTTAGAAGAAATTCAGGAGTATTTGAAACCGTCTCTGCGACATATGGAGGACGGTGTGGAACTTGTGTAGATGCGTTCAGTTAGAAATAATTTTAAAAAATCTTCCCTTTCCCTTAAAAAAATGTATGCGATTTTTTTTGGCTGATCTAAAATCGCAAAATTTTCATTTAATATGTTGGCCCTACGAAAACTACACATGTTGTGTTCTCAGTATAATTTAATTTAATTAACTGTATAAACAGAAATACAAATCCATTTATCATCCTATTGATGGATGTCCTCTACACAAATACAAATACTCACATACATGCACGAACAGATATACATACGTATACAAACAAAGAAAAATATACGCCGGATACAAATATGAAATAATCAATCATATTCAATGCACAACTACAAGGATAAATAGCAAAATCTAAGGATACACCAAAAAAAAAGCAACACTCAAAGAAAAAATGTCTGTGTTCGATGGCATGACCTGCAGATTATTTCCCTTTTTTTTCTCGGCTAACGACCGATGATTTTCCTTGAGTCCCTCTCTCTCCCTTCTAATGTTGGCATCGTGCTGTCTCATCGAATCGTCAATCATTGCGACGCTGATGATTTTTCATCAAACATTAAAAATTCATTGAAAATTCACCGGAAAACTTGTTCATGATCTCATTTCTTTCGCTTGTTGTCGCTTTCATTTTCCTGCTGCTGTTCATGGTTAATTTGTCAGGCGACATGAACGGAGGGACAACAGAAGCCGACAGAGTCTTGAAATGATTTTATTACGCAGGAAGACAACAACATGAAATGAAACGAGGGTTCTACAAAGGGACACCAAATTAAAGCAACAAACCAACATAAATCATTCCATCATTATAATTTCTAATTATATTTGTTATCATCTGTTTTGTCAGACATGGTCTGTTGCAAAAACGGCAACAACAACTGGCAAAAACATTTCACAAATGAATTTTAAATTCTAAAAAAAAAACAGGAAAAGGATTTGCTGTTGATGGGGGGGGGGGGGGGGGGCGACTGGAGGGGGAAATTAACTTTTATACTTTAAGCTTTGGTGGGAGCAACATTTTCTTACAAAGGAGTGATAACAAAAAATCCGGAATTATAGGAGTGATGAAAAATCCGCAAATACTAGCCGACTTCTATGCGATGAGTGTGGACGGCGACAGAGACAATTTAAGGGTTCCCCGAACTATTGTATTATCTTCACTAAATCCATAAATAAAATAGAAATATTACTAGAACTACAGGGTTCTCCAACAAGACGTGTTATTTTGGTATTCACTTAATAAAACTGAGAAATGTGAGTAGAACTACAGGGTTCTCCAACAAGACGTGTTATTTTGGTATTCACTTAATAAAACTGTGACATGTGAGTAGAACTACATTCATAGTTGAAAATAAAAAAAGCCGATATGTGATTAGAACTCGTCTAGCTTTGTGGTCTGTATATCCTCCGTCTTGACAAATAATCGTCCATTCATAGGTTTTTTTTCAGTTGAGGTAACCGGCACAGGTCGCTGGGTACAAGTGTGACGATATTAGGCTACTACCCACTGAGGGGGAAGTTGCGGTCAATGTCTTTGAGACAAAATCATCGATGCATCGCACACTTTAAGATCCGACTATAAATACAGAAGATATTAAGAAAAATTTAAAAGCGCGATCCCTAAGTTGGACAAAAAAAAAATACAACGACAATTTTCGAAGCTGCCTTGCAAAAATACTTCATATTCGAAGGTGTATATTATAAGTTGGTACCATTCTACTGATGAGTTCTTCGTCTCCTTAAATCGTCAAATTCCAGTCCAGCTCATGGGTCTGTTCTGGTTTAGAAACCCGGCAGGGTCCAAGTCGTTGATGAAGTGCCAGAAATAATGATAAGTACTTGAATCGATGAATAAAGAAGCCACAACTTCTTTAAGGCAAACTCCCATTGTGTCTGAATAAATCTTCAAACACAATCTCAACTTCATGGAATACTGTACTTTTGCCAACAAGAAAAAGTCGCAGAAGGAAGACCTGAGTCCTGAGAATACGGTGGCTGAGTCAAATTTGAATTGTCTTTGAAGTCATTCAACAGCTTCTGAGCGAAGGTTCTTATGATCAGAATTCCGCAATTTTGAAATAAACTAGGCTCCTACACATTTCTTGTTTTTTCTCGCCATCCTCAGCAAATTTACCAACCAAGATTCGAAAACTACTGAAATCTGTGAAAAAGACAGCCAACATTGTACACCAATTTAATAAAAATTTTAAATCCATTTAATGAAAATTTTACATCAATTTAATGAAAAATGTACATTAATTTAATGAAAACTGTACACAAATTTAATGAAAATTGTACGTACATTTTATGAACATTTACATCAATTTTATGAAAACTGTACATCAATTTAATGAAAATTGTACATCAATTTAATGAAAATTGTACATCAATTTAATGAAAATTGTACATCAATTTAATGAAAATTGAACATCAATTTAATGAAAATTGTACATCAATTTAATGAAAATTGTACATCAATTTAATGAAAATTAAACATCAATTTAATGAAAATTGTACATTAATTTAATGAAAATTGTACATCAAATTAATGCAAATTTTACATCAATTTGAAGAACATTGTACATCAATTTGATGAACATTCTACATTAATTTTGTGAACATTGTACATCAATTTAATGAAAATTGTACATCAATTTAATGAAAATTGTCCATCAATTTAATGAACATTGTACATCAATTTAATGAAAATTTTACATCAATTTGAAGAACATTGTACATCAATTTTATAAACATTGTACATCAATTTTATGAACATTGTACATCAATTTAATTAACTTTGTACATCAATTTAATGAACATTCTACATTAATTTTGTGAACATTTTACATCTATTTGATGAAAATTGTAGATCACTTCAGTGAACATTGTATATCAATTTTATGAACTTTGTACATCAATTTGAAGAACATTGTACATCGATTTAATGAACTTTGTACAACAATTTGATGAAAATTTTACATCAATTTAATTTCTGTAAAAATTTAAAAAAAAAAGAAAACACTTCTATTTCTGCAAATAAAAATGTTTTATTCTGCTCTTTATGTATTTGCTGTGATTGCAACCTCAGGTATACGAATTCATTTCGGAAGCTACATCGCTTCATCATCGTTACCCATTCCAATGCTTTCGACTAACATAAGCAATAGTTCTTATCGTGTTTTTCTCAGTGTAGAGTTTTTATGGCGTTTACCCGTGAAGTCGTCAGCATTGACGAGATGAGAACAGCCGCTGAAAAATATTTGATAGTCTTACCAGATTTCGAACCTCGGTTTACTACGTGATAGTCGCACACACACCACGACCATGTACAAGGTAAGACTCTAGTCACCGAAAAATAAGTGGGTGTAATTTTAATCAAGAATCTAAATTTAATGATCAAAATCATAGACAGGACGAGACCAGACCGTCGTAAACACCATCCCTACATTTGACCTGCCCGGGCAAACAGGTGGGGATTAACAGTGGACTCTGATTTGTTCAGGAAACCGACTGGCTAATACTGGCATTGGCCGACTCTGGAGCCTATTGAGAGTCCATAAAACACCATCTCTATCAACACTGCTCTAACTCTAATTTCTTCCGGCACCGAGGCGTTCTTCCAAATACTGTTATTGGCCTTCTCCGGAGCCTTTTGAGACCGTCAGGATGGATCCACAGAAGACACTGGGGATACGTTTTTCATTTATTATGCAGGCCCACAAACAACAACAGTTTGCAGGACCAACTGCAGTTTAAACCTCCTATTGCCTATACAAGACGACTTTATGTTATCCATACAATAACATGGTTTGAATAATGTTTTCATTCCTGCAATTTCCTGCTCTCCACACATTCACTACAAAGCTGTTTGTTTTCAAAACAATCGAGAAGATAAGTGCACTTGAAAATATGCCTTCGTCATTTGGGAAAAGAACAAAATCAGTGGCCCCTTATTCTGTAACATCATGGAATCGAATACAAAATTTAATCATTCCCATAGCGACAAATAGATTCTCGCCCTCCTTGTCGAACCAGTGGCAACGGGAACCTTATCATCAATCAAATACAGCTGTCAGTTATTTCTCGGTAAAATGTTGTATACCGAGAAATATTTGGTTGGATACTCATTTGCCCGCTGTGATATGATAAGGCGGCAACAGTACTAACAACACGCCGACAGACACACCCCAGTAAATCTAATACTTGTAGGATAACAGGATAACAAATATACACACACACACAGCAACGGAAGCTGCCATTTTTATGACACCATTTGCGATCTGCTAGAGTGTGCATGTGTTCAAATCCTTTCCCCCCTCAATACAAATTTCAACTATTTCGCAAAGCGATGATTGGTTGTGTTAAATTAACATTAATAATTTATTAAGATTATAAATAGAGAATAACTGATGTAGCAGCTACAAGCATAATCTTCATCGTCCCCCACCCACACTCCGCGCCAACAAACAGAGTTCCCGGCTACTGAAATTCCAAAAGACATCAAACGAAAAGTCAAAACTTGAGTGGTGGTGGCGAATGTGAAAATAACTTCATTGATTTATTATAAATATTTGATTTCTTTTGAATTGTTTTTTTTTTGTTTGTAATTCGCCCGAGCGAGAAATGCCGGAACGGGGGATGGCAAAGCTGACTCCGAGGGTGAGTTAACCTAACGAAAACGATGGTTATCTAAAGGTGATGGAGGTGGAGTTGGAAATGCCATGAAATGTGAATAATGTTGGAGTTATTTAAGAAGTTGTGGGGGGGAGGTGGACGGACTGTCTAAACTTAAACTATTCGGTGTAGATTTCATAAAAGTAATTGAGAGGATTTGAATTTAAGTGGAAATATGTATGTGTGCAAAAGCTCAGTAATTTGAAATTACTTTTGCTGTAAATAATAAATAGTTTGCAGTTTTTTTTTTTTGTAAAACCCATAAAAGAATGCTCATCAGTGAAACTATTTCAATTGTTTACAATTGAAAACCTCTGAACTGGTTAAGGAAATCATCGCCATCAACATTGAACCTGTTGATGGAGGTGATTGAGGTTGTGGTCACCATGACCAACTGAAATGCTACAACTGTTACACTGTTGAGACTATTTGGTTTAACAATTTAATTGGGGTTGCAGGAAAAGGAATAAACATATTTAATAACAGCCCGAAACTGTAGGAGCTTAAAAAAACAAGACTCCAGTCTGTTGGCTAGAATAGGGCAAGGGCAGGGATGGTGTATGGACTCCTCCTGTCCATCGTCTACGGTAGTCGCTTCACTCTCAAAGCATGACTTCCAATCAGGCAGTGTTCTGCCATGACACATGGGGTTTTTATGGCGACATCATTGTGGAAGAATGATTTGCTTTATCTAATCGGAGCTTCACTTGTCTTTTTAAGGTTTCATTTCAAAAAAAAAAATTTCGTAACGCTTAAGTAGTTTAAAAATTTGGAGTCTATTCAAGTTATGCTATGAAAAGTGAAAAAAATATTTTTTTTCAACAATAATAAAAATTGGGGAAAATCTGAGAATTGATAAAAATCAATTTTTTAAAAAATTGACGTTTCCACGAGTCTGCCTGCCAAAAATCAGCACGATTGCATCACTGAAAAAGGGTTAAAAATCGGTCGAAAGGCTTTCACACAGGCCACTACGAGCTTCATACTTCAAACTTAAAAAAAAAAAAATTCTGACGTGTACATGAAAATCGCCGATACATGTGTATTTTTATTTTTTCCCCTCTTTCCGAATATGTGCATTTGGTTCATAGGACAGAAAAAAATCTATTTTTTGTAACACGGTGAAATGACTCCAATTAAAAAATGAAAAATCACCCCAAAATGTTCGGTTGATCACAACAAGACGTACATTTTGGTTGATTTTTCATTTTTGTGGAAAAAAAAAATTTTTGTTAAAAAAAAATTTTGTTGAAAAAAAAAATTTTTGTGAAAAATAAAAATTTTGTTGAAAAAAAAAATTGTTGTGAAAAAAAAAATTTTGTTAAAAAAAAAATTTTGTGTAAAACTTTTTCAATTTTGTTTGTAAGATATTTTGACACTTTATGTGTGAAAATAAAGTAAATAATTTTTCTCATATTTTTGATTTTTGTTAAAAAAAAAATACACTTTTCTCCATATTACGAAAATCAAGTGTTGTTTTTTTTTGGGGGGTATTTTTCAGAATATTTGGAGGATTTTGCATTGGGTAAGGTTTCATAAATTGTTTAGGGGATTTTTCAGAATTTTTGGGGGGGAATTTTCATTTGTTATTTTCATTGATTTTTGGGTCTTCTTCACTTGGGGAAAACTCCCATTTCTATTATAAAACATTTGGCTACAATTTCCATCATTACGGAAATTTTTTTAACTTTCTCCATTCGTCTACCGCAGCCAATGAGAGAGAGAGAGAGAGAGAGAGTGAGAGAACAGTATTATTGAGACCTTCAAACGGTTTGTTGGGGTTTTGTTATAAACGAATTTAATTAAGCAACTTAGACAGTCTTAAATTGTTGCCTTGGCCAATTTTAAACTTTCTAATCAAACTTTTCACTCTAAATCCTGCACAAAAATAAAATCAAAATAAAATAAAATTAAAAAAAAAAACCTACATCACGAATCCACTTAGGACCAGCGAAAGGAAAGGCATACAAATTGAGTATTTCCATCCGTTTTGACTTGTTTTTGTTTGTATTCTGTTCGGTTCGGTTCTGTTCCGTTTTCGTTTCATTTTTATGTTCGAAAGTCAATAAAAAAAAAAAGAAACCGAAATCTTTATATCTTTTTATGGCTGCTTTTCGTGTCGCCTGTTTTCGGTAACTTTACTTTTTCACAGACATTTTTGTTCTTCTTCTTCTTTTTTTCTGCGGAAATGCCTTAATATGAGGCAGGTCATTATCATTTGTTTTTATGATGACTTTCATCATCTACTTCACCTTTTCGTTTACGTTGTTGCTTTTATTTTTGTTGTTGTGTAAACTTGTGCAGTTTCCAGATAACCAAAAGCACTAAATTTTTGCCATGGCCGTTATGGGGAGCGAGGCAAAGAGGCCAGTGGGAAAAAAACAGCAGCACTCAAAGTGTTCTGGGTTTGTCTTCTTTTCGTGAGAATGTGTGTCGTCTTGGCTGGTCGTGTCTTGCTGCTTGTTTTGTATACACACTACTTATATGGTTGTCAGTTAATCTTTTACTGCATTTATTGCTGTTTTCGTTTCGCTCTCGGTCTCGGTGTCGCTGGCTTTGTCTGTTCATGTTTTGTATTTCCGCTCACTTGTCTATAACTATCATTCGTTGTCTTTGTCGTTTAATGGTTAAGAGCATTCACTTAAATCGTATACTTCCACTTTGATTATGACGATAAAGTCTCCTATATGTGTGGATGTGTGTGTGTGTGTTTTGGCATGAGTATGCATGTGCGTGTGTGTGGATGCCGGTTTTAGCCTTTTTGTTGTTCTTGGCTCTGCTTTGTCATCATAGGGTTGTTCGTTGTCGTCATCGTAGGTCTCAAGTTTAAGTCCATCACACAAATGCTTAGACATCATTACACAACCACTTAAACTTTTGTAGATTTCTTGACTGTCATCACCGCTTCCACCTCGTTTCCTCCCTTTTTTTTTTTTTTTTTTTTTTTTGCAGTGCCTTTATGCCTTCGATGGTCTCGACTGCTGCCTTTTTTGCCTTGACAAAGGTTTGTAAAGGAGAGCACCGGGCGAACAAAAACAGCATCAACATCAGCATTTAAAGTGCCTTAAAGTATGCTACATTTTCATGTTTGCTTTGTTGAAGCACCTACACGACGACAATATGCTAAACAAGCTACTAATGGCAACAACATCTATCTGCAACAACAAGATCTTCGCATGTCTAATTAAAAATTATTTGCATAAAAGTGGCAAAATGTTGTTAATGAAATATGAAGACTTCTTGGAATTTGTTTGCCAACCGTTCGATCCGTTGCTCGTTCGTTTCTAGGCAAAGTCTTGATTTTTTTTTAGCTTTTTATGACGATTTCTTGCAATGATGTCGGCTAAAAGGTTTCTTGTGAAATTTAACGTCTTTAATGGATTTTATGGCGGTAGCCCTCGGTGTGTTTATGGATCTGAGGCAGGGCCTGTCTTTGGGTATTTTATTATATTTCAAGTAAAGGGTGCCTAATCATTAATTACTGTCACCGAGAATAGACTAGCCTTTTTATGGTGCTCTTAAAAACACATAATTGAAATCGTCTGAGGATAGTGAGCCAATTTACATACATATCTAGCCCTTACAGCGAAAAAGACGTAAGCGGTAACCGCTTTACTTAACCGACTTAAGTTGAACCCTCTAACCAGCAAATATTTAAAATCTATAAAAGAAGGAGTGCCCAGATGCACTCCAGCCGGTTAGAGATTTACATTTGTTTATCACGAACACACTTGTTGATAACGAACACACTTGAAACTTCTTAAAAACAAAATGTATGGCTGCACAATATCGCAGTCGAAAGAAATCCTTTCCAATCGCCTGCGGCCCACCTAACACCGGCATACATGTTGGTCAAACATTGCTGTTTGAGGAATATATTTAACTAGTAAGTTGTAATGCGCCTATGGCGCCCGTTGAAATATGGAAAAAAAATTTGTTGAAAAAAAATTTTTTGTGGAAAAAAAAATTTGTTGAAAAAAAAAATTTTGTTGAAAAAACAAATTTTTGTGGAAAAAAAAATTTTGTTGAAAAAAAATTTTGTGGAAAAAAAAAATTTTGAAAAAAAAAACTTTGAAAAAAAAAAAAATTGGAAAAAAAATTTTGAAAAAAAAAATTTGGTAAAAAAAAAATTTGGGGAAAACACAATTTCTGTAAAAAAAAAAAATTATAATTTGTATTATTATTATTTATAGAAAATTATAGAATGCCTATTTAAATTCCTACGTACTGCGTGACAGAGTCAGTGAATCAGTGAATCAGAGTCGAGGGTAAATATATATTAAGATAGTGTAAGGTGTAATCGAGGTATTCATAACATAAACGACTAGTTGTTTGAAACACCCATAAGGCACAATGTGAAATGTACCGTCAATTAAATATATCCTTCCCCCGACCTGAATGTGTTCTTTGATCATATCAGCAATGAATAAAATATACACAACGATAACTCGTTTGAAATGACACATTCAAAATATTTTCCCAATTAAAATCTTCCACCAGTTCCAGATTTGATTTTGGGGGATTTCCCAAATACAATTTGGTACTCAATGTGTCAGTGTACACCAAAATTGATCTTTCATTCAAAAACACATTTTTTTTTTGTTGTGCAATGTTTTTGTCTGATTACCCAATTATTCACTTTTAAATATTCTCCGGAAATTGGCAATATCTTCGATATTGCGGGATTTCCCGAGTACATTTTGCGATAAATTGTACAGACCTCTTATGAAATTTGAAGGGTTTTGCATTGAGTGGATGATTTTTTCATTAATTTTTTTGAAATTTTTTAATACTACCGTATTTTTTTTTTTAAATTAAGAAAAAATTCCATATTTGTTTGCAATATTAACATAGAACGTAATGAAAAAGACCTACTTTTGTATGGGATTTGTTGGGTCATCTTTTTTTTTTGTATTTTGTTGGTCATTTTCCATAGAGTCCCCCTACTGTGCAACATATATCAACACAACAACTACAAAACATATATATAACGACAACAACAAGCTAAAGCGAATGTTGTTATATATTGAGGACTTGAAACATGTTTATGTTTCTATTTTGCTGACTGATCAATAGGTTTTCAAGATGTACGCACGACTCCAAGTACGAGTTCAAAATTTGTCTACAAATGAGTAGCACACACTCTCACACACATGCACACAACCCTGTGTGCATATATCTACACTAATAAATATGCATATTTCTTGTAAGAAGAAATACATTTATATTTTTGTTTTTTTCTTTCTTGCATTCGTAAAATTGAATGACTTTTGCTGACTGAAGTAGAAGCAGACAACAACTGAAGTGAAATCTTGATAGGATTCGAACACTTTATGGGCCAAATGTTTTCTGGGAGCATTTATCTCTTATCTTGCTAGATTTTTTTGGCAACAATTTATTTATTTTGGAAAAAAATTTGGAGCAAATTTAGTTGGGAAATTGTCGAACTGTTTAAATGGAAATAGACATGTGAGCAGAATGGAGTACTGCAGGGGGAAAGAGTGGAAGAACGTGAAAACAATGACAATTTCTACCATTTTTTGTCGACAATATGAATTCTATACCCTAAACTAAGGTCTGCCAGGAGGTGATGTGATGGGTAGTGTGTTGTTGTACTTCCCGATGAAGGTCTTTCAAGATGGTCTTTTTTAAAAATAATGTTTAGAAACATTTAAGATACAAAATTTTATTTTTTAAAATATTTATTATATTTTTAAAAATCATCCATATTAAAAAAAAAATATTAATTTTTTTAAAAAAATATTTCATTATTTCAAAATATATTTAAAAAAAAATATTTTTTAAAATATTTATTATATTTTTTTAAAAACATAGTTTTAAAAATCATCCATATTTAATTTTTAAAAAAAAATATTTAATTTTTTAACAAGATATTTAATTTTTTTAAAACTAATATTTAGTTTTTTAAAAACAAAATATTTAATATTTAATTTTTTTAAAAAAATAATTTTAATTTTTTAAAAAAAAATATTTAAATTTTTAAAAAAAATAATTTTCATATTAAAAAAATATTTATTTTTATTAAAAAAAAATATTAAATTTAAAAAAAAAAAAAAAAATTAATTTTTATTAAATTAAAATAATATTAAATGTTTGTAATAAAAATATATTTTTGAAAATCATACATAGTACTTAACCAAAAAAAATCATAACTATAAAATAATATAAAATAATAGAATACACAAAAATAGATCATTCATTCCAAAAAATATTTTTTTTTTAAATATTTAATTTTTTTTATAAAAAATATTTTTTTTTTAAAAACAAATACAGTGAAAGCTCTCCTTGCGGACAGCTCTTATAGCCGGACAGCTCTCTTAAGCGGACAAATTGCTCGGTCCCATGCGGTATTTTTGGAGCAAATTAACCTCCGCTTGGCGGACAAAATCGCTGCTACCGTCAGTGTCCGCTTAAGAGAGCTTTTACTGTATTTAGTTTTTTAAAAACAAAATATTTAATTTTTTAAAAAAAATAATTTTAACATTAAAAAAAATATTTAATTTTTTAAAAAAAATAATTTAATATTAAAAAAATATTAAATTTTTTTAAAAAAGAATTAAATATTTTTAAAAAAAAATTCAATTTTTTTAAAAAAGTATTTATTTTTTTAAAAAAGTATTTTTTTTTTTAAAAAAATATTTATTTTTTTAAATTGGCCATAACTTCGATATTGGCATTAACTTCTGATCCTCTTCGCCAGGAATTCCATTACAACATTAAATAATATTATATTCAAATGCCGCCGACATTCATCCAAAGGATTACATCAACATATTTCTTTTTTTTTTTAAATTGATATTGACATTTCGAGCATGTTACGGAAAAAAAACTAATACTTTTTAATTGCAATTTCATTGTAAATAGCAACAGCAACAAAAAAACAAATACCCCGAACTCTATCAAATACAATTCAATTCCATAACAGTTTTCAATTGTTTCATGGCAATTTTTGTTCACACAAAGCTTTTTTTTTTTAAATAAAAAAAAAACTTCAGTGGCATTTTTCTTAGTGCCCATCACAGTTCAAATATAGAAATACCCTTCACCCCTAAAAAAAAAAAAGTGGCATAGAAAAAAACACGAGACCAAACAAATCAATGATAAAAATGTATACAAACAAAACTACTGAAAAAAAACATACATAAATATCTTTGCACTCCACCGAATACAAACGTTTGTGATGAATTTCGCTGTATTTTTTTTTTTGAACGAAATAAAACGAAATTCCTTTAGTTTTACAATAAAATAATGCACTTGACTTTTTTTCCAGCTCACATCTAATGTGGCATGCATGCGTACTTTTAGACAGCTTTAATTTTTTCCACCATCCTCATTCAATTTGATTAGAGTTGAAATGTCAATAAATAAAAAAAGTATTTAAGGTTATCAGATTGAAAGTATGGAAAGAGTCATATCCAACGTTAAAGTGATTGGATTTATCTAACCGAGTTATTTTTGACAGATTGATGGAATTTAATTTGTTGTTATGACGCTGAGGGGGAGTATACAAGTGTATGAACTCTTGATCGAAAGTTTCATTGGCTCAATTCTTCTTCTCTACAGAGTCCTGGTGCTAGAACCTTGGACACGTTTTTTGAAACTTTGAAGAGTGTTCGTTATTGTCCAAGATAGGGCCCACAGTTCTCCGGTTTCAAATAAATCTGGAACTCTAAATGGAGATTATTTCCCATAAGTGTTTTGAATTTAAAAGTAATACAAATGTCTCTATTAAATTGTTCAATTAATAAAATCTTTAATACAATCTTCACTAGGAGATGAGATGATTTGCTATTAAAGTCCTTATTTAACCTAAATTTCACAATTTATATTAGCAGCTGATTTTCAAACATCTCCTATTACAGATTCACATGATTCCGACCACTCAAAATAAACACGACTCCACATAGCCTAAATCCCAGTTTAAAAAAAACTCCATAGTTTGCTCGAAAAAAAATCAATTCCAGCAAACTTCCATATCAGCTGTTTTTCTGCCAATTTTTTTTTTCATTTCGCTGGCCTAAAATTTGTTTTTTTTTTTGTTTCCTCTACAATTCACATTCAATTGCCAGCAGTTTATGTGCTCCGCAGTGTTCCCGAATTCAAAATGCACTTTTTTTATTTAATTTTCAATACAATGAAGGAAAAACAAATATTGTTGATTTAATCTTTTTGTCCTTAAGGCTGACACCATCATTTTTGGTCAATTGTTTGTAAAATGCCATTATTGTTTTCATTATTGAGTTTATTTAATTTTAACAAACTTTTGTTCGATGACAACAACAACAAAAAAGAGCACACATATACATATGTTTTTATGTCAGGACAAATGTTTATTATTATTGATTTAATTAGTGAGCAATGTTGTAAACACAGGAGATAGTGGGGTGTTCCCAAAAAAAAAACAAATACTGAAAAATATACAACAAATATATGTGTAGGTTACTTCGGCCCAAAGTTTTTTGAGACATCGGCGGCTCAGCTGCTCTGGTAGGGTCGACAGATTACTGTTTTGAGTTCCGTTTTTAGCTGGAAAAGTTAGTAATGGAGTTTGTCTTTGAAAATGTTATGGGATTATTGAAGTAATTGCATTTCAAGATATAAGGTGTATTTGACACAAATTTTCTAGTCGGCTAAAGTTTTATGATCGACATTTTTGCAAGAAATCGCGGTTTTTTTTTTTTGGAAGAACCAATGAAAGTTTTTAAATAAAATTTTCCCAAATAATGACAACAGAAGTTATCGCACGACAAGCTCAGTATCATGGGTAATGATTAGGGTTGTTAATCCGGGTAATTAATAGAATTTAAGATTTTTTTTTTTTTTTTAAATTTTTTTTTCCTAATATTTTATAAAGAAAATCAGGTAAGTCCCGGTAATTCCCGGGAAGACGTTGAAAACATTCCCGATTCCCGGGAGCTGAAATAGGTCGGGAAATTATGATGCTGGAATATCTTCATAGTTACTGACAGTCAAGAATTCCCACTGTCTTTTGAGGAGATGCCAGACATTCATTGGTTATCCTTATATGAGTTCCTGGGCAGATAGACATATTTGGTACGGCTGATATTCATATATCAAAATAAAATTTATCAAGAATACCCAGTGTCTCTGGAGGTGGTGCCAGACATTCTTGGGTATAGTGACATAGTTGGTAAGTGTACGACTGATGTGATCAAGAATATTCAGTGTCTCTGGAAGAGATGCCAGACAATCATCGGTTATCCTTATATGAGTTTCTGGGCATAGTGACATAATTGCTGTGCTTGTCACATAAAAAGTCTCAGAAACGCTGGAAATTTTGCTGGAAATTTATTGATACAAAGACAACTACACAATTTGGTTATTATTTTCTCCGACAGCAGTCGAGCTGTAGATCCCTTGAGAAACACTTCCAACGGGACACACCAATATCATGTCCATGTCCAAATGCAATGTTTTTTTCCTTTTCTTTTTTTTGAGTGTCTAAATAAACATTTAGACAAAAGAATATTTGTAAAACATGGATTTGCAAATTGAAAGTATGGATAGGTAAATTCTCTTGAAAAAAAAATAGTAAAGAAATACAAAAAAAAAAATATATATTTATTAAATTGGAATGTCAAAAACATGCAACACCAATATTGTTTATTAATTTTTTGGACAACTGAGTCAAATTGCCCGCAAAACTCGAAAGTAATGGGTCATATATTAAGGACATGGGAATTAATGGATATAGGTGGGACTAGAAGCTGCTAAGGGAAACATCTACTTCATCAGGTGTATATAAGAAAGCTACAACTATTCTCAAAATCTTCTACACTGTACAGAATCCACTAAAATACAAGAAGAGTGCCATCTTGTGGTAGATAACTACATTACGTAAATGTTGACTCTGAAGAACTAAGTCTTCTTACTCTCAGGTGATTATAGTTACAGCCGGTGAAACATTTCAGATAACTATTGTCGGCCACTTTTACTTTTTTTCTACTCACAACGTCAGAAGCACTTATGAGTTAAATTGTAACTTCGGCAAAAGAAATCCTATTTTGACTTAGGGTACATTTATTTTATAACAATCTTCGGCATTGGCCGCCCCATAGCATATACAAATCATTTTAAATTAATGTCATTTAACGAAGGGCGTTTCTGGCCACGTGTTCTATATCCGAAGCAGCAGCAATAGCTTATTTGCCCACCCAGACTACTCCGGCTGCTCCAGTTAAGCATCAGCCTTTAAAGTAAACTTAAGTTGTTCTTGTGTGGCGTACAGTACAGTACAGTACAGTACAGCAATTCATTTCTTTCTTTCAAATAAATCTTATTTGCTTGACTACCCACCCCTGGTCCTCCGATCATTTAGCAACACTTTTACATGCGACAGCAGCTTTTTGCCAAGTCAGTATGTTTTTTTTTTGTTGTTGTTGTTTCCGTTGTATTGTTGCCGACATTTTTCGGGTTGGATTTTTGCGTTAGAGGACACAAACGAGAACGAGTAAAAACGTTGAACATTAGTTAATTTTTACGCTTTATCGTCTCTAATAACAGCAAACATTTGTCTTGTAATCTAATAACGTCATACAAATACAGACACACACACACAGGTCACTAATACACTCTGGCGCAGCAGGCAAACACACAGGCACTCTCATTGTTAAACATACGCTCGTGCCTACATACACCCTTTCACTTTGTGCGAGAGGGATATAGACAAACGGCACTCAGTGTAGAAGACAAACAAACTTGCACACGCACACACACACCTATAGACGATGTGATGTGATGTGTACACACACAAACGCCCACCACTTGAGAGTACACAATTTGTGCCGATGTTGTTGTTCATTACTTTTTCGGGCGAAGCAAATAATCACATCTCCGACCATCGCCACTACCAACGCTATCGCCAGCGCCACAGCCATCACTCCACCATTCCGTTCAACCATTTGGGTATTAAAACGGAACCCCTTGGTCCGGCTGGAGTCCCCGAGGTGTGAGTTTGTTAGGGTGATTGTCAACTGCTAGACCGTCAGCAGCAGCAACACTCGGCCACTTGGACTGCCAGAAAAAAGAAAGCAACGCCAAAAAAAAAAACAAGTTGACCAGAATGCCAGCCAACTCCTTCATGTTGCTGCTGTTTGTCGGTGTTTTCACATGCGTAGCGTAACGAATTTCAATATTTTTAGATTATTTGCCAAATTAATCTAAAAGCATGACTCGTATTTTCTACAGGCGTCTCTATAAGTATGTCCGTTTCTACGAGCTCCAGAGAGCGGAGGAGGATTTTACGGGGTCTCTTAAGGGGTCATCGAATGAATACAGAACTCTAACATGTGGATGAATGCTGATGTCGATGTCTGGGGATTACAGGCGACTCACTGCCACCTTGCTGCCCCCTGCGACTTACTGCTTACGATCGTCTGCCATGAAACGGGGGCTGGTCCTCTCAAGAATGCAGCTACTAGAGCAAGTTTTCTTGGTTGACGTAGACAGAAGTTCCTAATGCAAATGGCTACTTTGTAGAGAAAACTGCCCAAAATAAAAATAAAGAATTCCCCCAAAAAAGGTCACACCAAATTGAGGAATTTTTTATTTGAAAATATTGAATTGCCCCAATTTTTTAATTTTAGAGATTTTTTCGTTTTTTTTTTTTTTTTGGGATCCTATTACGAGAAGAACAAGATCAGAAACAGGTTGTGGAGCCATCAAATTTTCAAGTAATTTTATATATTTTATTTATCTCTTCCATTTTGTTTACTTGTTTACAGCAATAACAAGAATATCCCTACGTATTCAAGGTTTTAAACATCGGTCGCCTTCCTCTGTCCCATTTGTCCTTGGACAAATATAAAAATGACTATAAAATGTTAGAAATTCATAGCGCTCTGTTTTTTGTTTTTAAATGTTTCCCCTTATGAGGACATTCTTTGCTACACTTTTAATTCCATTTCCAGTGCCAGTTGCACAGCCACTTCAATCTCACCCTAACATGGATAGGACAAATTTACATTTTCATACAGACATAAGTATTAACTTTTAAGTTTATAAATTATTTCCGAAAATCGTTTACAACAGTTTTGGCGGAGAGCTTCTTTGTTGTTGATATACGTTGCGATGCCTTGTATGTTATCTTCATGATTAATGACAATGATTTCCTACGGAAATGTACGTACGTATATGTGTGTGTGTGTGGCATAAGAGGAGACTATACTAAGCGTAAAACGGTTCGGTATATTAGACCGGTGTGATTCTGAACCGATTCACGAATTAGGACCCTAACTTTGGAATCTATGAAAAATGAAAAACAATGACTGCGCGGGAATAGCAATAAGATATGAATATTTTGCTCAATAAATGAATTGAAAATAAAAAAACAATTTTTTTCTAAAAAGATTTTTTTTTTTGTTAAAAAAATTATTTTTTTAGAAAAGAAATGAAAAAAATATTTCTTTTATAAAAAAAAATTAAGAAAATATTTTTTTTACATAAGTTATGAAAAAATTTATAAAAAAAAAAAAAAAAAAATATTTTTTTTACAAAAGGAATGAAAAAATATTTTTTTTTAAAAATGAAAACATTTATAAAAAATTACTTTTTTACAAAAGAAATGAAAAAATTATTTTTTTTTTAAAAAAAGGAAAAAATTACTTTTTTACAAAAGAAAAAATTTATAAAAAAAAAAATTTTTTACAAAAAAATGAAAAAAAAAATTTTTGCAAAAAAAAATTATTTATTTTACAAAAATAATAAAAAAAAGAACATTTCCTTTAAAAAAAATTTAAAATTTACCTTTTTACAACAGAAATGAAAAAAAAATAAAAAAAATATTTTTTTTACAAAAGGAATGAAAAAATATTTTTTTTTAAAAATGAAAACATTTATAAAAAATTAAAAAATTACTTTTTTACAAAAGAAATGAAAAAATTATTTTTTTTTTTAAAAAAAGGAAAAAATTATTTTTTTACAAAAGAAAAAATTTAAAAAAAAAAATTAGAAATGAAAAAATTGTCTTTTTTTAGAAAAGAAATGAAAAAAAAATATTTTTTTTTTAAAAAATTTGGAAAATGAAAAAAATATTTTTTTTATAAAATGGGAAAAATATTTTTTAAAAAAAAAATTAGAAATGGAAAATATATTGTATTTTGTAGACTTGTAGACTTCGAACTGTTCAAGTGGCCAAAGCAAGACAAGATGATAAAGCGAATGGTCGTGTGGCTAAATTGGACTTTGTAAGCGAAAAATTAGGCTGGTGCTTGGAATTTTGTGTTCTTCCCATCAATGGCGATTCGCTTATTCCAGGACTGAGTCGCACACTCTCTGCTATGGCAACCACATTGCGAATTCGCTTCTCTCTAATGTCCCCCTGAACAATGTGTTGATATTGTTCAAATATATGGAATGGTTCTTCTGTATCGCGACGCGCCAGCACATTCGGTTCACGCACTTGGAAAATATTTTTAATAGAATGTTCCCCCCCAAAATGTGTATATATTTTATTTTTGGTTATGGTTTCTTTTCTTTGCTTTGTTTTCATTTGGCAAAACTTTTTTTTTAGGAATTTTGCAAATTCAGTCGCTGCTGTCATTCGAGGGGATTTCGCTCAAAACAATCGTAAAAATCTAGAGCATATTTCTGTGGCGGTGAGTGGTGCTGCCGTTGATGTACGGCATACAATGCATGATATACTTTGATGTATGTCTGCTCGTACTTTTCGCAGAGCATTAAACTTCAGAATGTTATATTTCATTTTATATAAACACACATAGACACATTACCGCGGGAGAGGGAGGAGGAGAGACAGAGAGATTGTCATCACATAAATTTTTGTGGCAGAGTGCAAATGAATGGCAAATACTTTATGTTTATGTTGGCCCATTGAGATGAAGCGACAGCAACAAATAGTCCTTCGCTAAATTAGGTCGACAGGATATTGAAAAATTATACAATGTATGACGTATGGAATGGCTTTAATTTTGTGGGAATTCATTGCAAGTGTTGGCTAGAGGATAAGATAAACGATTTGGGTTCAACTAAGAAAATTCAAAAATTCCTGACAACAGTGAAAATTGGCTGATCTACTGGCACGGTTTCAAGTATACTGTATGGGGTCTTCACATGAACTTTGTACAGGGCTAGGGAACCATAAGAATTATTTTCCAGAAGTCATTTCATGAATTTTGAGGTCAGACCATTTTTCATAGGCGGTAGGGACAGACTCCTTGTAAATATTAAAATATGGATCTTAATATATTAACCTCGACACTGATTCACTGACTCTGTCACGCAGTACGTAGGAATTTAAATAGGCGTTCTATAATTCTATAAATAATAATAATAAAAAAAATAATATTTTTTTGTTGTACAGAAATTGTGTTTTCCCCAAATTTTTTTTTACCAAAATTTTTTTTTCCAAAAATTTTTTTTTACTATTTTTTTTTTACAAATTTTTATTTTTACAAAATTTTTTTTTCAACAAAAAATTTTTTAACAAAAAATTCCAATTTTTTTTTTTCAACAAAATTGTTTTTTTCCACAAAAATTTTTTTTTTCAACAACATTTTTTTTTTCAACAAAATTTTTTTTTTCAACAAACAATTTTTTTTTCAACAAAATTTTTGTTTTTCCACAAAATTTTTTTTTTCAACAAATTTTTTTTGCCATATTTCAACGGGCTCCATAGGCGCATTACAACTTACTAGTATTCAAATAAAATGTGATTTCCCCAGAAATCAAAATACGTATGTTTTTCCCTTAACATTCTGTGAAAGAACAAATAAGTGAGCGGTGCACAATATCATTTGTATGCCCACTAACCCTCGACACTGATACACTGATTCACTGACTCTGTCACGCAGTACGTAGGAATTTAAATAGGCGTTCTATAATTCTATAAATAATAATAATAAAAAAAATAATATTTTTTTGTTGTACAGAAATTGTGTTTTCCCCAAATTTTTTTTTACCAAAATTTTTTTTTCCAAAATTTTTTTTTTACTATTTTTTTTTTTTACAAATTTTTTTTTTTTACAAATTTTTTTTTTTACAAAATTTTTTTTTACAAAATTTTTTTTTCAAAAAAAAGATTTTTTTTTACAAATTTTTTTTTCCAATTTTTTTTTTTTCAACAAAATTGTTTTTTTCCACAAAAAAATTTTTTTTCAACAAAATTTTTGTTTTTCCACAAAATTTTTGTTTTTCCACAAAATTTTTTTTTTTCAACAAATTTTTTTTGCCATATTTCAACGGGCGCCATAGGCGCATTACAACTTACTAGTATTCAAATAAAATGTGATTTCCCCAGAAATCAAAATACGTATGTTTTTCCCTTAACATTCTGTGAAAGAACAAATAAGTGAGCGGTGCACAATATCATTTGTATGCCCACTAACCAGGAACTTCTATTTTTAAAGCCGGCTCCGAAAGGCTTTTAATTTGTACAAAAGAAGTTCCTGAAGGCTTAGAGTCTACTCGTAAAGTAGCCGCAATTTATGAGGTGTAAGCGACCCCTGAAAAATAATCGATGTCCAGGATAGGACACAGTCGGACACATTACATATCGCACCACAAACGCCCACTTCAATACGCAATATTAACCATGAAAAGTCTTGATGTTTCGATCCATAGAATCCAACCCAGCAAATCGCCGCTACAGTAGACTTGACTTCAAAATGAGGCTCCCACCTCCGAAATACATAAACTTACTTTGCTATGACCTCACATTGACCTTTTTTCTCAATGCTTACGCCCTCCTCTTCAACGATAATACAGAATACAGTACAGAATTGCTAATCAACTGCAATTAGTTTCGTGAACACACAACAAAAGTAACGTAACCCCTCTTGTGAAAACAAAAAAATATATGCAAATATTTGCATACTTTTTGGGGGTGTACTCATTAATCATAGATTACACCAAACGTTTCGAAAATTACAATTTCGAACGGAGCCCCATTGCAAATAAATAATTTTAATATTCAAGTCTAGTTTAAGGGTTTACGGGGGTGTACAGTTAACAGACACCGCTGCGAAAATTACAATTTCCAAAGCAAACAAAAAAAACCATTGCATACTTTCAGGCAAATACATAATTTTAATATTAAAGTATAGTTTAAGAGTTTTACGGGCAATTACAGAAGAAACCATAGCTGCATTTCGCGTCTTTAGCAACATGTTATTGCACACTTGGAGGGTAACGTTGCCAGGAATGAAGGCATAGCATATTTTACGGTAAACAAAATATTCTAGAATCAGCGTCAATGCTGAAGGAGATAATTGTGTAATATGTGGATTAGCAGTGTCAGAGACATTAGCATATAGTACATATGCAGGTCTGTAATATTTGTTTTATACGGTGGGGGGAAGTTGGTGTGAGGCAGCTGAGGGGGATGATAAGGGTAATATGTGTGTGTTTTTTTTTTGTAATATACGAGGGCAGGCTGATAAGTCGTTTCAAAACAATAGACAAATACATTACTTTGATTTGTTTTTGTTTGTGTTCAGTAGAGTCCTGAAAATAGTTGCTCAGGGCTAAATTGTGAAGACAATTTCAGATTACAACGAATCACAGAGGTCCTGTATCAAATGTCCACTGTTATTCATACACAATTTTAAAACAGCAACCTTTTCTAAGAAAATTTTTGTTCTAGTTGAGTTTTAAATTTTATTTCCATTTTGTAACTAGAGGAGCCCAGCGTGTGTTGCTACGACCTAGAAAAAAGCTCTATGGTCAGAGGGAATCATTATTCCATATTTCTTGAAAAATGAAGCCTGCCATAACACCGTGTTACAAAAAATAGATTTTTTTCTGTCCTTTGAACCAAATGCACATATTCGGAAAGAGGGGAAAAAATAAAAATACACGTGTATCGGCGATTTTCATGTACACGTCAGAATTTTTTTTTTAATTTTGAAGTATGAAGCTCGTAGTGGCCTGTGTGAAAGCCTTTCGACCGATTTTTAACCCTTTTTCAGTGATCCAATCGAGCTGATTTTTGGCAGGCAGACTCGTGGAAATGTCTGTATCACGTCAAATTTGTTAAAAAATAGGTTTTTATCAATTCTCAGATTTTCCCCAATTTTTATTATTTTTAAAAAAAAAAATATTTTTTTCACTTTTCTTAGCATAACTTGAAGAGACTCCAAATTTTTAAACTACTTAAGCGTTACGAAAAAAAAAGTGTTTTTTGAACTGAAACCTTAAAAAAAACGATAACCATTTAAAAAAAAAATTGGAAAATCTGAGAATTGATAAAAATCTATTTTTTAAAAAATTTGACGTGATACAGACATTTCCACGAGTCTACAGACATTTCTGCGAGCTTTATACTTCAAACTCAAAAAGAAAAAAATTCTGACGTGTACATGAAAATCGCCGATACACGTGTATTTTTATTTTTTATCGCCTTTCCGAAAAAGTAAATTTGGTTCATAGGACAGAATGTGTGTAACACGGTGTTATTATTCCCAAAGTCTGAGGCTGCAGTGTCATTATTCTAATCTGCAGCTATTGTCCTGAATCTAACTCTCCATTTTCTTCTTTTGGATAATTGGCCATTGAGATAATTTCCCCCCCGTGAATTATTCAAATGTCTGTGCACATTCTCAAACTTGTTGCTTCCGCTAAGCACTCATGTTCCCCGGCAATAGAATAATTTTGCGCCGGCGTAAAACATGGCCCAATCTCCCTTAACACCCCCCCCCCCCCCCCCCACGATGCCCGAACAAAAATACATAAATGAAATATGTAAATTTTAATAAACATTTACAAGCGCTCTGACGCAATTTCGTTACGCATATTTCAAACTGTTTTCCGGCCGTCATGTTACCCTATTAAATATTCAATCAATCAGCTCCCACGACTGATATGCAACACCCACCCAACCCAATGGCATGTCAGAGCGAACAGGACCAGGTGTAGGAGTAGGGGGGGCGGCCGACTGAAAAATGAACAGCTCCGACAGTGAAATTTGCTATTTGCGGCGCGTTAAACTGATGAAGTGGCGTAAAAAATGTACGGACATACATGCGCACACACACACACATAGATACGTTCTGTTGCGTATATAAAATATGTCGGCGGAATTGCGATGGTTACGGTTTTTGGTGTCAGTTTGGTGGTGGCGCTTCTACGAAGTATGCGGTTAATATATTTCAATGTCTTCTTAATTTCTGCGCTCTATTTGTTAACATGAAACGGGAGGGGGGAGAAAAAAAATACACACACACACATACTTATCAAGCCGAAAATGTTGTTCACTTTTAAGATATATGCGAAATGGTTGGCAGAAGGGTGGTGGAGCTGTAGCTGGTTCCACAGTGGAGGTGGTGGTGGTGGTTAACTGTAGGTGTTGCTTTAAGTGTATTTTTCTGGCATAGACGCCCTGACATTTGCGGTTAGTTTGACATTTTTTGGGGTTTTCTTCATTTCACAGTGTTTCGCGGTAAATATTTACCATGTATTTATAAAAATTTAAAAATCCTTTGTTAAGGAAATTTTGTAAAAATTTGTTTTTGTATTTTTATACACATTTTTCGTAACAAAACCGCACTAAGCAGTCACACGTTGAGGATGGAGAGGCTTCTCAACAATAACTCTTGGGTTTTCCCAGCCCCAGATGCGATAATTTTGCTTGTTGACGTAGCCACCGAGGTGGAAATGGACCTCATCAGTCAAGATGATGATTTCGATGGAATTCCGTATCATTTTCATGCATTTGAAGGACCCAATCAGCAAAGACACGACGTTGTTGATGATCGGCCCGCTTGAATTCTTGCGTTAACTGAACTTTATAAGCCCAAGTCTTTATGCAAAATACGGTGTAATGAGGTTTTGTGAAATGCCCAAATTCCAAAGAACGACAAGGAATGGACAAACCTGGATTTTCTTCAACACTTTGAGCAATATTCTCATTTGTTCTTGAGCGACGTGCACGGATTTTATTCTTCACATCACTAACTTGTCGCAACAGCTCGAATTTTTCCACCAATTTCTGTATTGCGGTCCGACAAGGTGCTTCACGACTACCCAAAAATCCTTTAGTTTGATTTTCACCATTTTTGTAGTGAATTTGAATAATTTCAATGCGTTGTTTAATCGTTTATCGTATCATTTTCAGTAATGGCGTAATTTCTATTTGTCAAATGTTCAAGAATAAAAGCTTCAAAAGTGACAAATAACACCTCTTGTTGGGAAACCCTTTACTAATATTTCTAGGGGCTTTAGCTAGTGTCAAACGGGGACAACACTTTCTAACAAGAGAAACAATTGATTGCGATAGTTTAAAGATTTTTTTTTTAAAAGTTTCTTGGAAAAAAAACACTTTTCCCCATAGAATTGATAAGTTTTTGTAATACTATTCGCGAACATTTTTCAACTGAGAACCGTCGAACAGAGTACTGTAAAAATTTTTAAAAAAAAAGATTTTTATCAATTCTCAGATTTTCCTAAATTTTTTTTTTTTAATGGTTATCGTTTTTTTTATGGTTTCAGTTAAAAAAAAATTTTTTTCGTAACGCTTAAGTAGTTTAAAAATTTGGAGTCTCTTCGAGTTATGCTAAGAAAAGTGAAAAAAATATTTTTTTTTTCAAAAATAATAAAAATTGGGGAAAATCTGAGAATTGATAAAAATCTATTTTTTTAAAAAATTTGACGTGATACAGACATTTCCACGAGTCTGCCTGCAAAAAATCAGCTCGATTGGATCACTGAAAAAGGGTTAAAAATCGGTCCAAAGGCTTTCACACAGGCCACTACGAGCTTTATACTTCAAAATTAAAAAAAAAAAAATTCTGACGTATACATGAATATCGCCGATACACGTGTATTTTTATTTTTTCCCCTCTTTCCGAATATGTGCATTTGTTTCCTAGGACAGAAAAAAAACAATTTTTTGTAACACGGTGTTATTAATCGTACACTCTCTTCTGTAACAACACTTTGAATAGTAAAGTTCCCTTTTTTTGTTCTCATGTACTTATTCGACTTTCATTAAATACATCGACTGCTAACCAGTACCACCATGGAAAGAACATTTGCATACATGTGTCCCACTGTGCTTCGGTTCTGCCACCGTCCATCCATTTCGCTCAGCCTGCTCGGCCATTCTTTTTCGGTTTCCGATTATTCTGTTAATTTGTGTCTATTTCGTTTAGTTTTCCTTCTTTTTGGCCTGGTTTTTTTTTTTTGTTTTTTCTCAGTCTGGGCTTCTTGTTGCCACCAAAAAGATTTATGGACTTTTCATGTTACTCAGATTGCGGCGGCGGCGGCTGCTGCTTTTGCTCTTGTTTTTGTTGGCTCTTATCGTAATGTTATGGCCTACAATAATTTCGGCATTTGTTTTGGCCAGTACTTTTGGTACTTGTGCGTGAGTGTGTGTGTGCGAATAACGCGGTTGAATGGAAATTTGGCTAATGAACACGTGGTAAAGTAATAAATTTCGTTGTATTGTAAAACCAAAAAAGAAAAAACCCACGTCTAATTACAAACGAATGTATTTGAGACCGCTAATTCACGTTTCACTGAGAACTCGATGTGAGGTATTGGCGGGTGGGCGAATTAAGGCTGGTCGTATTAACCACAGCTATTGATGTTGGCCATTATTTCGCAAACACAAACAAATAACTTAATTCCTTTAAAGATTACTATTTTGTCAGTTGGAATTGCTAGAGAATTGAATTTTTTGATGTCGTTAAGGAAAAATCGGTCGGACGTGTTGTCTCAGGTAGACTCAAGGTTCATAACATTACGGAATTATTGTTACGAAATGTCCATTAAAGAAAACTTTCATAGCGATAAAGAATTGAGTCATGCGGATTTATTGCCATTACATATACAGCTCCATACAATTCATGTTTGCTTTGATGTGTTCCCACCACATATCTAGATGGGAGATCAGTTGACTTTTTTCACGAGGACGTGCAGTAATTCAATAGTACAACCTACGTTGACATTCCACTTACTACCCCTACACACATCTATCCACTCATCCATAGCCATTGCATGGCTGCGATAGCTGTTCTTGACATTTCGCTTAAAAATTCTGTGTGATGTGATGTGTAACAAGTTGCAAACCGAAATATCAGCGCATTACTACACTTGTGAAATGCTGAGCGAGATGGATGAGAGTTATGGGCGTACATCCTCAGATCTCCGCCCAATAATTTGCCATCGTGTGTGAACTTTTTGCTTGCCTTATCCATTTCGGTTTTTAATTTGCTCTGGCATTGTTGTTTTGGGCTATGACAAAACACGTGTTTTTCATATAATTCCTTGGCCTGGAATGATGGTTAACGCTTGGCTGAGAAAGCCAAGCGAAGGATCCATAGAGGGATGGATGGGTGGGTGGCGCGTGTCTAAGGTTTAATGGATGGATATTTGTTTTTACTCCTCGTTCGTTTTGTTTTGGCAAAATAAGTAACGTCACCAAGTGTCATTGTCTTTTGCCAAACAAAAAAAAATCTTCGAATATACAAATTCTATACTTGAGTGGTAGGGGGAGGGGAGAGTTATCAAATGTGTCTGCAGATATTACTTTACACATACCCAAAAGCAGATACTAACAAACATTTTTTTTTTCTTTTTGTACATATGTGTCTGTCTCTGTGTGTTGGCAGATTTGCCATTTCTTTTGAGATTCACGCATTATAATTTTCCACAAATGTCGACTGAACCCAAAAACCCAACCAACCAAACACCCACACGCACGCACCCACCCACAAATCTGTGAAGCAAATGAAATGTTGCATGCAACGTGTTCATTTTTAATAAATGTCAACGATACTCCGCCAAACAAACAAACAAAAGGGAACCTAAAAAAATACCCAAATATGTACACAAAGAATGTCTTGATGCCGCTGACAAAAAGGTCCTCCTCTTCGGATTCATATTAAATTTTTGGTTAAAGGTTTTTATTTAAATTTTCGGGGGAAAATTTGAAATGAAATATGGCGCTGCCCCCATAGACTTCAAGAATATTGGCGAAAGGCTGGCTCAAGTCTTTTGGACCTGGGTCAAACAGTCCCTTGAATGTCTGAGACTGAAGTGGATTTTTGGAAGCAAATTTTGATGATCCACCAAGAATACAATAACATACCTAGTCAATAGGCAATGGTGTCATATAAAGGGTGTTTTTTATTGAGGTATAGAACTTCGAATTGAAATAAAACACAAGAAAATCGTTTTAATGTCCATCAATTTGGCTTTATTGGAAGGATAATTTTATGCCATTAATGTTTAAATATGATTTCGGGCATGTGGCCGCCGCGGCTGGCTCGAATAAAGCCAATTCTACAGGTCCAATTTTCAGCCACTTGTTGGAACCACAACTCATCCACATTCATGCCATCCAATACGGGAACAAAATAGTCGGTTATCATGGCTCTATACCGGTCTCCATTAACGGTAACTGACTCTCCAGCATTATTTCGGAAGAAGTATGGCCCAATGACTCCACCAGCCCATAGAGCACACCAAACAGTCAGTTTTGGTGGATGTAATGGCATAAAATGGACGGAGCTTGCGGTGAACTACGCGAACTGAACCATTACTTTCGAAATAAATTTGCACGATTTGCAAGCGTTGTTCTTTTGTCAACCTGTTCATGATGAAATGGCAAACCAAACTAAATATTAATCACTTGACAGCTGACAAAAGGGCCGCCAGTTAAAAAAGTGATGCCAACTTAAAGTTCTATACCCCAATAAAAAACACCCTTTATTAGCCTTCTTTGCACAAGATGCTGAGAGTAATGAGAGACATTACACTCTCTGAGAGTAATAATCTCTATAATTCTAAAAAAAAAACTATGTTGTAACATATTATTTTGCAAAAAAATTCATTGTAACATATTATTTTGCAAAACAAATATGTTAGATTACAATCATATCATATTTTTCAATATACTAGAATTGTGTCCCAAACATATAATGTTTGTGTGCAAACACAATATGTGTACATACAAACATATATATAATTGTGCCCGTCCCCAAACATATATACGATTGCATGCAATCATATTTTTAACATATTTTTTTTTCTCTACGTGTACGCAGTGCTGACTATTCATTTTGTGGCCTTCTACAGATTCTTCGCATAGCGTTCGCATTATTTACCCGGGAATTCGTGTTACAAAGACATTTAATTTCAGCAAATAGCCGAGAGTAGCTGTAATTCCGCAATCAATCCCTGACATACGCATTTGTGACAACCGCCAACCGAGATGGGTACGAGTATGTGGGCACTGCAAATTGTTTTCATATCAAATAATGGGCCAAATGATTTATACGCCGAAGAACAAGACAGGATAATAACAAATATATACACACACACACACATATATAGACAGACAGACAGACAGTTCTATGCCAAAAACCTAAAATAACATGATGATGTTGGTGGTGATGTATGTACTCCTACATTCATATGAACATGATGGGCAAGCGTAACAACCATCCATAATGTGGTACATCTGTGCGTGTGTACACATTCACTTCCATACGCACACGCACACACACATGCACTCACTTATGCTCGAATGGAATTGCCCTCAAACCACAAATGGAACTGTGCTATTAATGATGCCAGACAATAAAATACAACAAAAAGCGGAAATAGATTGAAAACAATAGAGGAAACAAAACAAAAAATGAAAATCAAAAGTTCTCTACGACCACATCGTCACAATCGTCATCAGTCGCAAACGCACAGTGGTGTGGAATACCAGAGAAAATGCTAAGATTTATTAACAAATCGGTGGGATATTGTAGTGGTTTGTCAAAAAAATCAATACTTGACCTCCAAGGGTAGTTAAGATATTAATATGCAAATTTTGGGAACATATGCTTCCTCTTTATTCGATTGTATTCATACGCAACAGAGGTAGTCTAGCGCAAGTCCTGCAAAACACAGGGCAAGATACACGTTGCAAAGCTGACAGCCGGATAGTTTTGCCCTTACCTTGTCACAATTGCTCCGAAAACAATACACCTTTCTCCATGAACATACAATTGAGAGGCGACAACGTGAGCAATTAATCCCACGTTTGGGAACTGTCCTTGGGGCCGCCTCGTTCCAAACACTGTGCAACATTCCGTCATCATCATGGCCAGAATGTCATACAAACCTCAAACATAACTTATACTATTTCGATAGTCAGTGAAACACACTAATACTAAGCAAAGTTCATGACTGTCTGTCTGCCTGTGTGCGGGTGGTTGTGTGAAAACAAAAATACAAAATAAAACATAAATATATATAACACATTGTTTTTAAGTGACAGTCTGATGGACATTTATACCATGGAAATATGGAAGCCATAGCAGAGCACAGCATCAGCCAGCAGCGGAGGAAGTACAACTGCCAAATGATTGGACTACAACAGGCAATCATTGGGAGATGTTAGCCGGCAGCTGGTATGTTGGCATGGGGGAGGGAAAGTCATTCAGTTCACTACATTTGTCCTTCCATTATGATGGAACATCATCATTTATGTGCGGCAGAGGGGGGTCCGTCCGTGTACCACTCGTGCCTTGTGCCCCCACTGATGTTGCCAATGAAATGTGCCACAATGTGCTGTCAGGCTGCTCATTGCGATATTAATGAATACTAATAATAATCAGAGCTCTCGGAATATGAATAGTTTTCATTTTCAGTTTTTCATGGCAACTTATTATTCATCTTTCAGCTTGCAGCTGGCGTTGGTTTTTTTTTTTTGTTTTTGTTGTAAGGCTTAAATAGTTTTACTGACACACACAAACATACTTTTTTGGGTGTTTGTAATTTTTCCTGTCAATATTTACACAGAAAATGTGGCCTGTTTTTCACAGTTATCCACTGATAGCCATTAATTTTCAAATCGTTTTCAAAATTCGAACTGATTGAAATAATGAAGTCCGTGATGCAGATTTGTATTTTAAGGCAGGGGATTTTCCAACCCATTTGAGCTAAACACGCAAATAAGTCCTTTTTTTGATTGAGAATTTGTGTAACTCAGTGATTCCGAGGATGAAAACTAAGCCAAAAATGTATTTCACTTTTTTTTATTTGTCTCCTGTTTGTCCCTTTTTATCCCGTTTTAGTACGTTTTGACACCTTTTGTCTGTGGAGAGACAAATGAAGAAACGATTATCCACTTTTTGTTGCCAAAAATGTGTTTCACTTACTTTTTTCCCCTTTCGCCCCCTTTTTATCCCGTTTTAGGACTTTTTGGCCCCTGTTTCGTCCCTTCCCTAACTATTATCCACTTGTTGTTTAATTTTTTTTTATTTTTCCCCTTTTGCCACTTTTTTATCCCGTATTGACCACTTTTTCGTCCCATCTCTAACTCGTTTCCACCTGTTGTTGCCAGAAATTTGTTTTACTCTTTTTTTTTATTTCCCCTCTTTTGTACAATTTGTATCCCATTAGTACACTTTGGCACTTTTTTCGTCCCTTGCCTAAATCCACTTGTTGTTGCCAACATTTTTTTGCACTTTCTTTTTATTTTTCCCTTTTTCCTTGTCCCCTTTTTTATCCCCTTTTGGGAACGTTTTGGACCTTTTTTCTTCTCGTCTGTAACTCATTTCCACCTGTTGTTGCCAAAAATTAGTTTCATCCTTTTTTATTTTTCCCCCGTTTGTCCCTTTTTTTTAATTTTTGTGGAAAAAAAAATTTTGTTGAAAAAAAAAATTTTTTGTGGAAAAAAAAAATTTTGTTGAAAAAAAAATTTCTTCTTGAAAAAAAAAAATTTTTGTTAAAAAAAAAAATTTTGTTGAAAAAAAAATTTTTGTTGAAAAAAAAATTTGGGGAAAACACAATTTCTGTAAAAAAAAATATTTTTTTTTTATTATTATTATTTATAGAAAATTATAGAATGCCTATTTAAATTCCTACGTACTGCGTGACAGAGTCAGTGAATCAGTGCCGAGGGTAAATATATATTAAGATATTAATATCAATCATACGCTCCATGGTTCTCAGACTAAAATAAATAATGGAAATTTATAGAATTTTCGTATTTAAATTACAAAATGTAACCAAAGTCGCTGGAGAACTCAAAAAAATCGTTATTTACGAATGGCTTCTATTGACCTAAATTGTTGTGGCCTATTACAATTATAATGCTGTTAGTTGACTTAGGTTCACATTTCATAAGTTATATTAAAAGTCTCTGAAATATAACTCTTTGAACGTATTAAACCCTTAAATCAAACCGTTTTCAGTTCCATTTCAGTTCAGTTGCCATTGACGGGGATCATTGTGCTGCACTTAAATCAATTTCACTCTTAAAGCTCATGGGTAATATTGTTCCCTTGGATCATATATATATATATAGTCATTTTTTGGCAAACCAAATGTTTTCTTTTTTTTTCAAACAAAAACAATCAAATCTCAAAACATCAGCCAACCAACAACAACAAAAATCTCATTTAATCTACCTCCAAGGTAAGTGGACCAAAACAAATAAGCCTCCAAACACCACGAACAGGATAAACAAGAGAGTTTGTGTACACATTCTTGCAGTCTCCTCACGGCTTCTACAAATATATTGTGATTTTTGTGAGCGAGAGTATGAATATTTGTATAGCTGTGCTAACACATGGTAATGTCTTAAGTCGAAAGTCCCTTTTCAGACGATATTCACAATTTGTGTGCATTTTTTATTTTCATCAGAATGAATAATACCCGCTCTTGCTTTCAGTCTCAAAGGGCTCAACATTTTGACATATTTATGAGCAAAGTTTGCCATAGTTTTTTTTTATAGTTTGTGGGAGGTTTTATAAAAGAGATTATAAAAATGAACTTTAGTATTTTAAATTGCGACATACGGCGTTTTTTACTATAACGCCCGGCAGTATATATTATTTGTGAAATAAATAATAGCAACAAGTAGCAGTCATTCGCATTTCATATGTACCTACGTACGTATGCAAATATACAGATGACAAAAAAACACACACATACATCAACTGAGAAAAAAAAACGCATGAATTCCTTCTGTATGTCTCCATTCGCCATAGCTGCGGAAAAAACCAGTAGTAAGTACGCTCAATGTATGTAAGTACATCATCCATCCATCCTTCCATCGAACAATCCATTCGCTTCATCCATTCAGCCTTAAGATACGACAACAAATATGAATAAGAAGCTACTACCAACACAATGACAGACGTACACATGGCAGTAAGTGTATGTCGGTGCGTTCGTTATTGTCGTATCTTTAACCTTTTCTCATTATGCACAATATCCTTTGGGCTATATTGGGTGTCCCCCCACATATACACCTACATACATACAATGCCAGGCCACACACCAGAAACGCTACGAAAGAATGTATGAAGGAATGTGGGAAAGAAATAATAAAAAAAAACGAGGCAAGGCAACTGGAGTAAGTAAGTACATAAGGAAAGAAGTTTCTGAACTGTGCAGGTCAAGAAAATACAGACATATTAATGGTTAAACCTTGAGATCTCTTAAAAATCTTCATTATGTAGACAAAACTTTAAAATAAATTTTTATATGTGAAAGAAAATGTTCCTACACAAATTTTGATTATACGGGGGACTGTTTGGGACCTTACGATCATGGGTGGTAGTTCCAGTTTTGGCTAAATACTTTAGGCTTTGCTAGCAATGCTCACTCTAACATCAGCCTAACGCTTCTAAGTTAATTTGTTGTGGCAGTAAATCCCTGTTTTGTCTAAATTTTAAAAAAAGTAATGTTTGTTTCCAATTCTCAGAAAATGTCCTTGTTAATTAAGCAGTTTCATTGTCCCTCCAACACATGTCTTCAAATATCTCAAAAGCCAGAAATATAATCTTTGAAATGAGATCTCAACTGTAGAAAAGGCTTTGACATTATTTTAGCTATCGAAGTTTTCATTTCTTTTTTTAATGTTAATCATACGCTCCTGGCACTCGATGAAAAAATATAAATGAAAAAATAAAATAAAATGAAAAATGTAAAATGTAAAATGTAAAATGTAAAATGTAAAATGTAAAATGTAAAATGTAAAATGTAAAATGTAAAATGTAAAATGTAAAATGTAAAATGTAAAATGTAAAATGTAAAATGTAAAATGTAAAATGTAAAATGTAAAATGTAAAATGTAAAATGTAAAATGTAAAATGTAAAATGTAAAATGTAAAATGTAAAATGTAAAATGTAAAATGTAAAATGTAAAATGTAAAATGTAAAATGTAAAATGTAAAATGTAAAATGTAAAATGTAAAATGTAAAATGTAAAATGTAAAATGTAAAATGTAAAATGTAAAATGTAAAATGTAAAATGTAAAATGTAAAATGTAAAATGTAAAATGTAAAATGTAAAATGTAAAATGTAAAATGTAAAATGTAAAATGTAAAATGTAAAATGTAAAATGTAAAATGTAAAATGTAAAATGTAAAATGTAAAATGTAAAATGTAAAATGTAAAATGTAAAATGTAAAATGTAAAATGTAAAATGTAAAATGTAAAATGTAAAATGTAAAATGTAAAATGTAAAATGTAAAATGTAAAATGTAAAATGTAAAATGTAAAATGTAAAATGTAAAATGTAAAATGTAAAATGTAAAATGTAAAATGTAAAATGTAAAATGTAAAATGTAAAATGTAAAATGTAAAATGTAAAATGTAAAATGTAAAATGTAAAATGTAAAATGTAAAATGTAAAATGTAAAATGTAAAATGTAAAATGTAAAATGTAAAATGTAAAATGTAAAATGTAAAATGTAAAATGTAAAATGTAAAATGTAAAATGTAAAATGTAAAATGTAAAATGTAAAATGTAAAATGTAAAATGTAAAATGTAAAATGTAAAATGTAAAATGTAAAATGTAAAATGTAAAATGTAAAATGTAAAATGTAAAATGTAAAATGTAAAATGTAAAATGTAAAATGTAAAATGTAAAATGTAAAATGTAAAATGTAAAATGTAAAATGTAAAATGTAAAATGTAAAATGTAAAATGTAAAATGTAAAATGTAAAATGTAAAATGTAAAATGTAAAATGTAAAATGTAAAATGTAAAATGTAAAATGTAAAATGTAAAATGTAAAAGGTAAAATGTAAAATGTAAAATGTAAAATGTAAAATGTAAAATGTAAAATGTAAAATGTAAAATGTAAAATGTAAAAGGTAAAATGTAAAATGTAAAATGTAAAATGTAAAATGTAAAATGTAAAATGTAAAATGTAAAATGTAATGTAAATGTAAAATGTATGTATGATTTTTTTTCTGCTTTTTTGTTATGATGATTTTTTTTCTATTGCTTTTTGGTACTCGAATGCAAGCTAATAAGATCAGGGTTAGTCGAATGGAGAGGACCGATGGGTCAGCGAAGATACACTACACACAACCCTAGGTAGACACGTTTCGTCGTTGGCTGGGCGACTTATCATTACCTTAGTGCTCTATATGTACTAATCATCCTGGAAAAACCAGGTAAGGATTTGGCATTATTGACGACGAGCAACGAACAGGAACACTGACTATAAATTTATGTGTTAGGACCACTAGTACAGCATAACATTATTATTGAATAGTTCATAAAAATTCCAATACTTACAATAAATGGTATAATGGGAAATATTTTCGAATGCGGTACATACCTGTAATGAAAATATAAAAAAGAAATAATTAGAACAGTTAAACATTAAGAAACGTAATTCTTTGTAAGCAAGAAATATCTACAAGATTAAACTATGAATTTGAAGCAATTCATAGATCAGTGGGAGCGAAAAAGACAAAAAGAAATAAACGAAATTAAAGAAAATCCCTGTGTGTGTTTGTGTCTGCCTTACTTCGTTTAATAACGCAAAAGTCAATTCATTGTTTCGGTGAAATATTTTTATTTTGCGAATGGTATTCTACTAAAGTTAAAATTCTTACACACAGATCACATTTTTCTAAAATTAATTCCAAAAATTTGTTTAAATTTTTTTATTTTTCCCTGTTTGTCCCTATTTATCCGTTTTTGGAATGTTTTGACCACTTGTTCGTCCCATCTCTTACACATTTCCACCTGTTGTTGCCAGACATTTGTTTCACTTTTTTTTTGTTTTTCCCCTATTGTCCATTTTTTTATAACATTTTAGTACGTTTTGACAGCTTTTTCGGCTCTTGCGTATTTGTTTCACTTTTTTTTAATTTTTTTCCCCCTTTTTACCTTTTTTATCCTGTTGTGGAACGTTTTGACCACTTTTTCGTCCCATCTCTAACGCATTTCCATCTGTTGTTGCCAGAAACTTGTTTAAATTTTTTTTTTATTTTTCCCCTTTTGTACCTTTTTTATATAAAATATATTTTTACTTTGTGTATGGTGTTCTATTAATCAAGAGTCATGGGACAACTTCCAGATTTCATAATGGGACGATTTGTGAAGTTTCTCCACCAGCGGTCGGTGAACAGACCAATGAAGAAAGTAAGCAGGCAATATACATACATACATACATATGTATGTACGTATGAGTCTGATCTTTGTTGGAGCATATTTACAATTTCATTGTTTCTCTTTCATTCATATTGTATGGATATATTTTTTATTATTATTATTACTGTTTGTTGTTGCTGTTTCTTTATTTATCATCCATACACGCAAGTGCGTTCACACACTCACACACACGACGCGTGGAATCGGCATTCGGTTTATGAAAAAAAAAATTATTCCCATTAAATTGTGTCGGTGTTGTGTGCACACACACACAGAAACACACATTGGCCATAATCAAGGACATATTAACATATTTGCAAAGAAAGGACACAGAGCCGGAATATTGAGATAATTATGTGAGCAAAAAGCAAACGAAACGGAATATCGAATAGCGGGAAATATAACGAACAACTGATTGGTATTGGCAGCAATACGCCAATCATTGTGGATATCCCAGAGCGGATAATGTCACCTCGTCTTGCGAAAATAATATAATTAAATACATACATAATAATGTTATGTATCACTAACTGGGCGGAATTTAATTTGAATACATGGGCTAATTAGAGCCTATATCCACAAGGAACACCCTACCAGCAGTAATCTATTTTAGTGTTGTGTGCCATTTCTGTCAAATCTTGAAATGTTCCGAGTTTTGAGGAATTGAAAGCACTCTGCGTCATCTGTAAAGGTTGACGACTTACTTATGTCCTCGGTAATTTTAGACAGCTACTGCAGTCGACGAAGGAGGGGGAATGGCAACGTTTTCGAATGGATTTCTACAATGGATTTTACTGACTTTTCTACGAATCTACATTTTCTAGTTTTATATGAGGGAGAATTAAAAGGATATTTCTTGGTTGAATCTTCTTTCCCTAAAGAAGATAAAAATGTGATACATAAATATAATTCAAAATTCCAGGCCTCAAAGCTGTTATCTACAAATGTTACAGTCGCTTGAAGCTTTTGTTTCTAAAAAAAAAATAGTTGAAACCAGGGCTATTGAGTTGACTGCAGCATTTTTAAATAGCATGACTCCATGACGGAGTGGACTTCAACTTCAGCTTTTCAATAAATAAATTTCGAAAATTGTTCATTTATTTAATTGTTTTAATCTTAAGAAACAATTTCCATGATTAAAATAGTTATAGAGCACTAGCAGCTGAGGCTATTGGCATTTATATTTCCTTCCACTATTCCTATACTCTATATAACACTGTGGTGTTCATATAATCGAAAATATTTCAAATTATGAAAAATATTAAACGATCAACTATATTCAATACATTTTTTTTTTTTTTTTTTTTGGGAAATGTAAGTAAATAAAACTCGGAGTCGAAGACAAGCAAATTGTTCTACTCCAGACTCCGAACAAATTTGTCAGTCTCCGACTCACCGGTCCTGGTTGAAGAACTAAGCCCAGTCTGAGGCGAGGTATTTCTTTCTAAATATTCCTCCTGGGCACCCTTTGTAATATATTCAGTTTGCAGGGCATTGGGAACATTTGATTTCAATTTCAAAAATAACTGGAGCCGGTTTCATATAAATGAGAAATCTCCTCCTTCTGTCTTTCAATCCTGTTGTACTTCGTGATTCGATCCCTAACATTTCACGGTAACTTATCACTGCAATCAAAATGATGGCATTATAAGTGTTTGCATTTTCTTAATTTACAAATTGAATGAAATTTTCGACAGCACTGCTGCCTCTGATAAGTAATTTGTGACACACAAAGCATGTGACATCAACTGGCAAAGATATTTTGTTAAGGACATTTGGCCTATAAATACAGCAGAAAAACACACACACACTCACAGACACGTATTTTGTTTTGTATGATGTTTCCAAGAATTATCATCATCATTAAACGGAAAATAATAATGCAGACGAAACATCACAACATTGCATATTAGGGCGGATCGATTAATTTTTTTTAGTTGTTTTGAAAAAATAAAATAAAATCAGCAAAACGTCCTACGTCCAATCGAATACAGTGGAGATTTCAGGAATTTTTCAGAACATCAGAAGGACAAGACTCGCCACAGCGGTCTTGATGTATTTCTGCTCTTACACAGTCATTATAAAATACTTTTTCATACACCCCAATGTACATCCTTCAAATACACTGCTGAGGACATTATCGCTATACATATGTACATCTGTATACCTACATATAGATAGAAACATGTACAGATGTACAACATTGCAGAAGTCCATCAATATTCATGCTTTGTTCGACATTTGCCATCATGAAGACAAAAAAAAATTGTTTTGATAACGCGTGTACAGATGGAAAAGTAGAAAAAAAAACAATGAAGCGCACTGTAGTACATAAATTGGCACATCACCATATTTCAACAGCGTCACAGTATTTGAACTTCTCGCCTGGAAGTTCGGGAAACAATTTCCAAATCCTTAGAATCCAATGGAATGCTTAAGAGTGTCCTTTTAATTCGACTACTCATTTATTCAAGTTGGACAAGTGGTTACTGTTTTCGTATCGCCGGGACACCAAATCACAAGGAATTTTTAGTCATGGGAAAATTTTACCATTTCGAGCCCTAACCGCGAAAAAGTGCTTAGTGCCATAAAGAAGATTTTACAGATGAGGAGGGTTTTGTGGGGTCAAGCAAAAAGGCGTGTGGTGCTTACGCGCAATTTTTTCCCCAAACTCGCTTTTAAAGGATATTCGGTAGAAAATTGCCCAACGCAATTAATTTTTATGAAATAAAATATTTCATATATTTTATGAAATAAAATATTTCTTATATTTTTTTTGAAATAAAATATTTCATATATTTTATGAAATAAAATATTTCATAAATTTTATGAAATAAAATATTTCATATATTTTATGAAATAAAATATTTCATATATTTTATGAAATAAAATATTTCATATATTTTATGAAATAAAATATTTCATATATTTTATGAAATAAAATATTTCATATATTTTATGAAATAAAATATTTCATATATTTTATGAAATAAAATATTTCATTTATTTTATGAAATAAAATATTTCATATATTTTATGAAATATTTCATATATTTTATGAAATATTTCATTTATTTTATGAAATAATATATTTCATATATTTTATGAAATAAAATATTTCATATATTTTATGAAATAAAATATTTCATATATTTTATGAAATAAAATATTTCATATATTTTATGAAATAAAATATTTCATATATTTTATGAAATAAAATATTTCATACTAGTAAGTTGTAATGCGCCTATGGCGCCCGTTAATTTGCTTGAGAAAGTATTTGTTACTTAATTTTAAAAATTTTGTAAACAATATTTTGAGAAAACTATTTTGTAAAAAAAAATTTCGAAAAAAAATAAATTGGGAAAAAAAACATTTGTGGAAAAAAAATTTTTGCTGAAAAAAAAATTTTTGTTGAAAAAAAAAATTTGTTGGAAAAAAAATTTTTGTGGAAAAAAAAAATTTTGTTGAAAAAAAAATGTTTGTTGAAAAAAAAAATTTTGTTGAAAAAAAAAGTTTGCTGAAAAAAAACATTTTTGTTGAAAAAAAAAATTTTGTTGAAAAATAAAATTTTTGTGGAAAAAAAAAATTTTGTTAAAAAAAAAATTTGTGGAAAAAAAAAATTTTGTGGAAAAAAAAAATTTTTGTAAAAAAAAAAAAATTGTAAAAAAAAAATTTTGGAAAAAAAATTGGGGAAAACACAATTTCTGTACAAAAAAAAATTTTTTTTTATTATTATTATTTATAGACTTATTATAGAATGCCTATTTAAATTCCTACGTACTGCGTGACAGAGTCAGTGAATCAGGGAATCAGGGAATCAGTGAATCAGTGTCGAGGGTAAATATATATTAAGATATTTTATGAAATAAAATATTTCATATATTTTATGAAATAAAATATTTCATATATTTTATTAAATATTTCATATATTTTATGAAATAAAATATTTCATATATTTTATGAAATAAAATATTTCATATATTTTGTTAAATATTTAAATTTTTTATGAAATAAAATATTTCATATATTTTATGAAATAAAATATTTCATATATTTTGTTAAATATTTCATATTTTTTATGAAATAAAATATTTCATATATTTTATGAAATAAAATATTTCATATATTTTATGAAAGAAAACATTTCATATTTTTAATGAAATAAAATATTTCATATATTTTATGAAATAAAATATCTTAATATATATTTACCCTCGACACTGATTCACTGATACACTGATTCACTGACTCTGTCACGCAGTACGTAGGAATTTAAATAGGCATTCTATAATTTTCTATAAATAATAATAATAAAAAATAAAAAAAATAATATTTTTTTTTGTACAGAAATTTCCTCAATTTTTTTTTTTACAAATTTTTTTTTTTGAACAAAAATTTTTTTTTCAACAAAATTTTTTTTTTCCACAAAAATTTTATTTTTCAACAAAATTTTTTTTTTTCAACAAGATTTTTTTTTTCAAGAAAAAATTTTTTTTTCAACAAAATTTTTTTTCCACAAAAAATTTTTTTTTTCAACAAAATTTTTTTTCCATATTTCAACGGGCGCCATAGGCGCATTACAACTTACTAGTTTCATATATTTTATGAAATAAAATATTTCATATATTTTATGAAATAAAATATTTCATATATTTTATGAAATAAAATATTTCATATATTTTATGAAATAAAATATTTCATATATTTTATGAAATAAAATATTTCATATATTTTATGAAATAAAATATTTCATATATTTTATGAAATAAAATATTTCATATATTTTATGAAATAAAATATTTCATATATTTTATGAAATAAAATATTTCATATATTTTATGAAATAAAATATTTCATATATTTTATGAAATTAAATATTTCATATATTTTATGAAATTAAATATTTCATATATTTTCCTAAATGTATAAAATGTATGAAATATTACATACAAATATATGAAATTTTTCATATTTCATAAAAATGTAACATCAAATTCTGTGAAAATTTATTAAAATATTCCCTCGCCGCACCACTGTGCCCGAACGAAAACAGGACAGCAGTGCGACTAGATAAGCGGAACGAGAAGAATAAACGCAAGAAAATCAATATATCCGCAAAGTTACAGATACATGTATGAATGTATGAACGACATACGCATCGGATGCGAACGAATACAACTAAATACAGGATATAAATAACTGTTATATGGAAATGTCAGAGGAAATTTCATCATATACTAACGATATAGATAAATGTGCACACACACACATACCGGGTCATACAAACACGCATACAATCACACACAGAAAAACGTACTTACTTACATACGCCTAACGTACGGGCAAACAATAAAAGACGAAGAAAAACACACACATCATATTGCGGAGATGCGGACAGACAGCCGCAAAACATATGGGAATGTTTATGACAAGCACACATACAGATCTGTACAATGACAGAGAGGAGACACAGAGAGAGACAGAGAGAGAGACCGATGTAGGTTCATACAAATACTTAGCATACATATGCAATATTTATCCTTAGGCACATGCATACATACTCACTCTTACCCACAGCCATCAATAAGTCAAGAAGCATTTCAATGTCTTCTGGCCAAGTGCACAGTGTTATGAAATGGGTAAAAAAAAAAACTTGTAGGAGTACGTGTGCGTGTTGAAAATTATCTATGTCGAATTTCTTGAAAGTGCCAGATTTGGATTTCGTAACCAGATTTGGATTCTCAATTTCGATATCTCTGAGGTTCATGATGAGGAAAATTTGTCTGAATTTAGTGCCCTTCATTGTTGTCACGTTTTACCCAAATGGAGCCACTCATTTACCCGGCGTCTGAGTGATGTTAAAAATTAAGTTAATCACACGTCTTGGAGAAAAAAAACGGAGTATATGAAGTTTGGGTTAACTACTGCGTTATAAGTAATATTTGTTCTTTCAAATAAACCAATAAAATACCAAAAAAAAAAATTATTTTAATTAAAAAAAAACAATGGGGACCACATTTTTCTTTTGGTTCCGAACCACTGTGCACACACACACAACAATGCGTAGCAACAAGAACAACAACACGAACACCAGTTGACAGCATAAAGGAGGGAAAAGCTAAACTCTATTTCTGACAAAAGCTGATGAGTGGGGCAAACACACAACCGCTAAGAGGAAATGAATCAAAGACACGAACACGAATACGAATACGAACCAACGAACGAACAGAGGGAATCCCAAAGATTTCATATTAGCATAAATTTGAAATAATCAACAACAAGACCAACACAAACCGACAGCAACAGCAGCAGAGCGAAAAAGAACACAGAAGGTATTTTTAAAAAAAAAAAACAGAATTTTAATCGGGTTCAATTCAAGTTGCGGCAATGAGAGTGTATGAGTGAGCGAAAATTGAATGTTAAAAATTACAAAGCCCACTGGAAGTTTGTGTGTGTGGGAGAGTGTATGTGTGCATTTCTGTATCCTAATATTTGTGGGTGGCGCGTGTTCAACAGATGCGTAGGTTTTAAAAGACAGACAAATAAACAAAACAGACGACTGATAAAGAGCTGGGCATGGCGTGGATGCATAAATACAGAAAGAATGGACTTAGCTACCCATTGAATGAGACGGACATCAGACCGAAAGAACATTGTTAAGTAAATCGTTCGTTTGTTGACTTAAGAGTGTTTTTGTGTTTATCAATTTCCATCCTTCCTTCTGTTTCTTTTTCCTGCCAAAAGTTTTCGTCATTTAATTGAAAGTGGTGCGTAATGAAATTCCTCAGAATGAAAATGTTATCCCATTTGCAGTTTATTATTGTTGGGCGAACAACAACCCGGAAAAAAAGGAATGGATTTCACCACTCTATTTCTAGTGAAGCATGCCAGGCAATGGTCAGTTCGTCAAACTGAAAGTCGCAGGGCAACGAATTTAAATTGAAAATTAACAAGTATTTAAAGAAACAAAAAGTTGGTCTTCCAGCGAATCAACATAAAATCTTAACCTCAAGGTAGAGACAGTGATCGTTTTTTGCTTGGTAATCGGGTCAGGTCAAAATAGTTACCACAACATAAATATCGTGGCCAACAAATACTCAATAAGTCTGACGAGGTCTGCTTGGCACGGCACAGTGGGAGATTGTCCACATGCCGTTAATCAGCACTCAAGTTGTGCCAATTAACTGGATGAAGCACTGAGAGTAAGTGTGCCCGAGAATCCAAATGTCTCAGCATTTTGATGACAGTGGAACGCCATTGCGGCGCATTTTGAAAGATGATTTGTGTGCCAATCAGTCAGTGTCCCGAGGATGAAATCAATGAGACATCCGGCCGTAATAGAGACCTATCTGAATTCAATGCTCAAACAGACGCCCATCTATGTGACACTTGGTATGTGCGAGTCTCACGCAAAAAGTCTGGATAAAAATATGTTTTATTTTCTTTTTGAAAACGATACCATGAGAAACTTCGCCATAAAAAGTATAAACTGTGCTTTGGTGATTTTATTCAATAAGACCCGATCAGTGATCGAAAAAAGCTCTCTCAGAAAAGTTTCCCATTTGTACCTTAGTGGAATTATCAGGGAACTTCTTGCGTAGTCTGAAATAGCGACTTGATCGTCTGTACATTTATACGTCTACCCATCTGTCTTTTGTTCCATGCATCCTACCGTACATTTCTTCTTCTGCTCGTCAATTCGTCCTCTTTGCATCCGGCAGTTTAAATGTTCTTCCGTCCGTCCGTCCATTCATTCATCCGCCCATCAATCGATCTCTGGGTTCAAATCTTCCTTCCTTCGATCTTTCAGTCCATTGTTACGTCCGACATTCCATTAATGTATCCATTTGTCGGTCTATCCATCTCACGGTTCAAATCTTCTTCCTTTGATCGGTCTGCCATCCTTTCATCCACTCATTCCTTGGGTCGTACATCCACTCTTCCGCCCGTTCATACTCTCGTCCGCCTTTCCAACCATCCGTCCATCGGGCCACATATCCCTCCGTTCGCTCTCATCTGAATGATATATGTGGCGTTTTACTTTTTTTTTTTTTTTTTTTTTTTTTTGACTAACACTCAGGGGATGCCCCCTATGAAAGCAATGCACTGTGTTAGCGATAGGAAATAAGGGTATTGGAGGGAGGAAAGAGGGAGTAGTGTTTGTTGATGTTTGCCTTGAATTTGATAATGTCATAGCAGGTAGGAAAAACACTTACTGGAAGATTATTCCACATGCGAAAAGTACGGCTGAAGAACGAATTTTCTCTATAGTGCGTTGTCCGGTCAACCGGCCATTTGACAATGAACGGATGAGATTGACTGATTCTGATTCACTGACTCTGTCACGCAGTACGTAGGAATTTAAATAGGCATTCTATAATTTTCTATAAATAATAATAATAAAAAAAAAAATGTTTTTTTTTTTGTACAGAAATTGTGTTTTACCAAATTTTTTTTTTCCAAAATTTTTCTTCTTACAAAATTTTTTTTCCAACAAAAATTTTTTTTCAGCAAAAATTTTTTTTTCAACAAAATTTTTTTTTCAACAAATTTTTTTTTTTTCAACAAAATTTTTTTTTTTCAACAAAATTTTTTTTTCCACAAAATGTGTTTTTCCAACAAAATTTTTTTTTTTCCACAAAAATTTTTTTTTTCAAGAAAAAATTTTTTTTTCTACAAAATTTTTTTTTTCAACAAAAATTTTTTTCAACAAATTTTTTTTTTTCAACAAAATTTTCAATTAACATTTTCATTTTTTTTGTTATTCAGCCCGTCCCAACGTTCGCTCTTTTGTGGCTGGCAGAATTTTATAATATGGTTTTTCTAAGTTTATTATTATCACTGTCGTTATTATCACTGTCGTTGTGGACGAGAAATGCAACAGGACTCGTTTTACGAGCCTTCAAGAAAATTTATGTTTTTATTTGTTTGCCACCACAAACGAAATGGTAATAGGTATATTCACACACATACACACACTCACACATTTACATTATGTTGTGTAATAAAACGAAATAATGCCATAAATATAAAAATCGACATTTGTTTTCTATCAAACATTTTTATGATCCTTTGTATTTTTTAATTACATTTCAGTATTGTCACAGACCACACCAAAGGGAGAAACTCTGCAACACACACACACACACACATGGGCCATTTGTCATTTATGGCCGAAAAGAAATATTTATGTTTTATTTATTATCATTGTTAGCCGAGTTGGCCAGTAAGCGAGAGAAGCTTCAGACCCACCCAAGTGATTGGTGCGAACACACCATCAACATCACATGACTGTGTTTATTTTGAAAAAGTGAGAAGTTGTTGCACTCTGGGGCCTTGTTGGAGAGGACCAGCAGGACCTTCGAGATGAAGGACCTTTGGTACAAGATATTGAAATTTCCTGTTGAATTTTGATTTATAAAAGTTTTAGCAAGACAGTTAACTCGACTCGTGTAAGAAGACGTCATGATGCTATCTGGTGTGTTAGGCCTCCCAGAGAAGACCTTTCGCAAGGCCCTGCAACGAACCTTTATTTTGCGGCTCCTGTTCTTCGGTTTATTTATTTTCTTGATAATGGGTTATTATTTGTCAATTTAAACAAAAAAATTTTATTTACATTTAACTGTTTGGCAAAAATATTTACATTTGAACGACATCAACAACAAATTCGAACAAAGAAAATATTTTTGTTATTATCCTATGACATCTGCCCCTCTCTCTCTCTCTCTCTCTGCCACTCCTTTGTGTTATTTTCTTTCCTTTCGTTATTTTCTGTAAATAACGCAGCAACCGACAAAAAAAAAGTTTCATTTTATTTGTCTTAAACAAAAGACTGAAAATGTAAATGTCCCCCAGGACAATGAAATGAAAAGTTAACAAGAACCGAAATACAAAGAAAACCTTTAACGTCTCAACAAGTCAAGGACCACGGTAAGCCTGTCATGCAAAACAAAAACTCAATAGAAAGAAATTTCAATGCTTAATATTAGACCAACAATTTTAAGAACTTTATTGGACTATTTTTTGTATTGTAGAGGGACAAAATGGTGTCACATAGATATTGTCAAATACAGAAGAGGTATTTTTTTGTATGTTTGGGAAACCGAATCGGGGTTTTTCATAAGGCAAAGATAATCGTTCAACTGACATAAGATGGGATACTGAGTGCAAACTGTCAGCTCAACTCTAGTTAAAGGTGTCCCCAATTGATCTCCATTGAATTCAATGGAACTCCTTTTCTTTGGATCAATTCCCTTATTCTGTTCCTCAACTTGCTTGTACAGAGGTGTTATTTTGAATCACCCGGTATTTCGGTAGCTGTCAGTTTTGAAGCTTTTGGTCTTGGACATGTGACAAGTAGAAACTTCGTCATTACTAAAAATGGAACGCTTTAACAACGCATTGAAATTATTAAAAATCCACTACAAAAATGGTGGAAAATCTTGCACTCACAAGACGACGCTATGTGCCACACAAGCAACGAAACTATAACTCTTTTACGGTAAAAGTTTCCGAACCCTTTTTATTTCTCGAGGTGATCACAACTGACCACCAAGATCTTGTGATTGAACACCTTGCGACTTCTTGCTTTGGGGCCACGTGACAGATAAGGTCTACGCCAACAGCCCAGCGTCCAAACAAGACCTCAAAGTTAGAATTCATGAGACTATCGAGGACATAGGGCAGCCACTTTGCGATTTGGTTATGGGAAATTTCATGATAAGGTTGTGGTCGTGGTATTGTTTTTCATTATTAACGGCATACCTTCCTCTTTATTTTGAAATAAACATCCGATCATTTATCTCGAAAAATGTTATTTCTCTTTGAATAACAAAACACACAGCTCTTGTTGGAGAACCCTTTAAAAGGCTATTTCTTTTGAAATAAAAATAAAATGAAAAACTATTTATTACACCGTGTTACACACATTCTGTCCTATGAACCAAATTTGCTTTTCGGAAAGAGGGGAAAAAATAAAAATACACGTGTATCGGCGATTTTCATGTACACGTCAGAATTTTTTTTTTAAGTTTGAAGTATGATGCTCGTACTGGCCCGTGTGAAAGCCTTTGGACCGATTTTTAACCCTTTTTCAGTGATCCAATCCAGCTGATTTTTGGCAGGCAGACTCGTGGAAATGTCTGTATCACATCAAATTTTTTAAAAAATAGATTTGTATCAATTCCCAGATTTTCCTAAATTTTTTTTTTTTTTTTTTTTAAATTGTTATCGTTTTTTTAAGGTTTCAGTTCAAAAAATATTTTTTTTCAAAAATAATAAAATTTGGGGAAAATCTGAGAATTGATAAAAATTGTTTTTAAAAAATTCTGACGTGTACATGAAATTCGCCGATACACGTGTATTTTTATTTTTTCCCCTCTTTCCGAATATGTGCATTTGCTTCATAGGACAGAAAAAAATCTATTTTTCGTAACACGGTGTTATGAAATAAAAATGTTTCCAGCTACTCATTACATTTTGCCATCTTTCACCAGGGCAATTAATAAACCACAATTAAATCACTATCCCCCTTTTTTTCTAGTTCTGTTTGCAAGAGAAAAAAAACTTTGCAAATCCTATTAAAAGTTTCCTGTATAAAACTAAATGATTGCTAATGAAACAAAACTCTCTCTCGCTCTCTATCTCTGTCATCTCTGTCTCTTAAATTCAATTAAAAACTAATGCGCCGTATGTTTGTTGAGGTTGGTATTGATGGCAGGGGTGGGGGTGGTGGGTTGTTTTCGGTAATTCGGTGGCAACATTTGAGGTCGACACTTCCGTTTCCGCTTTCCGGAGCCGACGTTTGTCTTCGGTTACTGTTGATTTGCTGTGTGCCACCATCCACCATTAAGCAAAAGTCAACATTTTCGAAATAAAAACAAAACAAAATACCTTCGAAAATTTGATGCTTATTTTGTTTACTTTATTATTATTTTTTATTGTTATTGTTGTGCCTGTTCAGTTTCATTTCATACATACATACACACCAACACCAACAACAACTACAGCATTGTTAATGCCTTTCCACTCAGTGTTGAGTTTGATAGTCTCGAAGCGCTTCAGTTTCAGTTTCAGTTCCATTTCTTTTTTTTTGTTTTGTTATTTAAACGTTTAATATGCAAAGTCAACATTGTCATAATAATGCCAATATTATGACAGGATTTTCAGTTGGAATCCCCCAGCCTCGGCTGGCCAACACGGCCGCTCCAACGTATGTATGTAGACGATAAAGAAGCGCAACACCAACCTGAACCTTGTGCATGTAAGCCACAAACTAAATCAACGAAGTGAGCAAAAGAACCACGGGGCGGACGGACACAACGATTGCCCTATGCTCAGTCGTCTATCTGTCAGTCAGTCAGTCAGTCATTCGGAATGTTTATCTTTGTCTTTGCCCCTCCCCCACTGCAGTCATAATGACCCAGTGGAAATTATTGTAGTGAAAAATTTAAGTATTTCCCCTTCGCGCCAACCCAAGAGAGTGTGAAGTAAACGGCTGGCAAGAAAAAGACCACGACGCGAAATTTATTAAATATGTTCTTCGTTTTCCATTGCCGCCACTAGCAACACGCAAAAAGTAGACATTTGTTGTCTCACAATCTAAACAACATGGTCGCCCGAGAACGACAACAACAACGTCCAGGATAATAAGGACAGCAGGGTGCAGCCATAATTTATTAAACGCTTCATTTGCATAAAATGACAGTTCAAAAAAATGATCATCTTTTACTTTCGCCGGGTGGCAGGCGGAAAAAGCGTGAGAATGTTTGCAGTCGAGTTTCGTGTGATGTCATTTCAAGATAAACTTTTAAATGCAAATAAAAAGAAAAAAAACATTTTCTCACCCATAAATTTTGGAACCTTTCCGTTTTGGTCTGTGCCAGAAAAACACAACAAATTGTCTGCTAAGGCCGAAGATTAGAACCAAAACGCCAGCTAGAGACAACATAAATTATAATTGCCGTAGAACTGAAATGCAGAAAATATAATTTGCTAAAGAAAATAAAGAGCACGAAATAGAATTGTCACACATATTTCATAAACAGTACACGACTGTGCAATTTTCACCAGAAACTCTAAAACCTCTTCTACTTTCACTTTCATTTTTCTCAGGCCAAAGGGCTTAAATGAGGGTAGTGAAAAAGTTCGGAAAAGAAAAAAAAACGACTACGCCGTTGGACAACAGATGGCTGCAAATTACAGTTGACCTTGTCAGTCGTATGACAACCTTGAGTTGCTTTTTCAAATGCACAGGAAACATACATTTTAAATGGAAATCCTCTGTTTATTACAACTTCTAGAAGAGGGTCTACAATTTATGAATGATAGGTATTAAATATCACACGCATGCGCATTTTGTATCAAAATCACATAATTTTGTTCATCCAGGACACAAATGAATTCAAGTTAGACTAATGGCGAATGAAAGAAATATTTGGAACAATTCTGTTGCGTATCTATGTTGCTTATGGGAATTACAGATCAAAATATATATAAGTATTATAATGCAATTATACATACATATGTCAGGGGTCTGGTAAGGAACGAACCATTTCAGCCTTGGAAGTTAAACCGATGTGTTTGCTTTAAAGTCCCAACTGGCAGCAGGAAACTGCCATGAATTTCCCCACCAAATGAATACATTTCGCGAATTTGTACGAGTACTCATTTTTAGTTTCCTACAACTACAACTATTTTATTTAATTTCTTAAAACTAAAGCTTGTCCCAATGTTTCTCTCAGGATTTAAAAAAAGGACTACATTAGGATGGAGTGAAAATATTTTTTTTTTAAATTTTGGAAATTTCACACATGGAAATAGATGTTGTTTGCATTGCGTAATAAGACAAAAATAAGAAAAAAAATTTTTAATTTTTGCTATTTTAGTCAAATTATTCACAAATTTATAAGTTAAGGGAAAAATAAGGAATTTTTTTTTTAATTTTTGGTGTTTTTTTTTAAATTAAAGCTTTTTGCTTGTTTAGTACCCAAATAAAAGTATTCGAGGCAAAGAAAAGGTAGATCGAACGATATTCGTTGCTTTGGTACCGATGTAAATTTAATTTTTTTTCAAGTAGGGACTATTTGGGCTTTTTTAATTAATTCTAATGTTTGGTCTAAGGGTAAACCGAGATTTTTTGCAGCGACAGACCAAAGCCTCTGTTGGGAATCGAACACCCAAGACCCACGCTGATAGGCAAACACGCTACTAACTCGCCTACCTGGGCGTCTGGCTTATTTTACTTGTTGCCATTTTTCGACCGCAATTTTCTATTAGCGATTCTGGTTGGTGTTAAAATTGTGAACGTTTATAGAAAAGAAAATTGAAAAAAAATTTTAAATAAATTTTTTGTATTTTGAAAATTTGCAAACATAGAAAACAAAAATTAAAAAAAAAAATATTTAATTAAATTTTTGGTATTTCGAAAATTTTTAAATTTAATTTTTTTTAGTATTTTGAAAATTTGCAAATTAATTAAATTTTTTGAAATTCGAAAATTTTGTAAAATATTTCAAAAATTTGCACCTTTAATTATTTTTTTAGTATGTCGCAAATATAGAAAAGAAAATTTAAAAAAAAAATGTATCAAATTTTTTGTATTTTAGAAATTTTCGAAATACAAAAATTTTAATTAATTTTTTTTCAGTATTTTGAAAATTTGCAAATTAAATTATATTTTTTGTAATTCGAAAATTTTGAAAAAAAAATCCTTATTTTCCCCTTGTTAAGGACCACAACTAAATCTCTTTCCGAGTGTTTTTTTTATATCACTCCACCCTAATATATTCTGGAAGGTATTCAAATTGTGACGTTTATACAAAAGAAAATTAAAAAAAAAAAATAATTACATTTTTTTGTATTTCACATTTAATTATTTTTTTAGTATGTCAAAAATATGCAAACGTAGAAAAGAAAATTAAAAAAAAAAAATTTAATTAAATTTTTTGTATTTTAAAAATTTTCGAAATACAAAAATTTGAATTAATTTTTTTTAGTATTTCGAAAATTTGCAAATTAAATTAAATTTTTTGTAATTCGAAAATATTGTAAAAAATAATCCTTATTTTCCCTTCTTAAGGACCACAACTAAATCTCTTTCCGAGTGTGTTTTTTTATTTCACTCTACCCTAATATATTCTGGTTGGTATTCAAATTGTAAGGTTTATAGAAAAGAAAATTTAAAAAAAAAATTTTAATTAAATTTTTTGTATTTCAACAATTTGCACATTTAATTATTTTTTTAGTATATCGAAAATTTGCAAATATAGAAAAGAAATTTTAATTAAATTTTTGGTAATTCGAAAATTTTTAAATTTAATTTTTTTTTAGTATTTTGAAAATTTGCAAATTAAATTACATTTTTTGTAATTTGAAAATGTTGTAAAAAAAAATCCTTATTTTTCTCTTGTTAAGGACCGCAACTAAATCTCTTTCCGAGTGGGTTTTTTTATTTCACTCCACCCTAATATATTCTGGTTGGTATTCAAATTGTGACGTTTATAGAAAAGAAAATTTAAAAAAAAAAATTTTAATTAAATTTTTTGTATTTCAACAATTTGCACATTTAATTATTATTTTAGTATATCGAAAGTTTGCAAATATAGAAAAAAAAAAATATTTAATTAAATTTTTGATATTTCGAAAATTTTTAAATTGAATTTTTTTTAGTATTTCGAAAATTTGCAAATTAAATAATATTTTTGTAATTCGAAAATTTTGTAAAAAATCCTTATTTTTTCCTTGTTAAGCACCACAACTAAATCTCTTTCCGAGAGTGTATTTTTTTCTAATTTAAATCCACCCTAATATATTATGGTTGGTATTACAATAATGAACGTTTATTGAACAGAAAATTAAACAAAAAACTTTCCATTTTTTTGTATATCGAAAATTTGCAAATTTTTTCCAAAAAAAATTCTTATTTTTCCCTTGTAGTTTTTTTATTTTACTCCACCCTAATGTCTGTACACACACCTATCCCTCGATTTACACGGCAGACACGTTCCTGAGGAAATCGTGTACAAATTTGAAATGATCGTGTAAATCGAAAATGCAGACGGAATCAAGTAACGCGGACGGTCGTAGTGTGGTACGTCGGGTGTGTGACTGCCACACAGCCGAACCCAGGTTCCAAACCTGGGTTGACCATCAAACATGTTTCAGCGGCTGCTTCCAGCTCTTAAATGCTGGCGACTTTAGGAGTACGAGGGGAATCTCCAAGCAATACAAAAAATCTCTCTAAAAGTATTGAACCAACGACTATACAGAGGGCAGACGTTCCACTTTTTTTTTGATACATTAGTTGGGCTACGCACTCTAGATGTCAGTAATTGGCATGGCAATATTTAAAGGGTTTTCAAAGCAAGGTTTTAAAACAAATACTGTTTTAAATGCCATCTTGGAAATGTTCAGCAAACGACTTGAGACGTCTGTCCCCCTCTGTATGGTCTTTGATTAAACAGTAGGACCCGAGAATTTGATAATTTCCTTATGGTACCTGTGTCAACTGTAGTCCACATTTCTATTCAAGGCTTACCTGAAACAAATAACAAAAAACGATTACTAGTAAGGTTATTAGAAAATCATTAAAAGTGCATATTAAAAACAAATACAGGAGGAAACTAATTCCAGTACTCTGAACATTACAACAATCATTTCTACACAGAACACAGCCGAAAATGGTAAAGTGAAAATATCTGGAATTGTATTGTTGCCCTGGACCACAAACACTCCTCGCAGTCCATGGAAAATAAATTGAGATTTTTATAAAAGTTTAAGGCAACATTTTTCAACAAGAAAACTAACAAAAAAAAAATGTGTTCATTTTTTTGTGGCGAAACTCGACAAAGAAATCAGATAAATATTTTATTGCCAGTGGAGATGTCTGCACATGGAAATGAACAAAATATATGTTCACATACTCGTATGTGGATTTATGTGTACTAGGGTGGCCGTTAGGTTTTCATTTTTCACTCAAAAAAAAAAAGTATTTTAAATGAAATTTTCCAACGATCGGATAATTCCGGTACTGCTAATTTAAACTATTGCTTGGTGTAACAAAAGAAAAATCCATGCAATAGCAAATGACAGCATTGCAAATGGAGATTTTCAGGGATTAGATTATATTTATTTGCTTAGATTAGAGTCAACATATTTGCTTATCTGAATTTTCTTTTTGTCTAATATATTTTAAGAAAATAAGGACCACCCTAAGATTACCCTTGCATACATGCATGCATGGTGTCCTGCATATGTATTCGCACAAACTTGTGGCTGTTGCATGGCAGCAGTTACTACAAACTGACACCATCTCCAGGAACAAAATGAACCACGGAAAGGCAACAGGCAAATGGCCAGAGCTCTGGTCAACAACAGAAATTAATTAGCCGTAAACTTTTTTTACTCCCCCTCCCCCTTCCCCCTCTTTGCCAATTGCAATAGTATGGTAGAGTGTTGTAACTGTAACTGTAACAGAAAGAGAAACAAAGTCACAACATAGCCCAAGAATGCATGTACACGTGTAGGTGTATGCGTGTGTGACCCTCTCTATGTTGGGAAGTGTGTGTGTTCTGCTGCTGGTGTAGTATTAAATGAATGAGAACGTAGTTGTTGTTGTTGCCTGTCTTTTTGGGATAATTAGGAAACCCTAAACTCGGGTTTGCTTAAATACGGGCTGATGACTAGGAATCACTACACTCTGACAGTAAGAAATAGGTCAAAGTAGGGCGATGCTGACTTCTTGATACCCTACACTATTATGGCATAGTGTAGCGAACATACAAATTCATGGCGAATTCATAATATAAATCGTACATTTCTCCAACTTATATGAAAAGTGTTTTACATTTGAAAAATCCATAAGGTTTAAATATCTCTTTAAACATCAATCGGGAGGAATTGCGGTTTTTTAATTTAGAAAAGAAAAATATCTCATCCTGAAAAAATAGAAACAACAATTCCAAGAAATGTCCAGTTACTCAAAACGGTCATTATGGAAAAATTCAATTATCCAATTATGTATTTAATTACGGTGTACGATACAACTCGAGTATTCATCCCACGCTCGAGCATTAAAACTCCCCCCTTTATTAAATGCTCGCTCACCCCTTACCACAATCACCACCACTAACCCGATTGGTTTGTTTGTTCAGGTGTTGGGGCTTTGGGGTGTGGAAAGTGTAATTTTTCTATTTCCATCTCCATTCTTACCCTTTGTGAGTAAGCCAAGGTTCGTGCTTAGTGGTAGGTTGTTGTTGATTTCTTTTTATTTTGTGTATTAAATTAGCCACACAAACAAAAAGAAAAACAAAAACTAGAAAAAAAATCTTGTTAACTACAAGACATTACAAACATCAATGTGGTGGCAACATGAAAGAGCAACTTCACAATTCGCCCACTTTGTGCCGAACTCTCGTCTCGGCGCTCGTCCAATTTCAAGCGACCCTCATTGGCCAAGTACATGAACGTGTCTAACTCGGCGTTGTGGCCAAAAGAGCTGTTGATTAATTGGCCAAATAAATGTTTGCCGTTGTCTCTCTTTCTCTCTCTCTCTCTGTAAGAGGACGTGAGTGTTGACTAGCACTCTAATTATACAAATAAATAATTGGGTTTTCAATTGTGTTACATACATATTTCGGCCATCATTCTGCTGTGAATAGCAACGAAAAAGTACTGCATACCTTTAGGCTGTTCGTTGAAGAGCTAAATGTAATTGAAAATTTTAGAACAGAAAAACTACTGACTGAACACCAAAGAAGTTACTGTGGTGCCAAAATAACCTTTTTTCTTATCTATGATTTGCAGTACGAAGGATATCGATGGTTTGCCATCAACAGGGGTATAAGAAATAAAGGGTCCCACTGTCGAAAAAAAATACTTATATTTTTGAATTTTTGTTAAGTGTAAAAAAAATTCGAAGCCCCGTGACAGTCAGACAATATCGATGAGAGTACATTGTGTCAAATTTGTCCTAGATGGGATTTAAGGTGTCTTCTACAACTTCAGGACTTAAAATCGATATAGCACAATTCCCCAATGGCAGATAATCGTATTGGTCATTCATACCGTAATTTAATCGGGATCGGAACAAAAATTTGTGTTGTGGGACCTCTGAAACTTTGTGTCTCTTGAGTTTGTACTAAACGATTTGTAACGACAGAGCCGAAAATCTAGAAAAAACATGGTCTGAAATCATATCAGTCTTCAATTCTATTGAAAAAGACGATAAAGCGATGGAATCAGAATGTTATTATGAGTCGCTTGATATATTTAACGCTAGATTGAGTTCCAGTGTTTCTAGATCTTGCAAACACGAGCCATCAAACAAACTGTCTCAGTATGGTATTGATAACCTTCGATCGGATGTACTGTATGTATATATTAAACAGACGGTTGGTGTGGAACTAAGTAGAAACAAATCAAATTACCCCAGATTTTGTAAACCCAGACTGGTCCAAATTTCACTATCGGATCTAAAAATTGTGTATTCATACGAAGTTGGTTTTATATAACTATCACTCCCTCTCAGTATATATCCGTCTCCCTCAGACTCTCTCTTCCTCTCTCAGTCCCCTACTCTCTGTCAGTCTCTCTCCCTGTCTCTCAGTCTTTCTCTGTCAGACACACTCTCTGTATCTCTCTCCCTCTCTCTCTATGTCTGGGACACAATGTGTCTCACATTGATCGGAAACAATGTGTTTAGATCACAATGTGTCTCGGACAGAATGTGTATCACAATTGGAAACAATGTGTCTCACATTTATCGGACACAATGTCTCAGAGACAATGTCTTAGACACAATGTCTCAGACACAATGTCTCAGACACTATGTCTCAGACACAATGTCTCAGACACAATGTCTCAGACACAATGTCTCAGACACAATGTCTCAGACACAATGTCTCAGACACAATGTCTCAGACACAATGTCTCAGACACAATGTCTCAGACACAATGTCTCAGACACAATGTCTCAGACACAATGTCTCAGACACAATGTGTCTCTTTCATAATGTCTCGGACACAATGTGTCTCACATTAATCGGACACAATGTCTCGGACACAATGTGTCTCGGACACAAAGTCTCGGACACAAAGTCTCAGACTCAATGTCTCGGACACAAAGTGTCTCACATTGATCGGACACAATGTCTCAGACACAATGTCACAATGTGTCTGAGATATTGTGTCCGATCAATGTGGGACACATTGTGTCTGAGATATTGTGTCCGATCAATGTGGGACACATTGTGTCTTAGACATTTTGTCTGAAACACAATGTCTCAGACACAATGTGTCTCGGTCATAATGTCTCAGACACAATATCTCGGACACAATGTGTCTCACATTCATCGGACACAATGTGTCTCGGACACAAAGTCTCGGACACAAAGTCTCAGACTCAATTTCTCGGACACAAAGTCTCAGACACAAAGTCTCGGACACAATGTGTCTCACATTGATTGGAAACAATGTGTCTCGGCCACAATGTCTCAGACACAATGTCTCGGACACAATGTGTCTCATATTTATCAGACACAATGTGTCTCTCATTGATCGGACACAATGTCTCGGACACAAAGTCTCGGACACAATGTGTCTCACATTGATCGGACTCAATGTGTCTCGGCCATAAAGTCTCAGACACAATGTGTCACACATCGATCGGACACAATGTGTCTCACATTGATCGGACACAATATCCCGGACACAATGTGCCTCACACTGATCGGACACTATGTGTCTCATATTTATCGGACACAATGTGTCTCACATTGATCGGACACAATGTGTCTCGGACACAAAGTCTCTGACACAATGTCTCGGACACAATGTGTCTCATATTTATCGGACACAATGTGTCTCACATTGATCGGACACAATGTGTCTCGGACACAAAGTCTCTGACACAATGTCTCGGACACAATGTGCCTCACACTGATCGGACACAATGTGTCTCATATTTATCGGACACAATGTGTCTCACATTGATCGGACACAATGTGTCTCACATTGATCGGACACAATGTGTCTCGGACACAAAGTCTCAGACACAATGTCTCGGACATTTATCGGACACAAAGTGAAAGTGGTTCCATTCCCTGACATTCTGTTTCTTGGTCCTCTTAAAGAAACGAAAATAATTCATTTACTGGCTTTTAATCAAATAATAAACGCGAAAACTGAAATGAAAAGTTGAGGGTGATGAAGGAGCGAGGTGACGTTGAAGAGTAAACAGTAAAACTGTAGATTAAAATTTTATGTGAAAATGTGCAACAGCAGGTGGCATTTCGAGGTGCGTTCATCCTGACAAGCAAAAGCAACTGCACCCAGTCGAAAGGCGGCAGGAAGCCTTGATGTGAGGACGTGTAGGTGTGAGTGGGAAAAGCTGAGTGTGTGATGAGAGTATATGTGTCTGTGTGGTGTGTTGGTGTTTGTGAAAACCAAAGTTATTGTAACAACTTATTTGTTTTTCGTTGATGTTGGTGTTGTTGTGGTTTTCTTATTGTTTTTGTTCGTCCTTTATTTATGTGCAAAAACAAATAAGGGTGGGGGCGTAGGCGGGGATAGCAGCAAGCAAACAGAGTTGCACGTAAACTTCCGCATTATCCGCGCAGGTCATTTTGAAACATTTAAACAAAAATAATTAATCTTCGGAGAATTACACACAAACACATACACATGCAGGCAGTTACACACTCAGACACACACACACACAGAGATGGACAGGGCTTATTCACAAAAACAGCAATGGCGTTGCCCGAAGAGACGCACTGCAGGTGTGCCTTAATTAATATTTACCTTAATTTGGTTTTTGTTCTACGGGATTTTTATGGTGCAAATGGTCAAATGAATTTAAAACCGCAAATAATTGCACGCTTTTCAAATAGCAACGACACAGACACACTCACACATGTATGAGGGCACAGCACACGTATCCTTGTTCGTGCAAACATAAACTTCAAGTATAAAACTCGAGAGACTTGCTTGCCACCAATGGGTTCTTAACTTCAAGGTTGTGTTTAATTAAGGAAAGCGACTTTTTATGGCTCGGGTCTGGGGATTTCTTCGTAATGGTAGCGAAAATATGTCTTCTATGTGGATGAGTAGAAAAAAGAAACGTTTTTTTTTTAAAACCTTTGCACTTTTGATGGTGGCCCCCACGTATTTGGGGCAAACAGTGGTTTAAACTGATCAAAATTTGTTTACGTTAAGTTTCTCATTCGACAGTGTAGTCAGCAGAAGCTCTTGTCAAATGCTGACAGCTGCAAATTGTTAGAGGAAACTTTTACCTTTGACGGCGGATCATGAATCGACCGGCACATATCCCCTTAGTGTTGGCTTGTTATCTTTCATGTTGCTATGTGGGCTTTATGTCTTTTGGGGCGAAACACTTTCCTGGTATTGATTCTGTTGCTGACAGATGACGTCAATGATTGCGTGGGAGCCGAACGAACCACGTTGGGCAATAGCACATCAAAGCGGAGAAATATTGGTCCGAAATGAACAATCAGCAATTGGTAGCAATGGAAATATAAATATTATAAACCAGGGTACGCAAAAACTTAATTAACGGTGTGATAGTTACCGAAGTGTAATTAACCCTGATTTGGTAACTAATTATTATTTTGTTAAACTATATTATTAATGGATTTTTTTATGTCTTTGAATTATGTTTTTATTTCTTTTTATGTAAATTAGTTCATTTTTGTTTTTATAATAAATTATTGGAGTTTAAATATTATCAAAATGTGTTTGCTTCACTCTACCGGGCGAGTGCGGGGCAATTTCGCAGTCAAGTAAAGAGAAAAAAGCAATGTGCACTTTTGTATTGATGAATGTTATACCGTTGTCTACCTATTACGAATGTTTTTTTTTAAATTTACAAAAACAATTTATTCCACAATTTTGAAATATGAATATACCTGAAACCCCTTTACATATTTGTAGATCTAATGTGACATGTAACGTTTTTTGAATAAGGAATATCCCAAATAACAAATTATTCTTGTGAAATAATAAAAATGACAACACAAAAATTACAATAAGAACGACACAAGAGTATAACATTCATCAATACAAAAGTGCACTTTGCTTTATGACTGTGACTTTGTGACGTTGCTATCATAAATGACAAGAACAACAATCCAGCGTCCACGCACACGCTCTTTATTTTGCTACCATTCATAATATATTAACACAGGGCAATTTACACACACACAAACACACGAATGTGAACGATGAAAAAAATTGCAACCCCCCGCACTCGCACTTTAATTGTACAAAATATCGACTCGTGAATAACTCTTTTCAACTCTTTTTGCACTCGCTCCAGAGCGAGCTGCATTTTACGATTTTATGATACTGAACTCGCTTGCGATTTTGTTTTTTAAAATCAAGAGCGAGTTTCATGTTTCGCTCTTTGGGGTTTCAGCTCGACTCGCGAGTTTGAATGTTGAAATCGTGATCGAAGAGAGTTCAACTCGTATAAGAGTTGAAAATAGAAATCGCTCGCGATTTATGCTTCGAAGAGCGAGCTGAAAAAGAGCGCTCTCCTTACTATGTTATAAACAGATTCATGTTTAGGGATTTAGAGAAGTTAAAAAAAACTGATAAAATATTATTATTTTTTGCAAAACAAAATGATCTATTTTTTTGTAACCTTTTATCGTCGCTTATCGGCGGAGTTGTTGATATTTTAGGCATTTCAAAGAAATTAGGAATTTTTATTAGCAATTGCAATTTCCAAATAAAACATTAGTAAATTTGTAAGTAAGCTTATATGGGGAGTTATGAGCATTTCAAGGTTACGAAAGAAATTTCGAATTTTCTTCGAAAGCGGTCATAGCTTTTCGTCCTGTTATTGAGGAATCAAACCAGACTTAAAACCAAGATTATATGGGGAGTTATAAGCATTTCAAGGTTACGAAAGAAATTTTGAATTTTCTTCGAAAGTGGTCATAGCTTTTGGTCCTGTCATTGAGGAATCAAACCAGACTTAAAAACAACCACTTTACATTTTGCAAGACCAAAAGTAAGAACTTAAGTTTCTCTAAAATTTTTAATTATTTGGAGAATTTGGATATTTGCTTTGCTTTGACGTCCCAAATGACAAATGTCCAAAAAAAAAAAATTAAAAATTACCCAAAAAAAATCTCATACGAAATTGGGGAATTTTTTTAAAATGAAAAAATTATGGAGTTTTTCACAATTTTTAAGTAATACTTCATTTTTAATTTTTAGGACATTTTTCGTATGAAAAAATTTAACAATAAAAAATTTCCATTTTTTTCTCTCATTTTTAATTTTTAGGACATTTTTCGTATGAAAAAATTGAACAATAAAAAATTTCCTTTTTTTTTATTTTTTGGTAATTTTTCATTTTGTTTTTTGGGATATTTTAAAAAAAAAAAGAGAGAATCAATTTTTTTTTTTTCGCCGTTAACAATTTATGAAGAATTACCCAATGTTATTATGAAATTACCCACAATTATTATGAAAAATACCCGCAAAAATTCTGAAAAATCTCCCAAAACAATTTATGAAAAATTACCCGATGTAAAATCCACTAAATTTTCATAAATTGTTTGGGCGATCTTTCAGATTATTTAAGAAATAGGTTTTCGTTAATTGGAAAAAGTGTATTTTAAAAAACTGTATTTTATTTTCATAAATTGTTTGGGCGATTTTTCAGATTATTTATAACTAGTAATTTGTAATGCGCCTATAGCGCCCGTTAATTTACTTGAGAAAGTATTTGTTACTTAATTTTAAAAATTTTGTAAAAAATATTTTGAGAAAACTATTTTGTAAAAAAAAATTTCGGAAAAAAATAAAATTGGAAAAAATAATTTGTGGAAAAAAAATTTTTGCTGAAAAAAAAATTTTTGTTGAAAAAAAAATATTTTGTTGAAAAAAAAAATGTTTGTAGAAAAAAAAAATTTTTGTTGAAAAAAAAAATTGTAAAAAAGATTTTGGAAAAAAAAAATTTTGGTAAAAAAAAATTTGGGGAAAACACAATTTCTGTACAAAAAAAAAATATTATTTTTTTTATTATTATTATTTATAGAATTATTATAGAATGCCTATTTAAATTCCTACGTACTGCGTGACAGAGTCAGTGAATCAGTGAATCAGGGAATCAGTGTATCAGTGAATCAGTGTCGAGGGTAAATATATATTAACTAGTAAGTTGTAATGCGCCTATGGCGCCCGTTAATTTGCTGGAGAAAGTATTTGTTACTTAATTTTAAAAATTTTGTAAAAAATATTTTGAGAAAACTATTTTGTAAAAAAAAATTTCGAAAAAAAATAAAATTTGTGGAAAAAAAATTTTTGCTGAAAAAAAAAATTTTTGTTGAAAAAAAAAATTTTGTTGAAAACACAAATTTTTTTGAATAAAAAAAATTTTTGTGAAAAAAAAAAAATTATTATAGAATGCCTATTTAAATTCCTACGTACTGCGTGACAGAGTCAGTGAATCAGGGAATCAGTGTATCAGCGAATCAGTGTCGAGGGTAAATATATATTAAGATAAGATAATAATTTTATAATTTTTCAGATTTATTATAATAGGTTTTCGTAAATTGGAAAAAGTGTATTTAAAAAAAAAAAAACTATTAGAATTTGACATTTATACATTAAAAGAATTTGAAGGGGATTTTTTCATTTATTTTGGGGAATTCTTCATTTGCGGCACTCTTCATTTTTTTGGGGTATTTTTCATACAACCAGGCATTTTACCTATAAACGACCCATAAATTGTCATTGCTATGATCCCATAAAACTGCCCCGTATTCGTCCAAAAAAAAACGTCACAAACGGGGGTTCAAACTTAATTCTATTAAACAAGAGGTCTGGGACCGTAAGACTCAAAACCGCACCCTACCAAAAATCGTTCTATTTTTACTTAAATAAAACGGAATTATCTTACGAATACAGAAAAAACTCACTGCTTCAGATTCGAATAATCCAAATTTTGGCCAAATCTGAGGACGGACTTATGTGAACTTAAATGAGATGGAATTTCTTCCCGAATCAACTTAGGGTTGTATTTTTTTAATGATCGGTATCATAAACACATGGTACATTTCTAAGACTTGTAAAAAATTGCAGGCTGAAGGACTGAAATATGGTCCCTTGTAAAAATGGAGCCATAGGAAGACAATGGCAATTGGGACGCGAAACTCTTTCTTAATTCTCAGATTGTAGGCACTTATGGCCTGGAGTGTCAAGAAAATCCGTTCTATGGTGGATATGAAAGACAACTCAGATGATAGTAAATTTCATTGGGGAATCGGGGCCTATACTGAGCATGGAGATATGACTCAACGTCCCCTCGATAAAAAATACTTGTATCTTATAAATATTTCCCTACAATTGGATCTGCAGATCCAAAAAAATATACCTCAAGGGTCAAACAAATCGGCGTGTGACTATTTCCTTTAAAATCACATTTACTTTAGTTTTCCGAGCCTTATGGCGTAGACAGACGACAGCGTCAATTGGCATTAGCAGACTTTAGACAACAAATCAGATCAATCAAATGGATCAGACGACATAGTGACGCTATAGATGTCATTGTCTCGTCGCCTTAATTTGATGGATCTACTGTACAGGGTAGTCCAAAAATTCGTATTGTACAATTCGTATTGTTTTGCCATTCCGTTTACTGTCATCTCCTATTATTTGCTGTAATTCCAAATATTTTGCTCATCATAAAATAAGTTCGTTCGACTTTGACTGATTGAAATATGAAAACTTTTTCGTTGCCATATTAGGCCACAATTTTCAAATTCCAGCAGCGAACAACAACAACAAAGTTTCATTGTTTGTCTTCATCGTTTGTAACTGGCAGCGTGAAGTTGCATTGGCTTTGTGGCGTTTCGCTTGATTTACAGTGAAGGTTTCACTTGAAGTTGTCGGTAATTTTTACGCTCGTACATTTTTGGGGAAGGAGAATTGCCAATTACAAGGACCGTGGACCACACGAACGCCTTGTATGGCAGCGTATAATGAACTTTACTGTGGGGTTTTTGTTGTTGTTGGTGTTGTTGTTCTTTTTGTTTTTGTTCATCAACTCAAATAAAACATAACTTTAGAATCAAGTTGAGAGTGGCGTATACAATAACGGTCTTAAACAGCAACGGCGAAAAAAAAAACAAGTACACGAAATCCCAATGGATTAATTTTTAACACAACGGAAGTACATAAAGTAAACTTTTAATTAAGAATTTTTTTTTTCTGCTGGTTCTACTTTACCAAACGCAGTGGAAAAAAGTACATAAAGGAGCAAGAGCCCAGCCCTGTTCGGTTTATTTCGGTGCGATTCCGTACTGAAAGTAAACCATGTCACCATGTCGCAAGTGATGTCATAACCTCCAAAGAAAGGAAGTTATCACTGGGCTCTCGTCACAGACAAAAGAAAGACGGAAAAGCCTGCTAAAGAAAAGAAAACAGAGTGTGTGTGTGTAAAGGATCCAGTAATCCAGAAGATATCTGGAACTTCCGGCTCGCACTAACGTACACAAAAATGAACGGGGGAAAGTCCCCAAACCAAAACGCTTAACCGCAAAATAATTTCCAACTAGCCCTTCAATTCATTACTAAACCATACACAGCAAGCAAAAAGATTCTTTCTTTCAGAATCCCCTCCCCCAAAAAACCCTCTCCAATCAAAAAAAAGGGCTTCCATTAAAACCTACATGTAATGAAAATGGACGAAGAGAGGGCGAATCCAAAAAAAAAAAGAAGAAATCTCGGTAATAATAATAAATAAAATAACATCACACAACTTATGCTGATGTCTGCTTAAACTAAAAGGAATAAAAATTAATTGAAATTGTAAATATTACATTAGCTTTTGGTAGCAACATAACAACAACAACAGCCACAATCTACCATCAACATCTACGACAGCAGCAACAGCAAACACTCGAAGCAACAACACAAAACGTAAACCGGAAAGAGTTCATATTTCCTGTTGAAAACACACGCAGGGGCACAGACGCACCACATGCAAGCAACCAACCAACTGTGGTGGTGCGGTGGCCTTTGCCAGAGATTCCCACACCGTCAGAGAGTACGAGAGAGAGAAAGAGTTGGTAAGAGCGAGTGTTAGAGGGGTTAAGGCAAAGAAAAACTCTGCTGCTTAAAACAACTAATTACTTTCTGCAACTTTCACACTCACGCACTCTTCGGCACTCACATACATTGTGATATTTTGCAAAAAAAAAAAACACACACACACACAACTGTTAACCAACAATTTGATATGTACAGTGTACATGTCTACATACACAAACACACACATCCAAGCATAGTAAACAAAAAAATAGTTAAAGGAAAAGCATAGCAACTGCTTAAGTAAACTTCATTTTTTTCCGAATGATTATCGTTTAACCCTTAAAGGTCCTAAACCTTTTTTTTTTTAAAGAGTTTGAAGATCGTACACGCTGAAAAAAAATGTCCATTTTAATAAATTTCAGCAAACAAGTTCGCATCAAACATATATATATTTTTCCATACCACAAACATTAATTTGTTTGTAGGTGATAAATATCAAATATATATGTATGCAGTTTTGTGTCACTTTTTATTTATTTTTCAATTTGTCCATCTCATTCTATCGGTATTGCTTTTATTTTAAATAGCGTAAATGCAGAAAAAAAAATAGGATCATCTAATTTGGAATAAGTGTCATAACTTTGTCGATTTTCAGTTGATCTTAACAAGCGAAGGCTAAGTTCTGATTTCCTATATTTTAACAGTGACAGTAGATGGAAAGTTTTTGGTGAGCTGAAAAACCCAGTCAAAATGTACAAAATATTTTTTTTTTTTTGCTCAACCTTCTTATTCTGATTTTGAGACTTTTTCAGATTTTTGTCGAAAACGTTTAGAGGTGCCACAAGCCGTTTTTTTTTGCAACAAATTCGGGTTTTGTGAGTTTATCGTATTTCAATAAAAACTCATCATTTGAACCATCATTTCAAAAGAAAACTGCTCGAGCACTAATTTGTTGTAGATAAATCATAAGTTTTGCAATTTGGGGAAAAGGGGCCGAATGTAGCCAAACAATATAACAAGTATATCGCGGAACTAGAGCGCTTATAAGTTAAATTGATATGAGAAATTCCCCAAAAATTTCTCAATACAAAATTTTTAATTTTTAATTTTAGAAAATTTTTCGTTTTATTTTTTTGGGATTGTTTCAAAACAAATGTGAATCACATATTTTTTTTCATGTGTCTTTCAAAAAAAAACATAACTGCCCTCTATTGGAAAATTTCGCATGGGCCTTGGATTTATGGCTTGTAGATTCTCTTTGGTCTGCCCTCTAGATTGTTATTGCTGTGAATTATTGTACGTGTATCGCGGAACAAGAGCGCTTATAAATGAAAGTGATGAGCAATGGCACAGTCTGTTATGGCTCCCATTCCATAAGTCAGGTTAGGTTAGCTTCGAGTGACAGTTTGTCCATAAGTTAGGTTAGGTCCGAGTTTTTTATAAACAGACTCACATAAACGATACATGTACGACAACTACCACGGAAGGCGCAGACAGGGAAGAACGAGACTCCGGTGGAGGGACCAAGCGGAAGAAGACATGAAAATCCCTGGTATCACAAACTAGAGAAGCCAAGCAGAAGACCGAAATGCTGGCAAATAAGGTGGACTCCTCTGCATTCCTACAGTGTCTACAGTAACAGCTTGTCGCAACCATCAGTCTCATTGCATGTTTTCCAATCAGACAGTGTTCTGTCCTGACGAATAGAAGCAGAAGACCTTGCTCTCATTCCATAAACATTTTTAACATTACTCATTTCTTTATTTTAATAGCGGCGTAGGTAAAATAAATACGGAATAATGTAGCTTGCAATGTAGTCCTGATAAAGATCCGTCACGTTTTGATATTCGGGTAATTTGGTAGCCCATCTAAAATCTAAACTTGGTCAAATTCCGACCAGTATCTTGTAATGCTCAGATACTACAAAGTTTTGTACATATGGTTTTACAAACACAACATTGACATACTTTTGAATAGCTGGAAATAAAATGAACTGAAGTTTGGACAAGATTTAAATTACAAGAAATGTGGCTTTGAAAATTGTCAGGGCAGCAGACAGATTGAAAAAAATATTCTCGTCCCTCCAAAATAATTTCCATGTTCAAATTCCCTTTTCCAATCCCATCACTTTCCTGTTAGTCAAAGGGTTAAGCAGGAACATCATCTTTCAGTTGCTTAAAACGGAAATACACTTTCGCACACTTGCACACATACACGCATGCACACATAAGAGAGTTTGTACACGTATAGAAGTAACAAGTAATTTGTACTCGAAACTTGTTTCATTTTGTTTTTTTTTTTTTGCGAGATTATCCCATACAAATATGCATGTGCATATGGCACGTTTGAATCTTGACACACACACACATGCACACGCTCAAACACAATCCTTAAATGCGGATGTATAGGGTATGAGTGTGCCTTTGTGCTTTCTCAAAAATCTGACATCTTAAAAGTCATTTTAATTTTGTTAAGTCAACATAAAATTGCGTCTCGCAAAAATAGCTGACTTTTAATCAGGAGCAAAAAACATTTTATATATATTTCATTTGGTTACTGGTTATGTTGCTGCTGCTGGCGGGCATTGTTGTTGTTGTTGTTGGTGGTGGTGCTGCGTGTATGCTTCCCCGGTGAAGCATTTGTTCCGTGGCTGTTTTCATGCTTTCTTTTTTGTGTGTTTGAGAGTTCTTGGGAAGCAATCTGAATTATGTCGGGGGTAATAATACCAAAACATATTTACAGACATGGCCACATTTAAGCGTGGTATGACACACATTCACACACTCACGGTCGCTGACACGAGCCTGCACACACACATTCACATGTGTGTACATAAATAATAAATCATACATCATGATGGGGTGTTGATTCGTATAGCCTACGCCATATTAAGCGGGCAATTTTTTAAGTTTGTCATGGCGTTGGCAACACCTTGTAAATGTTCTATGAAGAGGCTTTGTTAAGTGGCAGCGAAACCAATGCTCAGCGGCAGCTTAGCATAGCTTTAGTTTAAACAACTTTAAAAGCTACACACACACACAACCCCCGACATCGGCCCAACAAATAATGGAAACAGTTGAGTTCTCAGAGAAACTGAAAAAAGAATTGGGCATAATTTCAAAAAGTATCGTACGAACTGTGGATACCATCACTACATTGTAGGGTACACGGATTCGTGTCGACCGTACTTAAGGGCGTTCTTACTTGTTTACATTAAAAATGTGTGAGTATGTGCGTTTGCTTTTAACTCATTAAAAATTTCAATTTCATTAAGCATCTGTTTTTAGTTTTTCACAATGCTTTGTGCCCCTCAAGCACCCGCTAGCAGGCGTGTGCGAAAATATAGCAGGGTTTTTGTTTTCGAAAAAAAAAAGAAATTAATAAAATTAGCTGATATCAAAGACAATCTAGAGGGCAGATGACAAAAGCCACATGTAGAGGGCAGCTATGGTTGTTCTCTGTGAGCCATGCTAAAATTTGCCAGGAGAGACATAGAGTTCAATCGACGAATGAAAAATGCTCAGAAAAAATCGCATACAAAAAAAAATTGGGAAATTTTTCATAATGTTTAGGTAATATTTCATTTTTCATTTTTTCATATGAAAAATTCCTCAAAAATTTATCAATAAAAATCATCAATTTTTAATTTTGGGAAATTTTTCGTTTTTCTTTTTGGGATAGTTTCAAAACAAATGTGAATTACATATTTCTTTCATGTGTCTTTCAAAAAAAACACTTAACTGCCCTCTATTGGAAAATTTAGCATGAGACTTGGACTAGATTGTTATTGCTGTGTATTATTAATTTCCTTAATAGGTGTGCTATTTCTTTGAACACAACAGTTTCATACCACATTGTATGTGTGTGCTTGTCAGCAATAAAGAATATGTAAATTATTTCGGAAATTGCCACAGTTACTTTGTGTGTGTGTTTTTTTTGGACGATAAACTACCCATTTGGGGCCTTTGTCCTATAATTATTGCAACATTGTACTTAAGTTCATACAACATCCGAAATTAAAGTGAATTTTTTTTTCATAAATTGTGCTAAAAATTTTATTAGAAATTTGTAAAAATGAAATTAAACATATGATGAAACGAACAATCATAATCCAAATTTTAACCAATGACTTGGTTGTAAGGATTCTAATACAGCAAAATACAATTACCGGATTTGGAGCTATGGCCTCAGTTATTTCTGAAGCGACTTAGTGAATTGATTCTGGAAATTGTAACCTCGAATTTGTGGATAACTACATTTCGATTTGCTTCAGGACTCCCTCGAAATCATGTGACTGTAAGAGCCACAAAGGCGTATCTATTGCCAGATTCTTCAAACAGACTTAACAGCTCTTTTGTTGTGTTTTTTGCTTTGGCTAACGAGCGATTCTATTGATGGAAGAATAGCTTGAGTATATGATGGTAGTATCTACTTCAACAGGGTCCGAAAGAGTGCGCTGAGTGTTCTTAATAACGTCAATTTCTCAATTATTAAACGGCTGCTTGAATTGTTGGCTAGACTTCAGACTAGAAAAATATTGCCTTTCCGTTAACAATCACCTAAAATTAATGAATGCCAAATAAAGGGTGTTTTTTATTGAGGTATAGAACTTCGAATTGAAATAAAACACAAGAAAATCGTTTTAATGTCCATCAATTTGGCTTTATTGGAAGGATAATTTTATGCCATTAATGTTCAAATATGATTTCGGGCATGTGGCCGCCGCGGCTGGCTCGAATAAAGCCAATTCTACAGGTCCAACTTTCAACCACTTGTTGGAACCACAACTCATCCACATTCATGCCATCCAATTCGGGAACAAAATAGTCGGTTATCATGGCTCTATACCGGTCTCCATTAACGGTAACTGACTCTCCAGCATTATTTCGGAAGAATTATGGCCCAATGACTCCACCAGCCCATAGAGCACACCAAACAGTCAGTTTTTGTGGATGTAGTGGCATAAAATGGACGGAGCTTGCGGTGAACTTCGCGAACTGAACCATTACTTTCGAAATAAATTTGCACGATTTGCAAGCGTTGTTCTTTTGTCAACCTGTTCATGATGAAATGGCAAACCAAACTAAATATTAATCACTTGACAGCTGACAAAATGGCCGCCAGTTAAAAAAGTGATGCCAACTTAAAGTTCTATACCCCAATAAAAAACACCCTTTATATGGAAAATCTTATGTGAAATTTGGGGATGGCAGAGTGAACGCTGAAATTCGGCGCTGTTGTTGTGTGTTTTGTATTTATAAATGTTTATTTTGTAGTTTTGTTATTCATCAAATCAAATATCAGCACGAAAAACGCTTCAAAACAGTTTTGTTCCATTCAATCATCTTTCAGCTCGACTCGGCTCGGCGCACACTCTGCCATCCCGACGCTGATTTCTACTAATTTGTATGTACACAGTTTTAAGAATTTCAATCAGCTTTCAGCTTGGCTCGGCTCGGCTCCGCTTTGAGCGCGCACTCTGTCAGCACCCTTACAGTCCTCTACCGCTTATAGGATTAATCTATGGAACTCCAAAACCAAACGGAATGATAAGTGCCCAGCTTTAATTTATTTACAGCCCATCTCACAAGTTCAATGAGAGTACGCTTTGAACTTTTTTGGCGACACTTTGGCCTTTATAGACCCTAGGACCAGATTGACCATTTACGCGTCCGACACGTTAGTACTGGAAATATGGTGATAACAATCGGCACATTCGTAAGCACTTTACATGTTAAAAACCATAAGGCTAATAAAAAAAAAATAAAGGAAGAACCGTTTTTTTTTCATACGGTTTGAAATTATTGTTTTCAAATACTTAAAAATGAATATCAAACAGAATGACCGAAGGTCATAACATTTTTATCAAGTTTCATTGGAAAACATATTTTTATTACGTTCTTCGTTTGCAGACACATGGCAAACACCCACTCGTCAGACGACCATCCATCGAAGCGGCCAACCCCACATTGGCTACTGGCACTCGTGATGCGGAAATATTCCCCAGATAATTGAGGTTGATTACACAAGCCAGTGGTCAGAATGCGGCACGCAGATGCCGACACATATGAACGGACGTACGGATGGGCCTGGTGGTATTTGCTTTAAATACGGACCTCGTAGTTATTTTTAATATTTTATTGGTTCATTTTCATTTTGGAGTAAATCATAAAAATATTCTTAATATATACACACATACCAATATATCGTACACACACACAAAACATACGTATACATATTGAAAACCTTAATTTAATGTAATTTACATTTTGGATATTTCAGTCACGTTTCTGCCGCAACAGAATTTTTGTTTTTTTTTTTTTCGTTCTGTGGTCGTTTCTGTATCCTTCGGTTGAAAGGCCACCAAAGCAGGCAAACCAAAAAGAAACTGAATAAAAATTCATGCATCGACAGAATTTTTAGATTATTTTTGTCTGCGGACCAAATGAAGAAATGTGTAGTAATGGCGAATAAGAAGAACATGGAGGCGAGTGGAAAAGATGGCAAGAACACCAAAAACAAAACCAAAAAAAAACAAGGAAAACAAATTAATATATATTATGACTTTTGCAAATGGGAATGATGCTGTAAGGGTCTATGGACTAACAGTGGACATACACTTGTGTGAGATAAAATAGCAAGGAATATTGGTTGTTAAGCTAACAACGATAAATTTCAATTTGGAGAAAATCGAGTCAATTTTAATATTCCTTAAACAAGAGATCGCACGTGGAGTGAAGGGGCTGTGTGAAGGGTAAATGTTCAAATTCTAATAAGACATTCAGACATATTTCAGTAGACTGGCGAAAAATCCTGCACAAAATATGAGCTCTTTCCCAACATGAAAGCGGATAAGCGCATAAAAATGCAGCGAGAACATGAAAAGACGATCAGATAAGCTGCAAACCCGAAACAGTGTGGTGGTTCGGTGAAAGAATAAAGTGAAAGAAAACAATCAAAATTCGTCAAATCACTAACTGAAGAAAAAACAGCCGAGACTGAAGTGCTTGTTTGTCATTTATTCAGCAACAGATTGTAGAGCCAACATAAATACGATATAAATGCTGGATCAATTTATATGTTCTGTCAATTCAAGTCACACATAGTTTGCAGTGGGAGAAAATGACTATGGGCTACCGAACATATTTCTTTGGTTTTCACGAATAATCGCTTAACCCTCTTACGGACAAGACCGCTTTGATGATGTCTTCATTACTTGTGTTTAATTTTGTAAAAAAAATATTTGTTTGTGCATAACTGGTAAAAAAAAACAAGAGTTAGCCAGGATTTCTGTTTCGCCGGTTAGAGGAGGCTTACTAATTGCAATGAAATATTTTTATGAAATGAAATACAATTAATGAAGACCGGCCGGTCTTGCCGGTCAGAGGTTTAAGTAGATTTTAGGTGATTTTTCTTATTTATTGATATCAAAGTGTTCGATTTTCAAAGGTCTTTCCATTAAAGTAAACTTGTTTTAATACAAACGATTCGTTGGACTGTTAGTAACAACTTAAGTTAATATTCTTACAGAAGCCGCATGTTTTAAAAAAGTATTTGTTTTCCCTCTCCGGAGAAGTTTACTATTACAACTTACGTTGTTATTCGTGAAAACCGCAGATTTGTGTGTGAGTGACGATAGGAAATCATTTCAATGTTGCCTACATTTAGGAGTATTTATATGACATTCATTTACAGCCGTATTGGTAAAAGTTTTCGTTTTGTTTTCCCCCATAATGCCAGGAGCAAGAGTGTTGACTTTTATTGAGAAATGATTAATGTTTGCTTCCTTAGGACTAAATTGTTTTTTTTTCTGTTCAAAGTATGTGTTGTAGCTCGAAATTTGATTTAATTTTCCTCAAATTCTACAGATGAATCTAATATGGATTAGCAACTCATGAAGGAACAACTAATGGTATGGTTAAAATCTCTACGATTAGACTTATATAGGGTTATCCATTTCGTGGTTTCAAAAGCATATGGCTGGAATTCGACATCTGTCAAACTAAGTTGTTAAGCCAATTTTTTTTCTTTTCAGTGGGAAGTCTGACATTAACGCAAAGTGGATCGCTTAACTCACAATGCGTTCAAATTATTAAAACCTACTACAAAAATGGTGATTCTGGCACAGCCACATATCGTGCTTTAAGAGGAGATTATCGGTTTATGGTTATGAAGCACATTTCTCACTCGGTGGGTGTGTTAATAAACAAAATTGTCGTATTTTGGGGTTCTGAGAATCCTCAAGTAATCCATTACATCCACAAAAAGTCACTGTTTGGTGCGCCTTTTGGTCCGAAGATGTGATTGGACCTTAATTCTTCGAAAACGACTAGGGAACGACTGTCACCGTCAATTCGGAGCGTTATGGTCGTATGGTAACCGACTTGTTTTTGCCTGCTATTAAAGAATTGGACTTGGAGAATATGTGGTTTCAACAAGACGGTGTCACATGCCACACAACACGAGCGCATGTGGCTTCATTGCAAGAGACATTTCCTGGCCGCAGTACCGATGTTATGCAAACAATCCATCAACGCTTCAGGCTCTTCAAGCGAATATGGAGCTAGCCAAGAACAGTAACCAAGGTTTTGGAAATTTGGGTTGACAAACCAGCTGAGTCAACCATATGAATTTAATCGTATTCCGTAAAGAATGTATTCCTATTACGGAAAAAAAACTATTGTTGATTTCTAATTCAGATTTTATGGAAATAAATTTTAGAAAAATTTATTGTGTTATTGATATTTAAACAATTTCAAAACTAGTTCCAGAGCACGAATAAAAGTGGATCTATTGATTTTCTTCTGCAACTGCCGCCATTCATTCAAAACATTAACATGAGTGATAATCGATTTTCGAAACTTTTTCAAATGTTGAGCTATTGCTTGTCCTCTTCATCCATTAAATGTGAGTATGGGAATGGTGGATGTTGAGCCAACGATAGTCACACCTTTGTGAAATTTAACCAAAGCAGAGAGGGAGTCGAGACTAATCTACGAGTATTTTAAACATGAAAACTTCGAGACGAAAATACGGCTTATTGTGAAATGTGGAGTTAGAAAATAATAAAGCACTTCTACATATAACACAAATTTCTTTATGAGATTCCTAATCTTATGATTCGATCGGTTTTTTAATAGATTTTTATTTTGAACTAGTAAGTTGTAATGCGCCTATGCGCCCGTTGAAATATGGAAAAAAAAAATTTTTTGAAAAAAAAAATTTTTTGTGGAAAAAAAAAATTTTTGTTGAAAAAAAAAATTTTTTTGAAAAAAAAAATTTTGTTGAAAAAAAAATTTTGTTCAAAAAAAAAAAATATTGTGGAAAAAAAAAATTTTGTTAAAAAAAAATTTTTGTTGAAAAAAAAATTTTGTAAAAAGAAAAATTGTAAAAAAAAAATTTTGGAAAAAAAAATTTGGTAAAAAAAAAATTGGGGAAAACACAATTTCTGTACAAAAATTAATATTATTTTTTTTATTATTATTATTTATAGAAAATTATAGAATGCCTATTTAAATTCCTACGTACTGCGTGACAGAGTCAGTGAATCAGTGTATCAGTGTCGAGGGTAAATATATATTAAGATTATTACCATTTTTGTTTATTTAAGCTCAAGGTTAATAATTTAACCCTTATTCATTAAAAATATATAGATACTAGTATGATTTTTATTTTATTTACATTTTTCCTTAAACATTTCGAGTAAAACAATAAATTTTCAATTTAAGCCATCCATTGATCCATCCATCACTGCTCCTTTATTGTCACCGACTGCTGTGCATGGCGTTTGATAAAAACAAAATATATTTAAAACATTTGAAAATTTTGCCATGAATTGAAATGTTGATGACATGACAACGAGCAGACCGTGTCGAATGGAGTCTGACATTTTGCTCACAAAGGAGCCGGATGTCACTGTGCAGTGAATGGAAATGACGGACGTGGCTATACCGCAGCGGAGACCAAATGTCTGACAAGGATGTAATTAATGTAAAGCTCAATAGTCCTGTGACATATCATCGTGCATACACACACACGCACGCACACACGTACAGTCGTGTGGTGATGAATGTCGACATCGTGAGCGCACAATAATAATAACGAATTAGTCGAAAGTCTGGCGCGTCTCTATGAAATTTTTGGGAACATGTGTAACGGCTGTCAGGACATCATTGTCGTTATGTTCGTTAACCAAAGTTCAAAGATGAAAATGGGTCAGATTTATATGAGAGAAGAAAAAAAAATCACCAACAATTTTTGAGGCCTTTGACAGATGTCACATAAGAAGTTGGAAATTGCCAAAATTTATTTTTTAAATTGAATTAAATATCTTTTGATTAAAACGTAACGATACCACAAAGCCGCTGACCTCCAAAACCAAATAACTAAATATTTCACAATGATAATCCAGTGTCCAGCTGCCAACTTTTCCAATATTTTTTTTTCTACGAAAGTAACTCTTGATTTCTATAAAAGATTTAGTGACTTTAGGAGTTTGCAGTCAAACTACTACGTCCGGGCTCTACATAGTATTTAGCTGTATATGTTCTCAGTTGAAAGTCTGCATGTCTCCTAGGCCATCTGCTCTTTAGTCTTATATGAAAAAAATATTTTTTGTTATTATTTTTTAATTTTATGCTTTAACCAGCAGCACACAAAAGTCGACAACTTTTGTTAAGCCATACATATATTTTATACTATATCACTCTCTGTCGCTTTCTCTCTCTCTCTACCTCATCTATATCCGTTTATAGTCCAGTTACTTCAACGACCCACAGCTAATGCCCTTATCTAAGTTATGATTCAAATTGCAACATGAAATAACATCAACAACATACAGGCATTGGCCCAAAAGGCAAGGGGGTGGAAGGGGGAAATGAGCTCAAAATAAAATTAAATAATTGGATTAATATTAAGTTTAATTATAGAAAGTACAACAACATACATATACTTAAATGAAAATAGCATAAAAATTCAGGAAAAAAAGAAAGAAAAAAACGCCAGCAGGCACATACATTTCCATTTGCTTTAATACACTGAGAGAAAACGCTGCATTAAATTGAAGAAGTTGTACACTGAGGCCATTAATGTAACATATGGAGTCTATCATCTGCAAGTTCCTTCTTTAGAAGTGTTTTATTGAACAGATTTCCTGAAAAGCATAATTTCACGAAATTCTCGGATTTCGGAACGGATTTCGGATTTTCAGTGTGACCATTTCAATGAAATATTTTATTCAATTAATCCAGACACCATTGCAGCCTTGACGGACAACATTCGCATGAAATATCGTATGACGAAATGTTATCCCCAATTCAATCGAAAGGTGTAAGAGCGCACTTGATATCAATAAACAGATGATAACTTTCTGTTCAGAAGTTGTGTTTAATTTGTCTTTGAAAAACAAACTCGATCATCAAAGATGCTATACAAGTTTTTTTTAAATTCAGAAAAATTTACAAAGTTCTTTTTATTCGAAAAATCGAAATATTCAAGTAGTCATTTTCATCATTTCGATTTTATTCATGGGACTGTCTCGGCTGACTTTGTGGAAACGCATTCTATCCCGAATTTTCCAAGACCTTTGGGTTTAATTTGTATATGATAAACAAAATCGAAGCGTTTTTTTTTAAATTCACAAAAATTGACAAAGTTCCCTTTTGAAAAAAAAGAAAGCAAAAATTCTCCTCATTTCTCATTTTTATTCGAAAAATCGAAATATTCAACTAGTCATTCTCATCATTTCGATTTTAGTCATGGGGCTGTCTCGGCTGACTTTGTGGGAACGCATTCTATCCCGAATTTTCCAAGACCTTTGGGTTTAATTTGTATTTGATAAACAAAATCGAAGCGTTTTTTTTTTAAAAAATTCACAAAAATTGACAAAGTTCCCTTTTGAAAAAAAAAGAATGCAACAATTGTCATCATTTATGGAACACGATTTCATTCATGTGGTTGGAAGTGCCTTCTGAATTTTTAAAAAAAAAAACTTCTTTAATATTCGATATCCGTTTTACGGCTCCTTCAATTGTAACGATTCATAAGGAAAGATTGAATTCGTTTTACGGAAACCAGGGTTGAAATAATTAAAAAAAATATTATTAAATACCCCCTTTTGTCTTTGAACATTGTAAGACCTTTACCAAGATACGAGACTCGATGTTTGCTTATCGGCATGGAAACATTGGAGTGGAGACGTAAATTTAGTTAAATGTTATGAACCCATTCATGGCCAAGACATTTTTTAAAAAATATTTCATATTTTATCAAAAGTGGTCCTGAGTTCGAGTCCATTGATATTTTTAACTTTACGAAATCCTTTACTCTGTGCCCATGATTTGGAATGAGGATTGTTCTTGTCTGTTAGAAAAATTATTATTCAACGTGCCTTCGAGTGAATTGTGCTTTGAGTCTGCACAATTCACTCAACAGAAATCATATGGTTGAATTTAGTGCAACAAAAAAGAATTTTAAAGAATTTCTAAGACAGTTCTTAAACTAATTTGTTTTAAATTACATAATACATGTATTAAGTAAATATTGAACTTGTCTTTATATATTTTTAATAAAATATTTATATTAAGGAAGATTGTTCTGTAAACGGAATAAGTAAATACATATTTAAATGCAAAAAATTAAAAAAAAATGAATTTCAATTCTGATATAGACTTGAGTGTTGTTTGGTTATCTGCATATACCGAATATAATTTGTCTGTAGCTTTTACCACTTCTAAGATAGATCAGTTCTACACAATCTCTTACAATCACATTTTTCTCAATAAACGCGATTGTATTACAGTTTTGGAGCAAACCAAAGTGCAGCTCATGAAGGATCAGCGATTCCCCGAACAATGCAATCAAAAACTTATATATAAAAGCATTTAAAATATAATTGTAATAAATAAAATAGTTAATATTGAAATATTATCAAAACTAATAACCGTTAATTTAAATTTTTAAAAATTCGCAAATTAAAGTTTTTTGAACAGGGAAGCGCTAAATTTGTTTAGTATTAACTTTATTTGCAAATACTGCATTAGAAATAAATAGGAATTGTTTTTTTTTGGGAAATTCATAAAACAGTTCAAGGTTGCAGTTCTGTGGCAAATTCCTGTTCTTCATAAATAATCCCCCCCCTACTGTCGTGTACACTATCATCGACTGACTCCCCTTTGGTGGCATTTTACTTGTTCTACCTTTAGTTATTTTTAATAAAACCGTCTGTGGTTGTTGATGCTATTTACTAGTCTCTTTTTTGCCTTGACTTGCTTTTTCTATAAAGCCACAATTTGTTATTTTTCATAAACATTTCTTTCACCCCCAAAAAAAAAAACATATTATGGTTATGTGATGGTGGTTTTATTATTAAATTAAGAAAGTTTTTTTTTGTTCCTCGCCATACTTTTTTTTGTTAAAATTTTTCTCATTTCTGATCTCTACGTCCCATGAGGTGGGTTTATAAAGCGTACTAAGCCGTCTGTAACAACGGGGAGTAAAGAACAGAATTTGTATAACTAGAATGCATAATCCTACAGGGAAATATTATCACAGCCGTGTCCGTTTGAAAATCCACTCACAATATAAAGTAGATTGGACACATCATTGCCAGTGATCCATGAAAATACTGTTAATGCTTCTCATTTTTCGCAGAATTTTCCTGAAATATTTGGTTGTCATATGGAAAGCCCACGTTGTTAATTCAGGTACATAATTGACTGGCAGCCAAAGGGACGGAGGTAGAGAGCGAGACAGAGAGATAAAGAGATGCTCTTCTTACTGAAATACACACACACGCAGCGGCTACAGAGACAGATTACACCAACAAAAACTTCCTTTTTGATATTCAGTTACTGTGAGCTCTTTTTTCCGTGCCGTCCATCCGGCTGTGTGTGTGTTTGTATGTTTTCGCACACTATAATTAAATACAGATAACATAAAAGCTTTACTGTGTGTGTGTGTGTTGGCCATATTGCAACAATATCAGCAATGTTGGCTGGCCGGCCCGACAGATGGTGTTGGCGGCGGCGGTATCGCAAAGAGATTACCATTTGACTTCATTTAATTGAAGTTAATTTTTATAATTAACCGCAACAAGAGGATGGACCCAGCCGCCGGCCGGCCAACCAACACACAAAAGGCCCAACACATACACTGAAAGGGCATTTCGGCAATAGTCCTGGAAAATATTGCCACGGCATGGAATGTCATCTCCTTTGCCTTTGCCAATGTAAAGGAACAAAAATGTGTTAATAAATCACCAACGACGGTCGCGTCGTGCTAGCTTTGAAGCGATAATTTATATAATGCAAATTTATGTGTTTATTTAGTCATGTACATAAATAAATTGTTTGTAAATACTATTTTTAAAGGGCGCGGGCGTTGGGGGTCCACCAAATCCTCTCTAAACAACTGCGTAGCAAATTGAATTATGCATGCTCATTTGTTGTTGGTGCCAACGTGATTTGCATTGTTTTGTTGTCCGAAAAATCACATGAAATTTATAGGGCCTGAGGTTTTGAATACCAAATGGGTTTTTTCGACATGTGTCTGTCTGGCGTGTACTATTTATTTTAAAACAACAACAAAAAACTCTTGTATGTTTGGGGACAGACCAAGTAATTCTACATCATTTGTGGATGGAGATATCAGGCATAGGACCGCTGTCCTGGTCCTGACATTCGAATTGTACTTCCGAGAGTTTAACAGCACAATAGCAAGATTTGCTTCCATGACGACACTGCCTGATCATTTTCGCTGTCGCATCGAATGTTCAAATTTAAACATTGCGAAACCCTGATGGAAAAACTTGACAATCACATCGATTTGGTTCTGATTCACCGAAGCAATGTGTGTGCCACCAACGAATATTTCAAAATGCCAAATGCGGCTCGAAATATTTCTTATACCTTGACTGCAGGGTACTGTAAAGCATGTTCGTCCAACGCCAAAAGAAAGCCTAGACATTGAAAAGCTACATTCACAAGAGACAGCCCAAGCCTAGTCCACGAAGTTATGATTCTAATTCGAGCTACACATCATGACTAAAGCCTCTGAAGAAGGAATTGGTTACGGAAAACGGCAGGAAAGGAACCAAAAGCTACTATGAGGGGCCCTATCAGTGTGTCTTCATTGGGAATAAATCATCTATCGACCAAATCGTCACACTTCGCCAGATCCTGTAAAGCCCCATGAAAAGCACAGCGATAGACACAATCTTTTCATCGCCTTCAATACGACGACAAGTGAAAAATTGCCTGCAAAACTTGTACGCCGTTCTAGCTTGAAATCTTAACAGAGAGTCAGTATCATATCCACGTGGATATGTAAATAATAATAATAATAATAATAATAAACCGAGTTACGATCGCCGTTTTCGTACGTTGCGTACTAACGAGACTGCCGAGAGCGTGCGACTCAGTACCGGAACATCGACTTGCCATCGATCTTGATAACTCAAACATTTCTGTTACCAGCCTAATGCGAATGTGGCCCGAATCAGCAATTGGAGGCACATGACGTTCCGCTTTGCTAACGCTTGTTAGCTTGGGTCTTAGAGCAGCTCGAAAAGGATAAGGAAAGGATTTTGCTCGAAAAATCCTATTTTCTAAACCAGAGGACTTTCATCTAGGGGCTGTGTTAGCAAGCAACAATTTTCCAATTGGGGATCGCAAAATTCCAATTGGGGATCGAGAAGCCAATGCCTCCTCAGAGAGTGACCGTTTTGTGCGGATTGTGGAGACGTGTCATCATTGGCCCATTTTTCTTTGAAAATGCTAAAGGAAAGGACATAACTCGAGAACCACTCGTCCGATTTAGCTGAAACAAATTTAGAAAAATTAAGAATTACAATTCCTCTAATCTGTTCTTAAACCGTTTTCCTACTTAAGCAACAGTTTCGCAATTATAAATAAATGTATGAAAAAAAAAATTATTTTTGCCTAAAAATTAAAATTTTTTTTTTTTAATTCGTAAAAAATCCAAAACGGTAAAAAGTGTCAAGTCCTATTAAAATGTAAATAAATGTATTTAAAAAAAAATAAAAAAAAAAAAAAATTTTTCTTCATGCGCTTATTTTTAACTTGGAAACTATTACTTGTAAAGGAAAATAATATATGAACAGATTAAGGGAATTGTAATTCTTGGTTTTTTAAAATTTATTTCAGCTAAATCGGACGAGTGGTTCTCAAGTTATGTCAAACAAAAGAGCAAAAAACGTGACAAATTCCCCTATACGATACTTACTAACTTCAAATCGATATATCTCGATTCCTAGATGAGACCCAACGAAACGCTGGGACACGTATGACCTTTTTTTGAACGGTATAACTTTCCCCGGTGGTTTCATCCCAAACCGATTGTGGCTGTCGCACAGTGTCGCACAGATAATTATCGTCCGATCAGCTGTCTCGAAGATGTCAATTTGCCACCTCAAAGCCGCCATTAGACTTTTTTGTGGGATGCCATAAAGGACTGATGCTATACGAGCAATCAATTAACGAATTAAGACCTTAAGGTGAATATCGGGCAAATCATTGGTGAGAGCCAGAAGAGCCGTCATGAAGGTCTTAGAAAATTGGATGGACAGGATGCGCCAGCCAAGGCAGACTCATGAGAATGTTTGGCGGACGAAAAATTAAATTTTGGTAATTACTTTTCGTTTAAAAAAAAAAACTTGTATTTGGACCAGTATCAACATGTTAACCATGGAGGTCACATACTGTGCCCAAGGAATGCACCTGTACAGTTAAAGGTGAATATTTTTTTTGAAAGATTCGGTCCCAAAGTGATAGTAACGGACTACAATTAACTATAATGACAAAAAAGAATCACATTTTCACATTTATTGAGAAATTACCCCAATCTATAGTCGAGATGCCAGCGCTCGCGTCCTGTATATAAAATTAATCCCTTCTGTGTAGAACACATTTCATTGCATTCCTAATTGTATAAACTACCACCGACATTAATTGTCAAATCTTTGACATAATCAATACATTTTCATTTCAATAACCAACGAAGACATACGAAAAACTATTGAAAACCAATCAACATTTGCCATATATGAAATCCAATTGTATACCACCAACCTGAGTAATTGTTCAATTTATTGTAAATAAATATTATATGCAAACCTAACACACAGACACACACCTAAGCAGCTAAATATATTTCAAATGAAACTTGTATTGCAAATGTAATAATGATATTAATGACAGTATGAATACACGCTTCGTATTAGCAATAAAACTCACCTTATTTGAATGTAATGTTTTGGAAAACCAACAAATTTTCGTCTAATTCAATTAACACAATGAAATATTTTAATTATATACACACACGGACACGCACACTAATGCATACGGAACACACAAACGTTGTGATCCGGCACTTGTTGATATTGGCTGTAGATGGGGTATCGTTGTAGCGGTGAGATCGTAATGCTTGGTTGGCGTAGTATTGGTAGAATTTATTAATTGTTGTTGTGGCTGTCGTTACCATTACCGTTGACGACGTTGCCGTTGTTGTTGTCATTCACGTCCTCGATGTCGTCGTAGCGATTATGGCATTTAGTTGTCCTAGCAGTTGTCGTGGTAGCAGTGTCGCTAGTAGTAATTCTATAGTTGAATATACACACATTAATTAATTAAATAATTAATTAATTTTTAGAGAGAACCAGAGTGGGGCGTTGGGGTGTTGGGGGTTGGGATGCGACACCGACTCTTACAGCATATTAGAGGCTGACTGAATGTTGTGCACAACAACGAACACTTGAATTTTGAACGGATATTGATTCAACGCACGAACACACATACAATATATACCGACGAGATATGCATAACTATATAACTACAATATACCGAACACACACACACACATTTATATATATATATGTATATAAACATCTACATATACACAGATCACGTATTTATTTTATACAGACGCGATGGTAACGCACGCACGCACTAACGCATATAAAACCGTACAACGAGTATAAAACCGAACGAGGCGACGTCAGAGAAGGGTTTACACTTCAAAGATTAATTTTGCACCACTAAGCGGCGGCCAGAGGAAGCGAGACGTGGAGAGAGTGGGAGAGAGTAATGGGCGCGCGCGACAATATACTTTCCGGTTTTCTTTTTTTTTTTCTCGACAATGCAATTAAATTAAATTAATTTTAGAGATTTTCTTTTTGCTGTTGTTGCGTTTTTTTTTTTTGTTCTTTCTTTTACTTTTTCACGTAATTATATTTTGATTTATATTTTTGTTGCCTTTTGGTTTTTCTTTTACATTTTTGCTGTTGAAGTGTTGTTGCGGTTTAGGCGGCGTAGGGGTTAATAATTTGTCAATGTATTAAAATGCCATTGGAGTGTACTTCACTTGAGGTGTTGTTGAACACATGCTTCTGTAAGTATGAACAATAAATGAAATTTATTAGTTTCAACGATTTTTTTTTTCGAAATAACAAAGGGAATATCTTAAAGTTATAAAGAGTTGCATGATTTTATAAAAAATAATGTAAGTGAGGCAATTGAATACTTTGGTAGAGGAAAAGAAATTAAAGTGGGTTGTGTTCCAGTCGTATAATTTTGATTGTCAATACCTAAGCCAGTCTGGAGGGCAAACGACCCAATTGTCAGGAGTATTTATTCCACAGAGGGCAATGTCTGTCCAAACCACACATTTGCTATTGGAGACTTAGTGACATCTACAGTTTGCCGGGGTTCTAATACTTCTGCAAACAGACATAGATGATTGTCTTTGATCAATACACGGAAAATAATATTACAAAAATTAATACAGACACCTTCAAGTGTTATTTTCATTATCTTCTAAAACTTGTGATTTTCAATTTAGTACAAACACTGCGAATTTTTCAAGGAAACAGGTGTGTTAAAAACTACTTCCAGAACGGCTGTACTGAATACCGACAAGCGATCGAGCAGTTATTACATATAAACTTAATTGTAGAATTTCTTCCAACCATCGGTCTTGCACTCATATTGGCATAGGTATATATGGATTTCATTGGGCAACTGGAAGTAGCTATTGGTCACGAGTTTTAACCGGAGGCATCCTGTAGTTTTCAACAGATCTGAAAAGTACGCCGAGAAGCGATGAAGCCCTTGCAGAGCACAGAACACTCAAGAATATTTGTTTGCGAAATAATTTGTCAGTAGGGTTTTTATTCCAGGAATTCGCAGGACATATTTCCCCGAAATTTGCCAAAGATTTGTTGTTAACAAAGAAGAAAAAGAGAGATACCTACATTTGATGGTTTTCCTTTTAATCTACTCGCCCCGATCGAGTACTGACATCCAGTGAGCTGGACACGATATAATTTGAAGTTTTCGGTTTTTAGATGGATATGAAATATTTATTGACTTATTTCCCTTAACATTTCATGAAGGAACAGACAGGGGAACTTCTCTCGAATCGGTGAGCTGTGCACGATATAATTTCTATACGCACTGACCGGGACCCACTGTTTTAAGCCGGTTCCGAACGAGTAATGCTTTTGTAGATATGTGTTTACATGGCTTAGAGTTTACTCTCTTAGTCGACTTTACGGGCATTTCCAAGTGGGAGGCAGCCGCTGAAAAATGTTTGATGGTGTGATTGTCGCACACACTAAATGTCACAACACTGCCCCCATAGAAAAGGTGTGTTTTTACGGAACGACAAATGTCAATTAAATTCGATTGTGAAACACACAACATTTATTTAATTTTTTCTCGAATGCCGCAAAAATGGAAGTAAGCCTTAAGTTTCAATTTAGACATGTATATAAAGTAAACATAGACTAAAGCCCCAATGTATGCTTTAAATTGTTATGTACAACTCCTTGCTGCAGTCGCATACCAACAGAATCAAAAACAACCTCACCCCATTCGGTAAAGTAATTTCATTTTTTTATATGTCCCTTTCGGCTACACATATATACAAATATTGTATTTTATTCATAATTTGTCTCTGATTCCCCAAAAGCCTTAAATTATATTACGTGTAGGCCAGCCCAAAAGTATACTTTAAATTTCCATTTATATTTTTTACACCCAAACACCAAATGACACCGCTGCTGCCGTCTGTGTACGAGTACACCTTTTTCGGCAAGCTGTCACAGAGATACCCTTAGGTAAGTCGAAACCCCGATTGATGTGGCGGCTGGCAGGAGAATCGGTTATCCGATATCCTTGCCATAAATATGGAAAATATTGATTTGTGTGTCGACAAAGAAAGGCTTCAATAGTGTATTGGATGTCAATACTCGATCGGGGCGAGAAGTTTAAAAGGAAAACAAACAAATCCATGTATTTTATTTTTTTCTTTGGCTAACAACAAGTCGACAAAGAGTGCAGATGGGAAAACAAACAAAAAACATGATAAGAAAACACAACAATTTTAAATGTTATGGCTGATTGTCATTGCACACTACTTCGTTCGTTGTGGATGCCATTCATTTTGATGCGTAACGAGGTGGTATCGCTTTTCACTTTGCCAGCCAGCAAGCGGAGACCAACGAGTTTTTCTTTTCGGCCGTTGTTGTTACGAAAACGAAGATAAGAAGAAAAAAAACAACAGAGAGAACTTTAACAAGTTGCCGAAAACGCAACGCAATCACGAACCAAAGCAGGGGCACAACAACGTGTTGTAGTGTGGCATCCTTTTGAGAAACAGCCAACACAACGCACTGACACGCACACACACATTTCAAGCGAGTGATAGAAGACAGCTGAGCCTCGATTTGTGGGGAGGCGGGGTGAGGTTTACTTTTACTCGTTTCAAATACTTCCAGCATTTCGCTTTTTTGTTCGTGTTCCCATAAAGAAAAGTGACACGAGGGGGGTTTGTTGGCAATGGAGACTCACCAGGGGAATGGGGGAGGGTTTGCAAGTTTGGTTAGATGTTAGGATTGTTTTTCTTTATTTTCGCATTTCTCTTAATTTTTTCATCTGCTTTTTTGAAAACTTAACGAATCTGTTGTTGTTATTCATTTCTTTTTGTGTCTTTCGGCATTTTTGGAGATTGGATGTTGTGCTCTCGCTCTCTCTTTCTATCTCTCTGTTTAATGAACTTTTACTTTTTTCGAGAGTTGTGGGAAGGGGCAGCTGCTGGTAGTAAAAACAAGTAGTCTGAAAAAGTTAACTGAATTTTTCGGTAGTTTTCTTTTATCTTTTTGTTGTCAAAAAATAAAACAAGAAAAGTTACAGCAAAGTTTTAGGCGTTTTGAGCGGAAATTTGTGCAGTTCCGCAGGGGGGAAATTAACGGAATTAGTTGTTGGCGGGGGTTACATTTTAAAGTTGTCATGCATGAGAGGTTTCTTTGTTGTCTGCCTTTCGAAGAATTGAACTTTTAAATAAGACGTTTTTTTCAACATTAGAATTCACACAAGCTCGGGGGGGGGGGGATAAATTTCTCCTTCGTGTCATCACACACATTTTTGGTCGCCATAATAAGTCAGATCTGAGGGAGACAGATCTGTTTCTGTAGGCCTATCAGCAGAATATGAACTGCATTGGGAAATTAATAGAACCGAATCAACAGCCCAGCAACGATTCAAGACCTCAATGATAGAATTGGTGAGGCTATCGAGGACATAGGACAGCCACTGTGCGATTTGTTTGTGGAAAATTTCATGAAAAGGATATGGTCCTGTAAGCGCGGTCGTGGTGGCCACTTGGCTGATGTTGTTTTTCATTATTAACGGCATACCATCCTCTTTATTTGAATACCAAAATAATACCCACTGTATTAAAAAACAGGCAATATTCAGACAGTGTTTTAATAAAATTTTGTAATTCCAGACAACCCAGATATATTATAATTCTTCCAGCTCTTTTATATTACCTGTTCTTCGCTTTTAAATAAATGGCTTTTTCTTGTCACAGTGGGCGACCGCTGTGTGGTATGTTGTCTGAGGAAACCCAGGTTCGTATCCCGGTAAGACAAGTAAACATTTTCTTAGCGGCCGTTTTCACATATTTAATTTATTTATTTGAGTCTTTGGAAAAAATCCTTACTAGTTAACTAAAAATTATTGATGATATTGAAGTTATAAGGGAGTAACCTTAAAGCCATGTAAAAAACTTGTATAGAAAAAGCATTAGCCATTCGGAGTTGGCTTTAAACTGTGTTCAGGAAAATACCTACACAGAAAATCAAAAAAATTCAATATTTGATTACATTTGCCTTTACTTGTCCCGAAATGAGGACAATTATCATCTCAATCACTTTTGTGTTGAAATTTATTGAATGAAAAGAGAGAAGAAAAAAATATTTTACAAATAAAACTAATAAAACTAAATGTAATTGAACCGTTTTTGTATGAAATTAATGATTGAAATTGTTGATGTATACGTAACACCGTTTTTATTTACCCCAAGCTCTGGGCCGTTTCCGTTGTCTGAAAGGTCTGGCTTTTTTTAATTTGCATCAATAAATAAATAAATCTATTTTCCGCATTTTTTTTAAATGTTATTTTCAATCATTTTCATTGACAATTTTTATAATATTTTTAAAAATTTCTTTCTTCATATTGTTATTGTCGTTTTCTATAATTTTTCATTAGTATCATTAACTGTCTAGTAATTTAAAACTGTCATCACATTTTCCCATAATCCTTTTTGTTTAATTTTTCTTCGATTTTCTCTATTTATGCCTTTTTTTATTTATTTTTATTTTATTAAATATATTTTTCAATATTTTAGTTGCCTTTGTCAACCATCTTCAGAGGGGATATCAATTTTCAATCATTTTCGGTTTACAAGTCACTGTCTACGTTCAAAGTTTTATGTATTTTTTCGGTTTTTTATTTTTTAATGCATTTTCTGGTTAATTATAATAACAATTATTGATTTTAGTTTTATATTTGTATCAATTTTTATTTTATATTTTCTCGTTTCCATTAAAAAAAAATTATTTCCAAATATAACAGAAAAATTAACAGAAAACCTGCTATCGTAATGGAACCATTTTCTCAGCAGTTGTTATTTGAAACAATAATTTTGAAAAATGTTCCGCTTCAAAGTCATCTCTACAATAAACGTATGTGGATAAGACCTCCATAGCCTATCCACATTTCGTTGTATCTTTTGGTATTGCTCACACCCGACTTGTCCTTTAACAAAATACAGCAGTTTTTGTTATACAAAAAGAAATATTCTGACTGTGATTGAGTTTTTTATAACATGTTCCCTAAAATTTCATACCAGAATAGAGAACCCAAAATTGTTTTTTCTTTATTTAACTCGCATCAAATAATAGCATTACAGAAAAAATTAAGTCGAGTCTGAAAATAAATTGCTTAAATTACAAATTATTGTAGTTCCAGCATAAATGTTCAATTAGCATTATAAGTAATGCAATCCATTTTCTAATTCATACAAATAAGTGTGTAATTGAATTATTTTTTCTGTGTAAAATTGTATTCCGATTTATTTGCCATAACTCGTATAATTCCAAAAAAATTCTGTAGTTGCTTATTGTAAATTTCCTCAAAATGGCAAACATAAACATATTGACAATCCCTAAAAGTATGCTACAAAAGCCTTAGATAGTCTACAAATTGAAATTTTGACTAAAAATATTTTTTATTCAGTCGAAATATTGAATTTTACAAGCGCCGTATTTTTTTAGATTTTTGTTTAAAAAAAAATACCACTAGTAGTCGGTAGTTCCCTATTGTAAATTTCCTCAAAATGGCTCAATAAGTAAACAAAGACATATTGACAATCCCTAAAAGTATGCTACAAAATCCTTAGATAGTCTACAAATTAACATTTTGAAAAATTACCATTTATTCAGTGGAAATATTGAATTTTACCGGATTTTTTAGTTTTTTTTTTCATAAAGACTTATCTTTCTCACATTTAACACTCACCTTTAATTCAAAATAAGAGCGACGTCCTTCATGCAACATTCAAATATTTAACTCGAACTTCATGACTTCATGTATTTTCTTTATCACCAGTTGATCTTTTTTTCTTTTCTTGTCAAAGAACCAACGACACACGTAGTTCGCCTTTGTTTCCTTTGTTCTCCATACAGCCTTAAAGTATGCTTTGGATTTTCCTTATATTCCCTTTATTCGTCGCAATTTTATTTATTTTGTTTCGTTTCACTTGTATCGGTTTTATTTCCACAAAGCTCTTAAGTATACTTCAAATCTTTCTTTTTGCCTATTTATTTTTTGGAGCAGTCTTTAAGTATGATTTGGTTTCTTTGCATTGAACTAATTCTGGGTTTAGTTTTTTTTTCTTTGAGCCAATGACACTTTTTTGCGTGATTTCCATTAACTTGAATTTTCTTTGCAAGCCGTTACTTTAACTTTCTTTTCGTTTTTCTTAAAGTTTACTTTGGATGTTCATTTAATGAACACCATTTTTGCAATTCTTTTTCTGTTTTTTTTCGCCAAACTTTCTGTTTCCATTCACACGATATGCTTTAGCATTTTATACTTCGCCCCAGCCTTAAAGTATACTTTGTTTCATCAACATTTCGTTCAGCCAAACTTCAAATCAAACAAAACCTTTCTCTTCATATTACACGTGCTTTGGTCACAATCATTATTATTTTCCATTAGTTTTTGCACGATTTACGAACACTGGTATTATTTCACCGATAACAAGGATAATTCCACTTTCAACCAACGACAAAAACTTGATTGGATTTTGTTTAAACAAATGTGACTAGAGCAGAAATTCTATTCGTTTCTCGATTTTATTTTTCGCTTGTTCGCGTACTTTCATTGACTTGGCACAGACTCTCAAATGTATGCTTCAATTTTGCGTAACAATCGAAAGTATGCTTCACTTTTTGTGTGTCTTGTTTTTATGTGTTTGTATGTGTATGTGTTAGAATACGAAACTTAACACGTATAATTGCCTTAATTGAATGAACTCTGGGCAATGTTTTGTTGTTCATCACTATTTTTGTTGGTGTTGTTGTGTTCTGGTTGCGGACTTGTATTAAAAACTTCGTTGGCTGAGATGTTGGCAATGGAGGCGATGGCGATGGCGTTGGTTGGTGACGATGACGATGGTCGTGATGGTGGTTGTGAGTGCTGGTCGTGTTGTTGTTGTTGGTTTCTGTTTTATTTTTACGTCACAGACTCAGCAGCCGCCACTTTGCTATACATAACAATAACCTTAAACATTCAAAACGTTTGTGAACGCACTCACACACACACATGCATACATGAGTACACGTACACAAACTCTTGTAAACGCAGGGAATGATATTTCAATATTTTTTGTAGCCTACTTTTAAGCTGTTTTCTCGTAACTTTTCATTAAAATCGACACTTTTTTTGTACGAAATTAACTTTCACTTTTTCTCGATAATTTCATTTTTTTCTTTTTTTTTCTCCCCTAACGTTTCCAAGTATTTTCAATTTGTTATTCTTTACAGGGGGATTTATTTTTTCCTCGTTACGACCGTACCCTGACACGCTTGACGTCGGTTTCTTTATGTTTTTGGTGTTGACCCGTCTATGTGAGGCTGCTATCAGCGACTGATTTGTTGTCAGGCATCTGTGTGTAAAAGACTTTGGCGAAAATTTCACATACCGGAGGACTTCCGTGCTCTCTCTCTCTCTCTCTCTCTGTGTAATTCCATGTTTCTCTTGCCGAGCATCTCTTTCATCTAGTCTCCACAACGAGTGAGCATTTTCCCCCCACCGATAACCGCCCACCCTTGCCCGGTAACGTCTTTGTTGCCATTAGGATTTCATCCCCATCGCACATTCAACAGTCATTAAACTTTTCACAAGAGAGCATCTCCATGTGGGTATGTGTGCGTTTGCATGTATTTGTGCGTTCGCCTGAGAGATACAGATAGAGAGCGAGAGCACACAGTGTCAGAGAACCAATTTTTTTTTAGAAATTCTATTCTCCAAAATTTGTGTTATTTTTTCCATGCTTCTTTTGTGTAAACTTTAACTTTCCAGTGTCTTCCTTTTTCTCTGTTCTATATCTCTACGTTTATTCTTGCTTCCTTTTTCGCACTATTTTGACATTTTATTTTGGGTTACTGGTTATTTGTTTTCGCTTTATGTGCGTGTATGTTGGAGTGGGGAGTGTGTTTGCGTTGGTGTTGGTGTGCAGTAAGGATACTCTGCCTTAACATCGACTGACATCTGGCGTTGCTTAGCAATAAATTAAAGCATCCGTCGTAATGAAAAGGAAAGGGAAATTTCTAAAAGATGCCAACACGTGTGTGGAGTATGCAAAATAGTACAATTACTTCGAAAGATTCGACCTGTGTGGCGGTGTTTCGATTATTTCAGTTTTCTCGTTATTTTCGTTGTACATACATATTTATAAGTGGAAATTATTTTGTTGTTGGTGTGGGGTCAATTTAATGAAAATCACAAGAAGTTATGAGTCTGTGCCATGCTAAAATTTCACGCGAAACTCCATATAAAAACGTATGTGAAATTTTATTGGATACATTTGCTAACCAAAAATATTGGCCATTGAAATGTTTGATGCAGCTGTTCACATTAAACAGTCGTCGATGACGATAATACACGCCCTCTTTTGGAAATGTTCTCTTTTTTTAGAATATGTAAGTGGATACCGGATGACAGTATTTCTGTGTCGACAGCCTATGGATACAATAGAGATGGTCCCATCTGGGCCAAGTTTAAGACCAGCTTTACGAAATAACACGATTCGTGACGAAATTTCCTTTCAAATTTTCATCTATAGAATATGTCGAATATTTTATTTAAATATTGTTTCTCTAGTGAATGTATATCAAAAATATTACTTAACTTAATCACATACAAATTAATGAATTGCCACACTCATGTACATTATGGTACCAATACCATTTGCATAGTAGTAGACCAAATCATATTGTGTGAACCTCTCTAACTTGTAGTGTTTTTTTAGAAATAAAGAATGAAGTGAAGTTGAAAGACAGTAAAAACGTTGCTGTATTTGCTTTTCACTCTATTTTTTAAAGTGTTTGCTAAATGTAAGATTTACCGAGAAAACTAAGCAAACATTACAACAAATAAAAATAACTAGAGCAGCATTTCAAAAAATTGTTGACAGTTATCCGAAATTGACACCTAAACCGAAACAACTGTGTTTCGTGAAACATATGTTCAGAGTGCTGTCAATGACGCGGGTTTTATTGGAAAACGCAGATATGACCGTTAAATTGTCATAAAGACAGATCCACATAATAGAATTTTTCCACGAAAATAAAACAAGACGAGAATGCATAAACCTAAATGGTAATTGCAGACGGAAATGCTTAAAACAAAAAAGTAATCCAAACTTAAAATCACACAGACATCACAAAAATCGGTATGAGAAAGGGGAAATGCCCAAGGGGGCCAGGGGACCCAAAAAAAAAAAAGACCTCAAAACATAAAAACTTCAGGAAGTCACATCCGTAAGAAAAATATGAAAATTGTGCACATGGTCAAAGTTGACCCCCAGGGCGGCCCTTAAATTTCATGAAATTGCTTAAGGAAGAATAAAAGTTTTCTGTTTTTTTTTGAATTTTTGAATTTTTTACAACATAAATTTTATCTTATGCACATCAAAGTCTTCAAAATTTCCAACGTTTTGTTGAATTTCAAAGAAAACTTTAAAAATACAAATGACTCAGTTTGCAGTTTTTGAATTATATTGGGAAGAATGGAAATATGTAAAATAAAAACAAATGTCCTATTAAAATTGTTGCCAAAGTAACATAGAATTATAGAAAAAAGAAAAACCGATTGTTGTTATCGATTAATGGCACCATAACTAAAGGTAGACGCAATTGTCCAACAACAACAAATTTAGATACAACCCTGGGTATTTTGATTGTCAAATTCTGATATATAAATGACAGACAGAAGACAGTTACAAATCGCGGCACATTTTTTCGAGAGCCCCAAAATTCTTTGTTTGGCTTTTTGTATTCTAAAGGGTGTTTTTTATTGGGGTATAGAACTTTAAGTTGGCATCACTTTTTTAACTGGCGGCCATTTTGTCATCTGTCAAGTGATTAATATTTAGTTTGGTTTGCCATTTCTACATGAACAGGTTGACAAAAGCACAACGCTTGCAAATCGTGCAAATTTATTTCGAAAGTAATGGTTCAGTTCGCGAAGTTCACCGCAAGCTCCGTCCATTTTATGCCATTACATCCACAAAAACTGACTGTTTGGTGTGCTCTATGGGCTGGTGGAGTCATTGGGCCATACTTCTTCCGAAATAATGCTGGAGAGTCAGTTACCGTTAATGGAGACCGGTATAGAGCCATGATAACCGACTATTTTGTTCCCGAATTGGATGGCATGAATGTGGATGAGTTGTGGTTCCAACAAGTGGTTGAAAATTGGAACTGTAGAATTGGCTTTATTCGAGCCAGCCGCGGCGGCCACATGCCCGAAATCATATTTAAACATTAATGGCATAAAATTATCCTTCCAATAAAGCCAAATTGATGGACATTAAAACGATTTTCTTGTGTTTTATTTCAATTCGAAGTTCTATACCTCAATAAAAAACACCCTTTATTCTTTGATTTACATGTTTAATACGAAAATGTATTCGGCATTTGAAAAAAAACTAAACCAACAATTGAAATGTAAACAATGATTTTGACAATTAAATTCTGTCAAAATGAAAGAATTTTAATCAGCCGTTTGCATGACTATGCCTTTAGTTTTTGTGCCATGTTAACGATCGGAGAAAAATAGCCATGGGCGAAAAATAAAATAAGAAAATCATTTTTCGCTTACGGCGCACTGTGGTCAATATTTTGAGATAGCAGCCAAAACTCCTTTTGGTTTTTGTTCTCCGATTTTAAAGTTATTATTATGAAAGTAGACAGTAGTAAACCTCGGGAGCCAAAAAATTAGAACTCTATTTTAACTATTTCACTGAAAACAGGGTGGTCCAAAATGGGCTTTTTCAGAATTTAGTAATTATGATATTTTTAGTTAATTTTTAAAGTTGAAATGATAATAACTTTTTTGTTTTTCAAGATTTTTGGACGAAATAATTTTGTGTTGTAACTTATCTTCTTGAATCTTCTTGAACACACTGCAGAACGATTATTAAAGACATTTGATGCTGACTATTTAAAGAAGTTTAAAAATTGGAGCATGACTTTAATTTCTAAATGGGGATGTGATGGGTCCTCTGGCCAGAAACAATACAAACAATGTAATGCGGAAAATTCATCAGATGCCAATTTATTAATCAATAGTAAAAGTTTACTTAAAATTTTATCGATGTTGTGTTCTGTATATAATATATCCAAATGGTATTGATATTGTTGGGAATTTCAGTGTTATTTTTCAGTTTAATCCTCACAAGAATTAGCTTTCTTCCACAAAAACCAACCTTTGGCCCGTGAATATTGAGACTAAATAAATGTCAGGGGCCAAATGTTGGCATTTTCTGACCAAAATTAAGTTTAGGAATAATAAATAAGTATTGGTTGTAAAATACGATTGAAGAAAATAAGAAATTATAAAAAATATACCTATTTAAAATGTCAAAATATTCAACTTTTACATTGACTAACTATCTCGCGAAATTGACCACTGTGTGGCGCTTCTCTCCTACGGATTTAACTGAGTTTTTCCTTATTCTACAATTCTGTTACTTTTCGTGTTTTGTTATGCGATAAAAAAAATATTTTTGTAATTTTGTGATCCAGCGCGGTCCAGGCGGGAGGGACTCTTGTTACCACGTTTACATTTTATGCCTCTCTATGCTATTCCCTACAGTTTGAGTAACCACAAACTATATATGCGGACCTAGGGGCCAGAATGGGCCACATCCCCTATTTTTATTTTTATATTTTTAGCCTAGATATTTTTAAACAAACACAAAAATGAAATGGATCCGTTTTAATTTTTTACTCCTCATCCTCGGATTTAGAGGTTGAGTGCAAAATAAGTGATATTTATGAAGTGACCTTTGTCTGTGGCAATTGTTTAGCCGATTATTTTTCTAATCCTAAAATGGGCAAGATAAATCCATTAATCTCCTTTACTCCAACAACCAAATACATATTATATATATTAATATCATTAATTACAATTTGTATTTTATTTATTTGTTTCAAGCAAACGTTTTTTTACAGAAAGGAGCTATATGCGGCCCTCACAGGTTACAACTGGTTATACAATTTTGTCAAGTTGTACAAACAGTTGTAACGGGAGAGTGCTAGTTGGTCATAGCTTGGTCGTCGGTTGTATGAAAATCGAAATATTTTGCTTTCAGCTCTAATTGGACAACTTGGTTGGAATGTGTGACGTCTTGTCATTCAACTTCTTAACTTTATTTGCATTTTGTCATTGATGAAATTAACTTGTACATATCTTTTTTGTAATTCAACAGGCACTATCGGTCAACAAATTCAAGGACCCACTTGTATTTAAAATATTGTTATTTGCATAAAACAAATCTAGGATCTCCTATGGTGTGATGAGCGACTTACAAAAAATACAGCTTAAAAACTTATTAAATATTCTGACTTTATTTTTCTGCGGTGGATACTGTTGCCATAGGCCATTTCGAGTTGACTTTAAACTGTAAGCATATACAAATGTATACAAATGTAAATGTGATCTGCTCACCGATTTGAAACTCCTCATCTTTATTACTTTATTAACTAAGCTAGGTAAATACTGCCGACAGAGACTGGGTCTTTTATGCGTATTGAAACAAATTCGGAAGATTGGTAGCGTGCTTGCCTATCAGCTTGGGGTTGCGGGTTCGATTCCCATTACGGGTTTTGGTCTGTCGCTGCAAAAAAATCTAGCCAAATGGTCTGTGTCACCTATTAAACCCAAAATTAGAATATCAATTTACTTTGTATTGTAATAAAACAATAAATGCAGAAGACCCGCTGTTTAAATTTATGAGTGGTGTTGGATGTACTATGAGGCTGGCAGTACAGATAAGTTTAGGAACCACTACGAAACCAAATTTTTAGATTCTCAAAAAACATCTTTATTTTCTACCAAAACTAACATTTTCTTTTGCTGATTTTTGCAAGAACATCGCCCACAGATTATGTTTAGATCCAACTGTCCGGGAAGAAATTGTGCAACAATTTCAAATTGTGCAAACCCCAAGTCCTCATTTGGACCAGAGAAAGTACAGAAGACAGTACATATTCATATTCAGAGCCAAAGTTCGGTGGGACCATGAAACTGTATTCTGTGTGCCTTTGTTGCACATGACGGTATGCTTTTTGAGGTTAGGAAAATCAGAGTTGTGGTTCAGAAAATCTCATTAAAAATGTTGAATAAAGCAAGAAAAGGATATAGGTCGATAGACATTTTGACAATTTTCCCTCAGACCAACGTGTGACCAATAACAGTATAAAATGTGTGCAGTTTAAAAATGTTTGCTCTCCTTTCTCAACTTCGGCAAAATTCTTGTCACAGCTTGGATCTTCTTTCTTAAAGCTGAAGATATTGACAGCTTCTCTCTAACCAATGTATCCAATTTTATTACAGCGATGGTTGCAAAAAACACCACGCAGATTATAAATAATTTGTGCATGCATAGAATCCTTGATGGCATATAATTTGTAATTACTTACTTATTGAATTTGGTGCATTAGTCTTTTGTTGGTCTTGGTTTCCCGATATCCAACCAGTTCCGTATTGTGAGAGCTTTTTTTCAGTTCGTGAAACAAAGGCTGTGCATCTGGGCATCTTCCGCTTTACCCTTCCACCGGGATTTTGGTCTTCCCTACCAACGCCTTTCATGGTATTAGTCGCCCAACGTTTTTTACGCTGGACGATACTTTTATTTAATGTTATTGACAATGTAAAATGCCGTAAAATATAAAAAACACTTATCAATTAACCCGCCATTTATACTTAACGATTTAAAGTTACGCCAAGTTTTTTAATATCTTATTAACACAGCTGACACTTATGACTTTAGACAAATGTGATTTTGTAGGTAGTGACAGCACTGTTAAACTATTCAACGAAACACAGCTGAATGAGAACAGGGTTGTATTTTACTGCAGAGATATGTTGCCACCCTGTTCAAAAAATTAAAGTGTTGGGAATTTTTCACGGCAACGACAACTTGCATTGATTTTTTCATATTCTTCATGGTATATTTTTTCTTCAGGACTGATTGTCTTGATAAATCCAATTAGAAAAAATCAAATGCATTTGGAAATGTACCAAAAATCTAAATTAATGGATTTAAATTTCCGTCGAAGAAATTGTTTTATATTGTTTAGAACAATTAGTATGACTATTTAAAGATGGGATGTCAATGAAGTCGAACGCAGCATCAGCTCCTTTTTTTATTACAGCAAACATTTACTAAATTTTTAAAGGCCTTTTTCTTAAGTGATACAATTTTAATGCAATGGAACTTTTTTATTTTCCGATCTCAAATGATTTATATTAAACAGCCAATTAAGGGAAGGGAAGAAAACCAGTTAGATTTATTGTATAAACATTCTTTAAAATTTCTTTCCTTTAAAATATTTTTATTAAAAGCTTCAACTAAGGATAGGAAATACATAAAACAGCCAATGTGTCATTTTACAAAAGAAAAAGTTAATCCGTTTGCCCTCCCAGTTTTTTGTTAAATGCAACAACTAATAGTCTATTCATGTATAAGCGTTTTATTTTTCGGGTCTCACATCGCCACTTGATTTTAATCTAATATCAAATCAGATGCATTTGATATGTTAATGACCCCCACATAATATAATTTCCTTTATGCTTCTCAACGCTATTTTAATAACTTAATGATACTTAACGTGCTTGACAAAACGAAATGAAGACAACAATTAAATAAGTTTATTTTTCTACACAATTACAACGGAGAGTTGTCAAATAAAATATTAAAGAAAAAGCTGGTTTGTCAGCGTGTTCAATATTAGAAAACGCCAGCGTATTTTCATAGGCAACACATGAAAGTTCGAAAGTTCTTTTTACATGTTTGAATCTGTATTGAAAAACCAAATCTATTCTAAAAATATCTCTATAATATTAGATGGATTTTTATTATTTTTTGATTACTTATAACTTATCATGCATTTATTTATAATCATAAATTCAGTTGCCAGTTTGGGTGTTCATTTTCGTTCTATATAAATATGTATTTAATTTATTTGTTTCAATCTATGACACCGCAGCAGCATTCCCACATAAATATACTTCTCCGTCCGATTATAAACATCCGGCAACACTCTGTAATTTAACGCTATGGCTGAATAGCGGAGCTGTGTAACTTAACGTGAATCTGACAATTTAACGAAACGGGCACCATTCTTGTCGAGTTGAGCGAACGTGAACGAATTTTGTCCACCATCTATCTTTGAAAGTCTAGAGAGGAGTTGGGTGTATTAGAAGTAAAATCAAAAGATTTTTTGCTGCAAGCGACAAGGAATATTTAATTAATTTAAGCCAAAATGTCGATGATTTCTGCTCGTTTGGCTACATCTGTGGCCCGCAACTTGCCAAAGGCTGCCCAACAGGTATTAAATTAAACAAAAAATAAATAAATGGACAAAACAACCTGAAAGTGTGCAAAAATTAAGTGTGTGTGAAAAAAAGTGGACCGAAAAATCAATTGAAATATGAAAGTTGTGCAATCTAAAACATGATTTTCAGTAGGAGCAAATGTGAAAAATGTTAAATTGTTGTGCTTGAAACAAGTTCCGTAGAATTATTAGTGTAATTTTGTAGTTTTTCACGATTTTATAACAATTGTAGAAAATGTTACGCAACCACTTGGTTAGGTTTTTTTTTCTCTTTGGATCATAACGTGCATTGTGTATGTGTGTGGCTGGCTCGTAGTCGTGAGGGGGTCAAGTGTAAAAAGTGCCGCTTATTGAAGAAAATTATGTTTTATTATATAATTTTTTGTTGATGATTTGAAACTTCAGATTTTCTTTGGAAAAATTGTAAACAATTTGAGAGTTTTTCCAATTACATAATTACAGTATATTTGCGGCACTTTTTCCATTCTACCAACTTGGTCTCTCTCATTGTCCCCGGTCGGCGGTCGGTGTCTCAGCTGTCAAAATCACATAACTGCCAAGAAAGAAAATATTGCCTATCCATATTTTGAGGTTAGGTTCGACTACATGAAAAAAAAATATAACAAAATATAATTCAAGAAGTATTTGTTTGGAATCATATTTATATCAGAATATTTTTTTAGATTTCATTAAATTAATTTTCAATTTATTTTTTCCCTGAGATAAAATAATTTCTTATTGGTTTTTTCTTAACGAATTAGAAAGAGACAGCTATATAGTGTGTATTTGTTGGCCTCTTTGCTGAGAAGAATTGCATGTGCTGCCATATTTTGCTGGTTATTCAACTGTCAGATTAGACCTTTTCTTACATAAGTCCAAAAATTGTAAATTCAATATGAAATAACTGAAAAAAAACTATTTCTTAAACAAAAAAAATCCAAATTTTCTGTTTAAGCATTGTAATTTTTCTGCCTGGTTTTTTAAATGTTCAAATTCGGAGCCGGCTTTTACTGGCGATAACGGTTACTTTAAATGTGAACATTTTCGTTCTTGAGCTGAGATGAGAGATTACTGTAAATTATTTTTTAGGATTTCCTATTTTTCATCCATAGTTAATATTTATCTGTAGAAAATGTATTCCGGATGTTTAATGTCATGTCTTATTTGTTGACGATTATGTCACATGAGAAAAATCGATATGATCTGATTTTTGTTCCGTTTTGAAAAACAAGGCCATTTACCAATACACCTCATTTCAGATTGAACTTAAGAGGCATCGCAAAGGTGTGTATGGAAATGATACCTTGAGCCTAAATTTAGGTACCACCTTTGTCGAAAGTGGGTTATAAGACACCGCTGCATATGGGGGACATCGTCGTATACCATAATTTCCGATGAGACTCATTTCCTATTTGACAATCTGAACGAATATTTTTTTTCCGATCTTTTAAATCTTGGTTTGGAATCAAATCTTTACTGGCTAGCCTCTGAATATTATCATATTGTGGATTATTTTATCTATTCAATTAACAACATTATGATGTAAGCCTACGAGTGGTAAAATTCGGTCAATGTCGGTGTGGTAGATAATTTCTTTCGTTTTGTTTTACGGATTCATTGAATCAAAAATTCACGGTACATGCAAACTTTTTGCAGATGATTTTTTATTTCATAACAAATATTTTCCATTTGTCATTGCACCTTTGAACGAATTGTATGAATTAAAGGTGGCAACTAGAAGTATGTTTGAAATAAAAGTAAAGAAATGTAAGACGTAATGGTGACTGCAAGGCAATTTCTGGCCAAACATATATTTTCGTATATAAAGCTGCCTTATTGGCGAATGGAAATACTGACTTATAGAAAACATTTGCCCTACTTTCATTTAACAATTGTTGAAAACAAAGCAACTCAAATCCGTTTGGTTTAATTGGAAGTGGTCAGTACATTCTTCTCCATGGAATTCTGTGGAATGTAACAGTCCCACACATCGATGCTATGGATAAAATGCTGGATTTCTGTACAACGGGTTAAGTATATTTCACCCCCTCATTTATAAAATTCTACACAAAGTTTTGAGAATGTTGTTGTACAGAAATGTTAGTTTTAAAACTTCCTGCTGAACTATAACAACACGGAAAACATCTAATGTATAGTATGGGACTGATGGTTATAATAGACAGCAATGATCCACCTTGACAAAAAAATGATTGAAATATATCAGTCTTGCATATTGCTGGTAATAATTTAATTCAGGCTTTGCAAATTGGCAATAAGAATCATTAGAATGAATATTTTTGATAGTCCTAACAGGCGTGTATCAATTACTTCAACTATTTGAGAAAAATTTTGTTTGTTCCTTAATGTAATGTTTGCACGCAAAAAACAACCCTTTCCATTAAAACTACTCCCTTCCAAGAATTTGTTCCCCTGCATGTACAACGCCCTTTTCACAAAAGGCAAGTGCACTCTGTGTCAAATTCGATTCTGCCACATTTGACACATTTATGTCTGTAAACTTTGCCAACATAAAGTAATGCGACGGCAATCAATTATTCACTGATTTTGTTCTTTGGTGACTTTATCAATTGTGTCTGAATTGCCACAACGATTTGTACACCTAATCACAAAAGTCTAACAGTGCATGATTAAAAAATCCCAAAAAGCAAACAACTAATACAGAATTATACTAACATTTATCCAAAAAAAAAAAACTGTTCTCGAAAGAGGAACATGCATTTCTACAGGTTTTAAAGAATTTAAATATAAAAGATATGTTTTATTTAAACGGCTAGCCAATAATAAATTAATTTCTATAGGAAATGTTGCCATGAAGTACCCACCGACCTTCAAAATTGAAAACATATTAACATTTCGAGAAATAAAACTTAAACCGTGTACAATAGATTTGCTGTTCAGCAGTCAGGAAGAGACTTTTTTTATTTTAGGGAAAAAAATAAAATAAATGGAGATTTTTGGAATACGTTTTATCGACAATATCTGATTTCAGTGCCACAACTACATATCCGCACTATATTTGAATTACTATAGAAAACAAAATTTACCTGTCGAATACAGAAACTAATTCAGTGACTACTAGTTTAAAAACTATTCAATTTAGTTCAGTATAAATTCCCCATAATAATCCCAGTTATTACACATAAAAGTCATTCTTTACTTTTCATAGAAAATATTAATCTTCGTTTATTTTTTTGTTTTCTTTCTAGATCGCTGGCAAAGTAGCTTACCCAGCTGCCGCTCTAGCTGCCCGTAAACTCCATGTCTCCAGCACACAACGTAGCGCTGAAATCTCTTCCATCTTGGAAGAACGCATTATGGGCGTTGCCCCCAAGGCCGATTTGGAAGAGACTGGCCGTGTGTTGAGCATTGGTGATGGTATCGCTCGTGTATATGGCTTGAACAACATCCAAGCCGATGAGATGGTGGAATTCTCTTCTGGTTTGAAGGGTATGGCCTTGAATTTGGAACCCGATAACGTCGGTGTTGTCGTATTCGGTAACGACAAGCTCATCAAACAAGGTGATATTGTCAAACGTACCGGTGCTATTGTTGACGTGCCCGTCGGTGATGAATTGTTGGGCCGCGTTGTCGATGCTTTGGGTAACGCTATTGACGGTAAGGGTGCCATCAACACCAAGGATCGTTTCCGTGTCGGCATCAAGGCTCCCGGTATCATTCCTCGTGTCTCTGTGCGCGAACCTATGCAAACTGGTATTAAGGCTGTCGATTCCTTGGTGCCCATTGGTCGTGGTCAACGTGAATTGATCATTGGTGATCGTCAAACTGGGTAAGAATACAGCGTCATAATGATGTTGTAATAAAGTTTAGCCATTGATTCAATATTAAATGTTACAAGTACTCCCATTGTTTAAGAAAATCACAATTGAGGAGTTTATATACATTTATGTCGAATATATTAAATTTTGGTCTTTTAACTCCTTTTGAGTGTAGCAAAATATAAATCACATTGTTTAACTATACCAAGATCGGTACAAAAACAATTTCCGCATACGAAGACAGAAACAACTTCTAAAAAAATTAAATATTTTATCATTAGTTCACTATCAGTGGCAATAAAAATTAATATCGTACATATTAATAGTAATATTACAGTAGATCTTCATGTATTCCTTAATGGAATGTCTCGAAAAATGTATATGTGAGTAGAAGCAGAAATGCCGCCATTTTTGATCTAATTTATATCTGGTCACAACTTCGACCCATCTTTTTTCAAATCATGCCATTTAATAGAGGAGTGCGCTACGTCGGAGAAAATCAAATTTGATACGCAAGTTATTACATAATTTATGAAATTGGACGTAGCATCGCATTCTCTCTGAAGACACTAAACAACACCAAGATTTTGGGAATATAACAGTCGGCATCTAAGAGCTTCTATATATAAAGCTTGTAAAAAGTTCTCTATCAACTTATTTATCTGTCTGTTTTCAGCAAAACCGCTTTGGCTATCGACACCATCATCAACCAAAAACGTTTCAATGATGGTCAAGATGAATCCAAGAAATTGTACTGTATCTACGTTGCCATCGGTCAGAAGCGTTCCACCGTCGCCCAAATTGTGAAGCGTTTGACTGACTCCGGTGCCATGGACTACTCCGTTATTGTGTCTGCCACCGCTTCTGATGCCGCTCCCTTGCAATACTTGGCTCCCTATTCCGGTTGCGCTATGGGTGAATACTTCCGTGACAAGGGCAAGCACGCCTTGATCATCTATGACGATTTGTCCAAACAGGCCGTCGCCTACCGTCAAATGTCCTTGTTGTTGCGTCGTCCCCCAGGTCGTGAAGCCTACCCCGGTGATGTGTTCTACTTGCATTCCCGTTTGTTGGAACGTGCCGCCAAGATGTCCCCTGCCATGGGTGGTGGTTCCTTGACCGCTTTGCCCGTCATTGAAACCCAAGCTGGTGATGTATCCGCTTACATTCCAACCAATGTAATTTCCATCACTGACGGCCAGATCTTCTTGGAAACTGAATTGTTCTACAAGGGTATCCGTCCCGCCATTAACGTCGGTTTGTCTGTATCCCGTGTCGGTTCCGCTGCCCAGACTAAGGCCATGAAACAGGTCGCTGGTTCCATGAAGTTGGAGTTGGCCCAATACCGTGAAGTCGCTGCCTTCGCCCAATTCGGTTCCGATTTGGATGCTGCCACCCAACAATTGTTGAACCGTGGTGTTCGTTTGACTGAATTGTTGAAACAAGGTCAATACGTGCCCATGGCCATTGAAGATCAAGTACGTTGACGATCAGTCGATCATAGATACCACTAGGCGCCCGATAATTTATATACTCTCCTATTGTCATCCCTAGGTTGCTGTCATCTACTGCGGTGTCCGTGGTCATTTGGATAAGATGGATCCCGCCAAGATCACCAAGTTCGAAAAGGAATTCTTGCAACACATCAAGACCTCCGAACAAGCTCTCTTGGCCCAAATCGCCCAAGAAGGCAAAATCTCTGAAGCTGCCGATGCTAAATTGAAGGATGTCGTCTCCAAATTCTTGTCCACCTTCCAAGGTTAAACAGAAGAGAGTTCGTCTCCCCACCCAAACTACCTACCATCGTCTTTTAAGTATACCAGCAGTTACAACATCAACTACATAAATCTTGAAAAACTACAACTCATCGTGTCGTCGCTTTATTCTTGTAATTTAATTATGAAATATCGTTGAACGAAAAATCACATCAAAAAGAAATAATCACAGATGCGTTAAAAGAAGAATTACACTCTTTCAAAGAATGAATGAAAAATAGTCATTTGAAAAACAAACGTTAAGTTAAAACAAATTAACCTTCAAAAATAACAATAAAATATAAAAACATATAAAAATCGAAATTTCCAAAAATCTTAAAAAATTTCATAAAAATATTCGTTCATGTTTTCCTTATTATCCTCCTTCCTCATTAAACCCCGAGCGAGAGAAGACAGAAAGAGCGTTGCAAAAAAGGGCTCGAAAAATCGCGACTAGTATTTGCGAAATCGAAATGGTGAACAGCATTCATTGTGGAATTCTTTCTCCATTTTTCATTAACATCTTTGAGAGCGCGCCTACAAAGAAAGTTTTCCTCATGGATGCTGTCTGCCGACGATTTGGATTTTTGTTTAATTGTACACTCGACAGTATCGTTTTGAACGAATTTTTATAAAATGTTGCTTTTTTTTAAAATAATAATTACTCTTGGAGCAAACACAAAAAAATTAAAGATGATAAAATAAGAAAAAATCAAATCATTACTGAAAATTAAACATAAAGAGAGTTACCATCATGTATGGAGCATGTGGATGTTTAAATTTAATATAAATACATAATACTAATAACGATAATAAATAATGAATGACCTTAAAAGTTAAACATAAATACAACACTTACGAAATATGTCTTTTTATTATTGGACAATTGAATCTCGAAAAAATATTGGTTTTTACTGATTCGAAATTATAAAGGAAATTTGTTCAAAATTTGTAATACCACCGAGACGTTTATGCTAAATTTCTTGTTGACTAGAAACTAACAATTACTGCAATTAAGGTTCACTACATAATCGCGTATGAATTTTCCCCCGAGATGATTTCCGTCTTCGTAGAATCGGATCGGATAGTTTCCCTGAATCTTCAATTTTGTTTGGGACAAATTTGGTTGCTAGACAAAATAAGTACTGGTTTTATTTCTAACAATATAAAGTAAATAATTTTTGGAAGCAATTCAATAAGTAAATGCTGTTGAAGATTCACTACACAAAATCGTTGTTGTCGGGAAGAAAACACCAAGGGAACAAAGTTGGCACCTTCTCTTCCTGTCATAGACTTCACGCGTTTTACCCCTTTACCAAACTTTAGAAAAAGAAGAATTTTTGCATCAAAGACCTAATGAAAACATTAAACATTTTTTAACAAGTCTATAATAAAAATTGTTTAGAAAAATATAGTTTTTGATACGATCGACAATCGCCAAATATTAAGCGTTTGCGATCTCTGTTACACCAATTTTGCGATTGTCAGGACATGAGCTATTGTTATTCGAAGATTTTGTTGTTCCTATAAATGTGTACCCGTTTTGTTTGTGACACTTCGAGTAAGTGTACATGCTACGGCAGTACACGTGTACGCTACACATACAAAGGATTTGAGCATATCACTGACTTTTTGATGTCTCGCCTTCTTAAGGAGCGTTAAATTCACTTTAGTTCCAGTTTAGTTTTTTAATATCTGTTGACAGTATTTTTTTAAGTATCCTACATTGTGAATAGTAAAATTTTTCGGAGTAGGTGGTTTCATAGAGCTACTTATTATTTTAAAATACTGTTCACTCATATTATTTTTATTTGTTATATTATACATAAATATGAATTCATTTTTGAACTATACGCAACACAATGTGTAGTTCTAATGAATAGTTTTCAGTTTTTGCAATTTATTCTTAATTACCTGCCATTTTAAATTACTTTAAATTTAAATTACAACTCAAGAATTAATAGAAGAAATTAATTAATGTTTTTTTTTAATTTATTAAAAGTTAATTCATTTTTTATTTTTACTCTGAAGTATATCACGATTTACATTAAAAAATAACATCACTGTTTTAAAGAAATACAACACTGATTTATATTGTTGCTACAAAAATGCAACGCTGTAAGAGTTTTCATTGTTGATGGTCTGACACTGACAATCAGAAAAAAAAATTGAAAAATTATTTCCAAATAAAAAAAAGTTGGAATCTATGGATATTCAGATACAATTTCCAAATTCACCATTATCACCTTCATAAAATATCTTAAGACAACTCCATTAAGTTAGTATCACAGCAAGTATTAAATTCATCCAAATCCTCATAGAAATTACCATCAACAGGCAAGAAAATAATTACGTCGTAGAATTAATTGGAAAAACAGACCCGCCCACTTATTTGGAGTAGTGGGATCTCTGGTATACAAATTTTATTTTCAATAAGGGGGTCAGTACCACCACGAGAAAGGCTGCTCTTATAAAACACTAAAATTGGTCTACCTGCGATCCCACTATTTGAAAGAAAATGATTTGGCCATTTTGTGGGTGCCAAGACACCAGGGTCCCCAGTACAAATTTTTATGTCGAGTTTTGCTAGTTATGGACATTCTGAAAACGACGTCATACATGTGTTTATCGTTTGAGGTATTTACCATAAACTGTGTGAATAGTCCCAAACACTATCTGACGGCAACCTGTATGTATCATCCTTATGTAGACCAATTTATACCACGATATTTGATACAGTAAGTCATGGGAGACCAAAACTGGTTGAAGTTAACCATATTTTTCTTCGAAAGATGTAAATGGATTTAAATCTTTAAATTCCCGTTGACAAATTTGGCTCAAACTGGTTAGTTTAGTTTGAAAAGAACGGTCAACCTGATATACTCCATTGGAGAATAACGCACAAATATGAAAAGTCTTGAGAGTTGTAGACAATATTTATCATACACTTAGAAGATAAACCGAAACAGATGGATTGTTAGACATTGGTAAACTCCAAACGACATTAGTAAACTGGCGAATCTCACATCTCAAAGTCATAAGGGAACAAATATTACACAACTGTTGAATTAATATAATCGAATATTGAAATTGTATAGACCACAAAATGTACATAAAGGCCGTGAATATTTCATAATATAGCCGTAGCCGTAAACTTTTCTCGAATTTAAATTTGTTCAATGAACTTAACCTAAGATACTAGCAAGACGGCGCGTTTAAGACCCCAAGTATGATAGGATCGGGCCCGGTTCAAGACTAAGATGTAAAGAGTGATTTGTTAAGAGCTTGATAACTTTTTTTTTTTAAAAAAAACGCATAAAATTTGCAAAATCTCATCGGTTCTTTATTTGAAACGTTAGATTGGTCCATGACATTTACTTTTTGAAGATAATTTCATTTAAATGTTGACCGCGGCTGCGGCTTAGGTGGTCCATTCGGAAAGTCCAATTTTGGGCAACTTTTTCGAGCATTTCGGCCGGAATAGCCCGAATTTCTTCGGAAATGTTGTCTTCCAAAGCTGGAATAGTTGCTGGCTTATTTCTGTAGACTTTAGACTTGACGTAGCCCCACAAAAAATAGTCTAAAGGCGTCAAATCGCATGATCTTGGTGGCCAACTTACCGGTCCATTTCTTGAGATGAATTGTTCTCCGAAGTTTTCCCTCAAAATGGCCATAGAATCGCGAGCTGTGTGGCATGTAGCGCCATCTTGTTGAAACCACATGTCAACCAAGTTCAGTTCTTCCATTTTTGGCAACAAAAAGTTTGTTAGCATCGAACGATAGCGATCGCCATTCACCGTAACGTTGCGTCCAACAGCATCTTTGAAAAAATACGGTCCAATGATTCCACCAGCGTACAAACCACACCAAACAGTGCATTTTTCGGGATGCATGGGCAGTTCTTGAACGGCTTCTGGTTGCTCTTCACTCCAAATGCGGCAATTTTGCTTATTTACGTAGCCATTCAACCAGAAATGAGCCTCATCGCTGAACAAAATTTGTCGATAAAAAAGCGGATTTTCTGCCAACTTTTCTAGGGCCCATTCACTGAAAATTCGACGTTGTGGCAGATCGTTCGGCTTCAGTTCTTGCACGAGCTGTATTTTCTACGGTTTTACACCAAGATCTTTGCGTAAAATCGACATTTCACGGTCTTCAGCAACACTCTCAGAAACAGACGCAATATTCTCTTCTGTACGCACTGTACGCATTCGTGTGGTTGGTTTAATGTCCAATAAAGTAAACTGAGTGCGAAACTTGGTCACAATCGCATTAATTGTTTGCTCACTTGGTCGATTATGTAGACCATAAATCGGACGTAAAGCGCGAAACACATTTCGAACCGAACACTGATTTTGGTAATAAAATTCAATGATTTGCAAGCGTTGCTCGTTAGTAAGTCTATTCATGATGAAATGTCAAAGCATACTGAGCATCTTTCTCTTTGACACCATGTCTGAAATCCCACGTGATCTGTCAAATACTAATGCATGAAAATCCTAACCTCAAAAAAATCACCCTTTATAAGCCAAGTCCAGTTGTCTTTATGATTATTTGAATAACACACAAAATGAGTTGTCAAATGTCGTTTTTACGTATGCGGTTGGATAGGTAGAAGATCGACTCCTATACAACTAACCCAGGTACATATTATAGTAACAACAATTTCCCCCTCTAAATGTCGACTCTACTGTTAAGAGATTAATCTGTAAGTCAGGTAAAACATCTCTAAGACACGGATTAGCCGTTCTTAGCCGAAATAAAATAATAGGTCCGCGAGCAAATGTTATATCGTGTAGTGGATTGGAGAAATAATTTGTATATACATACTACTTTTTTGTTATCGGAACGAGATACCCCAACCTTTTTTAAGGTCCCGGACAGTGGGTATAAACATTAGGCTCCCCGTCTGTTCCATCATGGAATGTTAAGGGAAATAAGTATATATGTATTCTCTCAGTGTTTGTGAAAGTATTCAAACCTAAGCCGATAAAATTTTTGTGCCAAAATAAAACCAAAAATCTTTGCACAAAATTTTCGAATTAAGAGAATTTTGTAAAAATAAATGTCCTTCATTATTATTTTAAAAACAACACACGCCATCTGAAAATGGGCATCTTCAATACTGCACGTATGCTAGACACACATTCTGTAATGGAATTTCCAGGTGATATCCTTTTTTTGTTAGAAAAGATACAAATATTAGCGTCTTCTACATAACACAACAAAAATGTAGACCTTTTCAAAGGTACAAAAGGTTGAACAGTAAAGGAAACATATTTCTGTTTAATGACCCTGTTTTAGGTAAGAAACGAAAATGTATCTAAAAACCAGGAGGAAGTTATCAACTTCTTATAAAACAACAACAGCTACAATAATGGTGACAGTGTGTATTTGAATTTCGTGTAAAGAGACCAGCCTAACTAACCATAAAATTAGGATTACACTGAGATTCTAAGAGTGTTGTAGTTGGACGTTCTTTGTTTGCGTAAAAGCAATCTGTTTCATTACAGCGGCGCACATTTTCTTAGAGGATTTATGAACAATCAGCAGGTCAGTACGGTCAAAAAGGTTCATCCTTAACAAATAAAAGAGAAGGAAAGCAAAGCAACAATAATATCTAACGCATTTATTTAAAGTGCGTTGCTTTACTATCTGTCTTTTGTTTGTTTTTTAGTACCCGTCTTGATTCACCACTAGGTATCTATCGGAATTGGCACACATTGAAAACGTTTCATTGCAGCAATCGAATTTGTCGCAAAATTAATTTTGCAAGCTATATCGACAGATACATACTTTAGATGATACTGTTTTAAATAGAAGTGATTATTATTTTTAAAAGATTGGAATTGAAATCGCCAATATTGATCACGTGTTGGGTTTTATAACACTGTGGATTATCTACTAGAATAAAATGTAAGAAGAAAAGTGTTCTCTTCAAGACATCGCGACAGTGACAAATTTTCATTTTCTTTATTTTTTCAAGACATGTGCAGCAAATTACAAAACGCACATACTAAAGATTGAGTAAACTTTACACATTTTTTATAATAATCGTTTTATCGTACCACATAATAAGGAATAATTTTTGACTGGATCGGGTGGCCAAATTGAGACCAACTGATGTAAAACACAAATAACTGTTTTATATTCTAACGTAATTTATTTTTTCTTTTTTTGGAAATTTAAAATGAATACGTACAGTCCAGAACAACGAAATTAGCGTCGTTATTTTAAGTCAACATCAGCGCCAGTATCTTCCGTTACTATAAGGTTAACCGCCATTTTAAGGAACTAGGTTTAGTAGCCAGCCATTCTGGAAGACGTGCTCATCGATATATTCGCACTGAAGACGACGTGGAAGCTGTGCTGCAGAATGTCAGAAATGATTCATGTATCTCACACTACAAACTGCTGAGATTGATAAAGATATTGACTAAGATCATCTGGATTTACAATATTTATGGGTGATGTACTAAAAAGTAATTGATGTTTCACTTGGAATTATACTAAATACTTAAGATGTATATGGAATTCGATCAGCATTTTGAATCCTACATCTAGCGCACCGTGGCAGACATAGATAATGAAGACTGAGACTCCGGCCCAAATATAAAATAAAATAAATCATCAATATCCTTGGCATTACAAGGATATGACAGCATGCATAATATGAAATGACCAGAACGTCCCAGTTAGAAAAATACATGGTGACAGACATGGAAAGCACCAAAATGGATGAAAAATCTATACACAAATGAAGAATCTGGCGAATAATATTGAAGGGGATATCCTTATGTCTTAAATTCCGGTATAAGTAGTCGTGAGCTCGTGGACGGATTTGGTTTTTGAGAAACTTTAAAGATTTTTTAGCGCATTAAGATTATCGATTATCCTGCCTGAAAACTGTTAGCCTTTTAAACCGGTGCTAATCCAAAATCTCTAACCACCTGGCAAAATCCTCGTTTTCACCTTTTCCCACACATTAGAATCGTTGCTGAATGTACCCGAACAATACATGCTTTACCCATCGGTTGTCTCATACATTTGCTATTGCCACACACAAACATGAAGATTTTTGGCGCTTAAAATATCCAAATACATATCTGGAGGCAGGTCGGTGTTTCTGTTGCTTTCGCTTTGTGTATTCATTCACATACATATGAAAATGAGTACGCGAACATAATCGTAATGTGGTGTTGAGTGCGTTGTGGTATTGTTACACGTTATCGTTTGCTGTGCGCCTGTTCCAAAAATCGAGTTTGACGGTTTTATGACCGTCATTTATTTTCCTCAACATGTTCTCGGTCTTTTTATGGGTTGTTACAAACACTACTATGTACTACTGTTGCCGACACACATTAATTAAACGAACACCACAGTGCCACACTGTTATAGGAAAGCAGCCGTTTTTATTTAATGTCTATCTGTATGTATGTGTGTATATATTTTTACCAACCCAAAAGATTCAAGAAAAAACCCCCTAACATATTTTACCAGATTTGTTGAACCGAATTGCCTTTTTCCTGATGGTGAGTTTGTAGTCTGCCAAAATGCCAGGGTGGCCTATTCGGCCTGAACGAATATTTTTTTTATTAATAAAAAATAAATTTTTGTAAAGCTTTTCTGCATCGTACCACAATTATCACCGCCGTTTTGAGGATGAAAAATCGATACAGTGATGGAAAAAAAAGATACAGTGAAGATTTATTTGTATATATGTACGACTCCACTCACTTTTGGAAACCGTGTAATTAAGGTATTCATGACCCTTTTGTATGAAGACGTATGTATAACGAGAATGCATTCCAATGTGCAGAGAGTTGAGAATAACTATCAAAAAATGGAGTTTTTATGCCATGGCCGCGTTTGTTTGGCCCAACCACAATCACAAACCAGCAGAAACGATCTATATTGGTGTTATTTCAACATCAGATTGATGGCAGTCAAAATTGGGGAAATAGAGAAACTGTGAAGGGAGAGTTTCAAGTCGTAGAAATCAGTTGGTAACACTTATAAATACCGTTGCTCTTGCAAAACATTTATTTTTTTATAAACACTATGTGGTAAGTAAGACCGTAGTCTCATTCCGAAGATGAGTCTTTTTAGAAGTCCAGACTCTAAAGTCACTTGAAACTATTTAGCTATATTGAAGCACGACTTTTAACTATTATTAACCTTCTGGCAGTTGTGTGATACAATCAATTTCATTTTTTCATAAAAATATATTTCCTCACTTTAACCTAACAATTAACCTGAACTATTAACTTTAACAATAATTACCCCAGTGAGAGTTGCATCCTAGGATTATTTGCACAGGATTTATTGGGTATCCGATGGCCGATGGTGTACTCTTAAATCTATTTTTTGACCATTTTTCTGTAATGAATAATGTTATATTAAATATATTTGGTTTTAATAACATAATTTCGAAGGCAGAATACATCCAAGTACAAAAGATTTGGAAATTGGAAAAAAAATATTTTGACCAAATATTTTGACCATCAAAATTCGAGATTTTTGAAAAAAAAATAGATTTCGTTGAAAATTGGCTCATTTGTAGTGGACCTTAATCTGAACAAGATGATGGGTTCATTTTTTAGATTGGACAAATAATTTGGAAGAAATTGGGTTCAGAATATGAGGTTTCTCACATAGACTATTTTAACTATTGTAACTATTTTTTCCCATTTTTCAGCAACGGACAATCGGCATCGAAACGGGAATGGTTTCAAATAAAAGTTGGACTTCAGGTCTACTATTTACAATTAGCAACTAACAACAACAAACTAACAAGTACTAATTAACCATTAGTAACTAACAACTATCAAATAACTACTAACAATTAACTATTCACAATTAACTATTAAAAATTTACAAGTAGCAATTAACCATTAATAACTAACAACTAACAAGTAGCAATTAACCATTAATAACTAACAACTAAAAATTAACAACTAACAATTAACTATTAACAACTAACAAGTAGCAATTAACCTTTAGTAATTAACAATTAACAACTACAAATTAACTATTCACAATTAATTATTCACAATTAGTAATTAAACATTAATAACTAACAATTAACTATTAAAAATTAACAACTAACAAGTAGCAATTAACCATTAGTAACTAACAATTAACAACTAAAAATTAACAATTAACTATTCACAATTAACTATTAACAATTAGTAATTAAACATTAATAAATAACTATTAACAATTAAGATCTAACAATTAGCAACGAACAACAATTAACCATATGCAAATATCGATAAACAGTTGTTAACTTTAACCTTAACAATTACTAACCCACTGAGAGTTGCACGCTAGGATAATTTTCACAGGATTTATTGAGTATCCGATGGTGTACTCTTGAAATCTACTTTTTTGATCAGTTTTCTGTAGTGACTAATATTATATAAACTATATTTTGTTGTAATAACATAATTTGGAAGGCAGAATACATCCAAGTACAAAAGATTTGGAAATTGGAAAAAAAATATTTTGACCAAAAAAAAAACAAAGGGGTTAACCCATCAAAATTCGAGATTTTTGAAAAAAAATAGATTTCGTTGAAAATTTGCTCATTTGTAGTGGACCTTAATCTGAACAAGATGATGGGTTAATTTTTTAGATTGGACAAATAATTTGGAAGAAATTGGGTTCAGAATATAAGGTTTCTCACATAGATCCCTGTAACTATTTTTTCCCATTTTTCACCAACGGACAATCGGCATCGAAAGGGGAGTGGTTTCAAATAAAAGTTGGACTTCAGGTCAGCTATTTACAATTAGCAACTAACAACAACAAACCAACAAGTACTAATTAACCATTAGTAACTAACAACTAACAATTAACTACTAACAATCAACTATTCACAATTAACTATTAAAAATTTACAAGTAGCAATTAACCATTAATAACTAACAAATAAAAAAATAAACAACTAACACTTAACTATTAACAACTAACAAGTAGCAATTAACCTTTAGTAACTAACAATTAACAACTAAAAATTAACAATTAACTATTCACAATTAATTATTCACAATTAGTAATTAAACATTAATAACTAACAATTAACTATTAAAAATTAACAACTAACAAGTAGCAATTAACCATTAATAACTAACAATTAACAACTAAAAAACTATTAACTACTAACAATTAACAATTAAAAATTAACAATTAACTATTCACAATTAACTATTCACAATTAATTATTAACAATTAACAATAAACAATTAGCAACTAAAAAGTAGCAATTAACCATTAATAACTAACAATTACCAACTAGCTATTAAAAATTAACTATTCACAATTAACAATTTAATATTCACAATTAACAAGTAGCAATTAACCATTAATAACTAACAATTAACAACTAAAAATTAACAACTAACTATTAACATTAAACTATTCACAATTAACAACTAACTATTAACACTTAACTATTCACAATTAACTATTAACAACTAGCAATTAACCATTAATAACTAACAATTAACAACTAACTATTAACTACTAACAATTAACTATTAACAACTAACTATTAACAATTAAACATTAATAACTAACAATTAACTATTAACAATTAAGATCTAACAATATCAATAATAACATAATTTCGAAGGCAGAATATAATTGTAAATAGCACACCTGAAGTCCAACTTTTATTTAAAACCACTCTCGTTTCAACGCTGATTTTGCGTTGCTGAAAAATGGGAAAACATAGTTACAAGGGTCTATGTGAGAAATCCCATTTTCTGAACCCAATTTCTTCCAAATTATTTGTCCAATCTAAAAAATGAACCCATCATCTTGTTCAGATTAAGGTCCACTACAAATGAGCCAATTTTCAACGAAATCTATTTTTTTTCAAAAATCTCGAATTTTGATGGGTTAACCCCTTTGTTTTTTTTTTGGTCAAAATATTTTTTTTCCAATTTCCAAATCTTTTGTACTTGGATGTATTCTGCCTTCCAAATTATGTTATTACAACCAAATATAGTTTATATAATATTAGTCACTACAGAAAAATTATCAAAAAAGTAGATTTCAAGAGTACACCATCGGATACTCAATAAATCCTGTGAAAATTATCCTAGCGTGCAACTCTCAGTGGGTTAGTAATTGTTAAGGTTAAAGTTAACAACTGTTTATCGATATTTGCATATGGTTAATTGTTGTTCGTTGCTAATTGTTAGATCTTAATTGTTAATAGTTATTTATTAATGTTTAATTACTAATTGTTAATAGTTAATTGTGAATAGTTAATTGTTAATAATTAATTGTGAATAGTTAATTGTTAATTTTTAGTTGTTAATTGTTAGTTACTAATGGTTAATTGCTACTTGTTAGTTGGTAATAGTTAATTGTTAGTAGTTAATAGTTTTTTAGTTGTTAATTGTTAGTTATTAATGGTTAATTGCTACTTGTTAGTTGTTAATTTTTAATAGTTAATTGTTAGTTATTAATGTTTAATTACTAATTGTGAATAATTAATTGTGAATAGTTAATTTGTAGTTGTTAATTGTTAATTACTAAAGGTTAATTGCTACTTGTTAGTTGTTAATAGTTAATTGTTAGTTGTTAATTTTTAGTTGTTAGTTATTAATGGTTAATTGCTACTTGTTAGTTGTTAGTTATTAATGGTTAATTGCTACTTGTAAATTTTTAATAGTTAATTGTGAATAGTTAATTGTTAGTAGTTATTTGATAGTTGTTAGTTACTAATGGTTAATTAGTACTTGTTAGTTTGTTGTTGTTAGTTGCTAATTGTAAATAGTAGACCTGAAGTCCAACTTTTATTTGAAACCACTCCCTTTTCGATGCCGATTGTCCGTTGCTGAAAAATGGGAAACTTACAGGGATCTATGTGAGAAACCTTATATTCTGAACCCAATTTCTTCCAAATTATTTGTCCAATCTAAAAAATGAACCCATCATCTTGTTCAGATTAAGGTCCACTACAAATGAGCCAATTTTCAACGATAGATTTTAAGAGTACACCATCGGAAACCTGTGAAAATTGCGGTTAACAATTGTTAATTGTCAATAATAATCCTAAAGTCTAACTTCTATTCGATACCACACTCTTCTCGATACCTTAGTCTGCTGCTGAAAAATTGGAAAAATGGTTTCAAGGGTCTATCGAATCTCTAATTATGAGCGAACCCATTTTCTCCCAAATTAAAAGTTTTGCATGCATTTTTCAGCTTCGAAACAAAAACTATCTCCAAGAAAATGTAACGAAACACATTTCAGTACAATCACGTCACAATTTAAAAATGTATGTAAATGTATTCCCTTCAATGCAACAACCATCACCATTCGTTGAAGTTGTAATAAAGTGGTATAATTTGTTATGTTTTGTTTCTTGTTTTTGTTGTGTGTAAAAATATACGTGCCTTTTCTTTTGTATTTTATTGTTGTTGCCAGTTTTTTTTTTGTACTTGCAGCAAATTATCATATCTACATACGTACGTCGTACACATTTTCTTGTCTATCTCTGGGTTGTGCCTGTGTGTATGTAACTGCCACAGTGTGTTTACTTTTTTTGAGCCTAACGTTTTGCATACATACATATTTACGTACATTTGCATGTACGCACCACGCTTTGAGTAGTCAGCCGTCATTCTTTTTTGGGGAAAGAAGAAGGAGCATGTATTCGCATGTCATCTGTGGCATTCTGTGCTGCTGTTACTCAAATATGCAAAACATAACGTTTAGTTGTGTGTGTATTGCGTTTGTAGCGCCACAGAGGATGATGATGTGACAGGTTAGTATACACGTACGTACTAAGTCGCTAGTCAGAATACTTTACAATTATGCGAATACCCTACAGCCTTAGTTTTGAACTTATACATCTGAAGTTTTTATTTTTTTCGATTTCAAATGGGAAATTGTTGATATTCTGATTGATTTGAATTTCACTAGATTATTTGAAATTAAATGAATGAATATTACAAACGATTCTTGGTCATCATATTGCAGAATTTTGGACACGAATGATATCAACACCATATCGGTTAAGATAACTACGACGGAGTAGCAGTGCAGGGTGTCAAATTATAGAGCCGTGAAGTCATTGAATAGATATTGCACCCATGGCATTCCATTTTCAAATAAACGAAATGTGGTAATAAATAATAATGGTAATAACCTCTCGCGCACTTCCATCTCCTGTGGAATTATTGTGTACGAAAGTTTCACTTTTTTTGTATTTAAAATAATATTTTATCGTATATAATATTTAATCTAGTTAAACTAATTATAATTATAGAAATTTAGAAGAGTAATTCATGCGTTGAAACGAAAAATTCTTCATTAGCCAGTTCGATGACTAGTTATACAGATTTGACAATTATTCTTTCCGGTATCTCAAAAGCTAGTAGATAACTTTGAAAAATTGCATTTACTAATTTTTTCAAAGTTTTTTTCTGAAATGTCCTAGCAATATAAATTGAAATGGATGGAAGAAAGAAATCGTTTCTTTTCCGAAACCTTTTTGGTACCAAGTCTTCACTACCATTCATTTAAAAGATTATCCACCCTTTTCCTACAGTACATTAAAGAAAACTATTCACATCAAAAAATTCTCTTATTTAAAATAATTTATATTCATTTTCAAAAACTTTTTGTTTTACATATCATGGTTGTGTATTTTTATGAATTAATTAAAAAAAAGAAAAAAAATATATATGAGCAAATGTTTAAAAAATACATACAAATTGTGTGTGAAATATTTGAATAATCGTTAGAAAATAATAATAAAAATAAACTCGTGTAACATACACATATGATTGATTGATGGGGACACCACACCAAATACTTTTCGTGCTGTACAAACGTAAGGTCATCTCATTTTTACTTCTCCATGGAAGTGGATTGTGCTGCATGTGGTTACAGTTTATTGAACAATAAACAGAGTTAAGTTACAAGATCAAATCTCATTAAAATAAAAATAGAATGACCAAACGAGAGCATAAAACACAGAAAAACGTACATTAAAAAAACAGGAAAGTGGAAAGGGGGAACATAATGGAAAAACATAAAAATAACTTAAAATATAAATAATAAAAAAAAGAATAAAATTGTGTTAAAATTACGGAGCCGAAAATATCCATCAAGTTAAAATTGTTAATCGGAATTGTTGCAATCAGTCTGTCAATGTCTTCTCGAGAGTTTTAAACACAAATTACACATATGATTTTTAAAGTAAACATATTTAGGCAAATTAATAAATTTCCGAAGAATTTTAAAGGACAGACAAAAGTTGAGAGGGGAAAGAAGGCAGAGAGAAAAAGTTTCAAATAGTATCGCATATTTATTTAGCCAGCAAATGCGATTTGATTTATATATATATATTTACTTTTTGTTAATAGCAGAAGAGAAGAACTATAAAAATACAGCTGCTTTTTCTGAGTCATATCTTTGCCAAAAGAGCAAATCAAGCCAAAATTGCTGTGTGACCCTAACGAAATCCTAACCCAATATTTTTGTGTATAAAAAGCCGCGCCGCGCCTATAGTTTTTTTTTTTCAAATGAAATAATGACTTGTATAAAGGAATAAATGAATGAAATGAAACGATTTGTACTTCCCAAAGCTACTCGAAAATTGATTTCAGAAAACATCACAATGTGATGTTAAAGAAAACAAAAAAAAAACCTTGAAATGTTTAAATGTGTCTTTAGACAATAATTGAATTTTATATCGAGAATGAATCTCGAACGTACATTTTCTACTAAGTGGGAGGGAAACAAAAGACTGTTAAGAATTATTCTAACTATTAAAAGGAGAAGAAAAAAAGACGTTATCTTGAAAATCTAAAAGAAGATTATGAAACGGATTATTAAATTTCTTCGCAATCATCATTACTATAATCGAATCATGATTCATAATAATAAAAGTGCTATATATATAATTTTTGTTTGTTTATAAAATTATACAAATTTTCATAGTTCTGTTAAATTTTATTAACACTACACTACTATAAGCGCTAAAGAATCGTTCGAAATCTCTCACTCCTTTTTTTCATTTGGTTGTTTATCCTAGTCTTTACTGCTAACTATTGAATCCATTAGAGTACTATATAATTCTGGGCGCGTTGAGACTTTTTGGAATTTTGTAGCTTGATATTTCGTGTAGACTGCCTTCAGTTTGGCACTGGGTGCTTTGCGGGCCACAGTGGCAATTTTCTTGGCAATAGGCCTTAAATGTTCAGGGGTATACCGTGAATACCATTGCAAGGTGGGATTCCAATGTTTGTTATTCAAACCGGTGGACATTGTGGTGTTATCTTTCAATAAGTTTAGGGATAGGAACAGTGAGGCAGCAGCAATCTGAAAATATACACATCAAACAATGAATAAAACTCAATTTGATGTTCAATATTACAGCGATAATGTGAAATATTGCTAAAGAATTGTTTTTAGATAGAATTCGTAGGTGCAGTCAATGCATGTTGTTCTCATTTTGGCTAGTAGCCTAACAAAATATTACTTACCTCTGATGGTGTATAGTGCGACATATCATACTCGATCATTGCCAGTTCCAAAAAGTATTTCGACATAGCATGATGACTGTCCTCAGCATCGGCAGCTTTTGAGAAACGACGCAAGAAATGTATGGGCAATGGTCTAGATAGATTACAGTCCAAAGCCTTGAAAATTTGCAATTCCATTTGGCGTATTTGCCTTCCGGTGTATGTATCATCGGTAATATAGATGAAATCGGCAATTGCTGGTGGGAAAAGCTCCTCATATTTGGCAGCAATGAAGAGCGCAGTGACGCCAACCAATTGCAAATGAGAACGTTTGGTGTCTTTGACGGCTTGGAGATAACGGTCAATAATAGCCACCGCCAATTGGAATGTTTCGGCCACCAAATGGAACTGAGTATGTACCTCGTTAATCCAATCAATCAGAACGGCACGCATTTTGGCATAGACCTCTGCCTGGCCCTCCAAATGATTCTCCTGGACAGGTTGTTCCGCTTCCAATTTGAAGAGGTACGAGTAAATATCGTTCACATAATCGGAGACTAAGATCAAATTTTCACCGTCACCCTCATCAATGTCTTTGACTTCGTCTAATAGCTTGGAGGAGTGTGATTGCACACTGATAATCTTCAATTTGTTGTTGGCAGCGGCGGGGGCTTCGGGTTTAACATCCTTTCTATTCAAAATAGCCGCCGAGGAATTTGATTTAACTAAGATGGGCTTTGTGGTGGCAACATTTTGTGTAATGGCTGCCTTGATTTTTGTCAACGATTTGCGCGACAGATTGCTGTCTTCACGGCGTAGTGAAGGCTCACCGGTAGCATCGGTGGTTTCAGTCTTGTTGGTTTTATTGATAACTGCAGGGATTATGGAATAAAAGGGAGAAGCAGAACAACCAATTAGGATTTATGGAGAAAAGAGAAGGCGGAGGGAATGTATGTAATCTTACTTTTGACTTGTTGCACTTTATTTTCGACCATTTTTGTGGTCAGCGTCTTAACTTTATTTTGTCCGACAAGTAAATGCGATGAGGCCGATGCATGACGCTGCAGACCCAATCCGGTGTTGCTTGTTGTGCTACTAGTTCCCAAACGTACCGAATTGGATCGGGTTAGTACTTTGCGCTGTGCCGCAGCAGCCGATGGCACAACTTCGCCAGTGCCAACATTTGTTCTGGTGGCACCACTACCCACGGTGTTCGTGGTGGTCGTCGTCTTCTTCCAGTGCGTATCAACGCGTGCCTTGGTGGCACGTAATGCATTTTGAAGTTTTGTATCCTTCAAGCTGCAAAATTAAAATACGAATTAGATTGTTAGAAATCATTTGGAATTTGTTTCCAATAGCATCGGTATGAATTGGTATTGCTAATCAAAATTTGATACTCATAAATATATTGATGTTCAAATATTAATAGATCAATGCTACATAAGTCCGACTGAAGATCGGCTATACAGAAAGGTTTTATATCAGTAGTATTGTGTGATTGTTACTCGCAGAACAACAAAGTTTGTATAAATTCTGTGGAGGATATGCAAGTATTATAAACGAACACTGCTTGAAAACTTGTCTTCAGCGACGACGCTCATTTTTGGCTCAACGGTTTCACCAATAAACACATTCGGTTCGAAGAGCAGCCAGAGGCTTTTGAAAATGCAGAAAAGTTCGTGTTTGGTGCAGTTTACGGATCGGAGGCATCACCTACTTTCTTTAAAACGGTCAGTGGAACGAGGGACATTTTTGTTGTTGTCAAAAAATGAGAGTATTTGGATCGGGTTGCACATTGCACGTGCAAATTGAATCCAATAGTCTCTTTTTATAGGGGCACAAGAAGTTTGATTTGAAAAACATTAGACGTGTCATTGAAATGATATTTACAAAGTAAATGACAAGACATTAATCGATCAAAATAAATATTTAATTTTCCTTGCGATTTCATCAATTATCAGAAATAAAGCTTTATTATTACTACATAAAAATATAAAAATCCGGTTAGAAGCTAACAATCAATTGCAAAAATGTTTTTTGAGCCTGTTGGCTCTTAACCAGATTGTTAAAATGGCTGCTACACTGAGTTTAAGTGGAAGAGCATTACATGTTACATAAGAACGAAGTCAATAAGCCTAATTACGGTTGGCGTAGTCGTGTCGTAAATTTGTCGTTTTTACAAAATCATATTACTGTTGGCAAAATTGCAATAAAATGCAACTTTATTTTTTGTTGTTTTCGCCAACCGTAATACCATTTTATAAAACCGTGAACTTTACGACCGTAGTCAGGCTGAATATTTTTAATCTGAAAGTATTTTTATACCTTTTCCAAAAATAAACACTTTTGCCGTTGTCAATAATTATCTTTTTCTATCCCAACTATTGTCACATTTATTAAAGCAGGACAAAAATTCCCCCCAATGTGTTAAGATCACACAAAAACCAAACTACGGGATCTCCACAGAAAATCCGTTAAACTTAACGAAGAGTTCTTTCTCTTTCCCTCTCGCAGAAAACATTTTTCTGATATAAACAAAAACAAAGCTGAATAACGAAAGTGAGAGAGAAGAAAAGAAGAACAGATGGAATGTCAGTAAAACACCCCTCTAGAGCCAGAGAATAAAAGTCAAAAACAAATCATACTAAGAAAAACCAACTACATACTTATCTTCCGAACAAGAATTATCGGGAATTAGTTTTATGGTAAGGCGGCAAAAGATGTGATGTATGAGAAAATGAGACAAATTACTTACTCCTTTTGTGCAGCATCCTTGGCGGCGATGGTACGTACAACTCCACGATTTTGCAAATCACCCAATGCAGCTCTTTTAGTTACATCCGTGGTTGAAACACCAATTTTCTTGACTTGCTTAAAGGCAGCCGATTCGTTCTGCAATTAAAATAAAAAAATAGATTATATGATGATAATCTTTAGATCTTGTGGAAAGTTGTAGAAAATGAAATTAGAGAAAGCCATTTTGTTTTCCAAAGGACACACAAAATAAAGAGGACAAACACACAACAAAAAGGAAAATAAAATACCGCCAGTTTTCTGTTATGCAGTTGTTGTTGTCTTTGTTTTAGCTGAAGGCAAGCAAGAGGAGCCATCATCAAATCAAGCAATTGTTTTTGTAAATAAAAATAAAGAAAAAGGAGGGAAAAATACCGTAAGTATAGGGAAAAAGGCAAGGGAACTGGGAAATAACTTCTGGAATTTCTACAAAACGGTAAATTTCCATATGCTGCCAAAATTAAATGGTCGGCTTTCATTTTGGAAAGGTTACGGGGCCGGTAATGCAAAGGTATGGAAACGACAAACTTACCTCATCGACACGTTTTAAAACAGTTGTTCCAACCATTTTTTGTTTAGTTTTTTGTTCTTATATTTCAAATAGAATTAAATTACTTTGTTAAATTGCCCCGCTTTTCTCAATAAAGGGACAAAATTATATGACAGGTTTTTTTCTTCTAATTTTTTTCACAAACTGACATTGATTGTTTTTTACTTTAAAATACACAAAGTTTTTTTCGACTTTAAACAATTGTTATCTTTTTTGTAGTTGTTGTTAATTGCACGACATTAAGAAAATTGTATAATTTTCTCTTGTTAATATAAATTTAAAACGATATTTTCTTTAGACAAAAAAATGTTCTAATCGAAAACTTTTTCTCTGTCCTACGATCCGAACTCGAACCGTTGCAGTTTGCTTTTGAAATGATGGCGTTTGAATTGTCGCGCACTTACTTCGTTGAGTTGCGTACTCTTTCGTGCCGAATGCATTGACAATGCGGCTGAATAACATATGCTGAATAGTGTTAAGTGGTGGTGTGTTGGTGCATGTGTATTTGAACGAAAACTCACATCTCCAATTGTTTTTTTATTTGTGCCCTTAGTCATCATGTGTAGTGTTTTGTACAGAAGTTGCTGTTGAAATTGTTACAAAGCAGTAAATGCTTTTGCAACACTGGGTTTAGATAGTAGAATAATAGAAATGCAAAACAATACCATTATTACTTTTGTAATTGTGTCTAAAATCTGTAAAATGTCTAAAAGAAATTACACATATTTTGTCAGTAATTTTCAAACTTTAAGTAATTTGACGAAGAATCCACAAGGTTGCATTTGGAGTTGCCATATACACCAAATGATGAAAACAGGCATGGAAATCATATTGACTTATAAAATTATTCTATACCCCATTCGCATCTATTACAAATTTACGGCCGAAATCAGATGAAAAGACTTGTGTACCTCATTTAAACTTTAAAACGGTAGTTGTGTGTAGGGATATGCAAACATTGGTTGGATTTTACATTAAAAATGTTTAATTTTGCTCAGTTCTGAAAATTATTTCAATGTGAACTTTGCAGGGGGAATCTTATGGATTATAGGTCGATTTTTAACAAAAAAAATTGACAAAGGCTAGTTGCACGCATATTTAATACATGTTTTTATGTAATTTAGCATGTGTTTATAAGGTATACAGCCGCTTGAATGATTTCGACAAGAAAACGCTCTGGTATGTGTAATAACAAAAGTGAATAAAAATGACGACTTGTTCTTGTAAGATTTCGGAAAGCACGACCTGTAAGCAAATGTCCTTATTCTGGAAATATCACATAGCCGTTCGCATAATACATCAATTTGACTCGACCTATGTTCTCGCGATCTTCATATAATTTAAAAACAATATTTTTAAAAGAATCAAACCTACAGATTTGGTGTTTGACATGAAATTGGCCACATGCATTATTCCCAAACTGTTTGAAGTGAATATTATGCTTAAAGCCGTCTAATATTCCAATATAAAAATCTATGCAACAGTTTGCATATCTAAAATATACGTATACAATTCTCATTTCGTGTCCACACACACATTGTAAGTATAATTATTCGTTAAAGAGATGTGAATATTATCATTTTTTTTATTTCATTTTATTCGAGTACATAAGTTGCCTTTTTTTTTCCGTCTTCGGCATTAAACGTAGTTTGTCCAATCTGGCAGTATTAATAACTATACAGCAATGATATTCAAACTGTTCAAACGTTATGATTTTCAAACTATTACAAACTGTGCTGCCAGATCCAAAACATTTTATGGACACGTTGTGTGGAGTTCACACCAAGCCAAATTTGCATTTGGAGCCATATTGAGGAATTTGTTCAGAAATCAGTGTGAATTTTGACCTAATCACTCTCAAGAGTTTCTAATCAATAAGCATAGGATGTTTTGTGAAAGTGATCGGTTTTCGGTTCATTAAAAACACATTCTATAGTATTTTAAGTGGACAAACTATACCAAATCATCGTTTTTTTTTATATGGAAATTTACGAATGTAAAGTAAATTTCGTAATGTATTAAAATTTGGACGCTTCATTGCAGAAAATGTTTGATATCGCAGAAAATGTTTGATAATGTGAACATGCCGAAACCAAAAGAGTTCATTCGCGTTTAAAATGTCAAGCCTATTTCTTTGATTTTCGAAATTTTAACTTTATAAAATATTTCAGACACGTACATTATAATCTCGTAAATTAGATCTGTTTTATTTCTTACACGCATGCTCTATAAAAAAATTTGTCCCATTGCGGGACATCCTTTTAGGTGGTTAAAATTTCATTGTTTTTAGCATCAAACATTACATTAGCGATTCTTAAATTCGTGGTAGTAAAATGTCGAATTTTGGCGAGCGATGTAGTCGCTCAACTTCTATCTATGCTAGATCCGCCATCTTACACACATTTACGGCCTAAGCCACAATATCGAACGACAACATTCGCATGTTATTTTAGAGACAAACATCTGATTTCAAAAGCCACTAAACAGCTGTTTGGCTCTAAAAAATCATGCGGACGCTGTCGTTCCGTTGTCATTCGACATCGTGGCTTAGGCTGTTACTTAAATTTCAATGATCTGTACCAAAAGACGAAATGTTCTCAGTCTCCAACAAATAAAAAACTTCGAGACATGGCAAAAGAATGCCAAACTAAACAACGTTGATTGAATTTTAAACACCTTCTTATCTTTTTGCAATTTATGATTTCCGGCAAACATTCTGCAAATAAAAATAACAATTCCATCCCATCCATCGGCATCCATTAGCATCGTTATTAAAAGCAAAACAAAAACATGAAAAAAATACGAAAAATCAAAAATCTAACAAGAACTTTGCTGCGGTTGTTTTTTTTTTTTTTCGTTGCCCCAAAGTCGGCGCAATATTAGCACTTAGTTATCGGAAAATATCTTTTGAAAGAAATCTTGCATGCAGAGGAAGTACATGAAAAACTCAACAAAAAATAAAGATGCAAATATCAACATGTTTGCATTACCGAGATGGGTGCATTATGGAAAGATTACAAAAACAAACAAAAAACAACAACATGAATTGGTTTTTTGAATAGAAAAATTCCATTTCCACTCAACTGTGATGATCAGTGTCAAGATTTGACATACAACTTGTGGTTCGCATGTATAATTGCAGCTGTACATACTCATGCACACAGAAATTGGTGCGGTTCAAACATGTATGAGTGTTACATACTTTGCGTTTTTTTTTGTAAAGAAAAAAAATAAGTAAACAATGAAAAAAGCAACAAATTCAAAAGAAGGACCGTTATAGACGAATTTAGCCAGACTAGGCTACTGTTCGATCATAATGTCCGTGCTAAATTTGATTGAGATCGGATCAGCAGAATCCTAAATTAGTTGGAACTCGGGAATTCTCAAGAAATTAGCCGATTTGTTTTACTTTCTTATACCCGGGATTATTGGTCGCCATACTCAAGAGTAATGTATGTACTACCTAATTTGTGGAAACTGGTTTTTTAACCCGGGAATACCCAAGAAATTAGCCGATTTGTTTTACTTTCCTATACCCGGGATTATTGGTCGCGATTCTCGAGAATAAAACATGTACTCTCTCCTTGAGGATACCTCTCATAAACGGACCCTTCTATCACTACCAATCCGCTTCAGTCCTCTTGTGTACTTCTCTCATAAGCGGACACCTCTCATATGACACCGCTTATGAGAGAGTACACTGTACTACCCAAAAAAAATCAACTATGTATCGAAGTTTTTACAACTGTGATTGGGGCCTTTTATCCTGTTTTATATTTACTGGAAAATTTGTTTTCTTCTCGATTACTGTTTTATGAATTTAAATAAGAAATAAAGGGTCCGCCATGTAACGTTTTTGTTTTAACTAGTGCTTATTTCGTTTTCGTTTTTATCTTATCGGGCCACGGTGATCGAATTTTTGTTTACAAAAATTGAAGAGGAGGATATTGGCAACATTTGGTTTCAACAGGACGGCGCTACGTGGCACCCAGCCGATGCTACACTCGATGTTTTGCGACCTGTTTTTGAAGATCGCATTATCAGCCGCAGAGCTGATGTCGTTAGGCTACTGCATGGGCAGCCGAGGCAGCCATTTGAATGAAATTATTTTCCATTATTAACCGGAAGGATTGTACTTTCAAATAAAAAAAGAAATTTGAGAAAATATCCAGTAGTTTTTTTTATAGAATTTTCAAAAATAAAAAAAGTTATTTGGCGGACCCTGTATATGAAACATTCCGTACTAAATCCTCTAACCGGCAATACCAATCTGAGGATGTCTTCATTATTTGTGTTTAATTTTGTAAAAAATATTTGTTAGTGCATAACTGGTAAAACAAACTGGTTGCAAGAATTTGCCAGTATTTCTGTTTGGCTGGTTAGAGGGATAATATTTTTTATGAAATATTTGTATGAAATTAAAAACCTCCTTATGGCGATCTTTTTTTATGAAATATTTGTATGAAATTAAAAACCGCCTTATGGCGACCTTGCCGGTTAGAGCGTTAAAAGACAGAAGTTTATCTTTATAAACAGAATTTAATTAATTACTTAAAGTTTTCTTTGTTAGTTTTGGTTAAAAAAGACAATTAAATTTTAAAACAAATTTTTTATTATTAAATTTTTTAAAAAAAAAAAGTTTAAATATCATAAAATATATAATAATCTTGATGATGTTTTTTTTTTAATTTCGGGGATTTCGAGGTCCTACTTTGAAAATGTTCTCTATTCCCAGGATTTGGAAGATGTCGGAAAATTCACCATCATATGAATTAAATCAGAAAACAATTCTAAGTCGACCGTTATATGTAGGGTCAAGCTTCAACATTTCTATGTTGAACAGATCAATTAGAAAAATGTAAGCAATTTTTGTTTGACTCGTTCAATCAATGTATTTCCAGATTTGGTGCGGCGTGCTCGTCAGACCAAATGGAATAATATCACTTGCCAAAACGGAAATGAGTTTCGTCGCTTAAATGAAAAGTGTTTTTCAAAAGCCCTGTAGCTCCCATTTTCAGTCATATTTTATATGCTTTAAGACCAGGGCATTACAAAAATGCATCCACATAGTTGGCACACAAATTTCAATTGCTGCGAAAAATACAGCATCAATAACATTTCATTTTTAAACCCGTGTTCGAAAAGAAACGACTGTCGAGGTTTTTAATATTTTGGTTTGATATTAAAAATTTTAATTTCCAAACAAAACATTGCCTAATTTATATTGAAAAAAAAAACGCTGAATTGCCTACACTGTTACGAGATGTTTGACGGTGGCGGGCGGCATTGCTCGATTCGCCGTCCAACAACACGACAGGAAAAACACTTGACCACAAAGAACAATGAAAGATACGCAAGCCGGCCCGGCATACACATTCGTACCGACCGTCATACAAAGATTTAGAACAACAAAAACAGCCACAATGAAGTTGAATTTTTGCATTTACTGAATTAGAAATAAGAATTGTTGAATTGTTTAAGGAAATGTTAAAGTGTTTTTTAATGATGTATGCATGATGATGATGATGATGATGATGTACGTACACGATTAACACATACATATGTATGTGTATTCATACTCATTTACTGCATGTATGCAAATGGATGATACCCCATATGGACAAATACCTAATATGATGAATGGCGATGGGTGTTCATTACCTGTGTTATGACAAAGCCAATATGACTTTTAAAGAAGAAGAAGAAATACAAAAATAATTTAAATTCAATTTAAATGAGTTGTGGGTGTTAAATGGCAGCAGTAGTATTTAAATTAACTTTTGCTTAATTACTTATGAGCATTTTGATTGCATTAAGTAAAAATGTATACGCTAATCTTAATGTGGTACGATTAAATAATCTGAACTTGTAGTTACTGCATGTGGACATTAGACCGAACTGAACGAAAATGAGCTTTATCAAACTGGTGATTTAATGACTATTGCAAAAATAATAAAAATATAAATATATGTATACATTCGGATACCTACAAAATGGTCCATAATGATTGAATTAATTTGTTGACGAAACGTATGAAAAATCTTGCGGTTAATGGGTTCAGGGACTTGCAGGTACCTTCCGATATGTGGTCCAACCAGTAATGACCTTAGATTAGACAACCACACTTTTGTTTAGAAACTCAAATGGACAATATGTTCAGGATCAGAGTTGTCGACTAAATGCATTAATTTTTATTACGTTTTTGACGCTATTTACACAAATGAATTCATTTATCTTCCGCATTCCATTTTCATTTTTTTTTTTGGAAAATTTTTGTTGATTTTGGTTTGTATTAATAACTTTCTATTTCCAACAAATTTACATTTAAACAATAATATTTTTAGCAAAGTCAGTCCAGTGGGCAGACGACCTAAGCCAGATGCGAACTTCTCTAAAATGGTTTTTCTACTTAATTTCTATTAGGGATGTAGCGAATGTGGGTTTAGCGTAAGCGTAAGTGAGTAGAGAGAGAATATATTTCTGGCAAAAGCGAATGCGAATACTGAAATATAAAATTTTGCTACTGCGAATATTCCAAAATGATTCGATAAGCGAAAATTCGTAACATATAAAGTATTCTTTTTTTTCGAATGAGAAAGCGAATACTTTAATATTTTTTTTCTGAAAGCGAATATAACAAAAATGTTTTTTGCTAGAGCGAATGTTGAAAATCATGCGAATAATTCGCATTCACATATGCGAAAACAAACTTCTTTACATCCCTAATTTCTATTAAACAAATATTAAATAAATAGTTCCCCTTTCTACATGCCTTCGAAAATAACTGTCTGATCTTGTAGTACCTAGTTAATATGCAACTTAAAAATGGGTGTATTTTTAGGGAGAAAATTTCGACAGAATTTAATTAACAGCATATGAGGAAGATCCGTATATCGTTGAAAAGAATTAACGAAATGTATTGAACTAAGGACTTATGGACCAATTCAGTTTTCGTAGAAACATGAGTTTGCTTCAAGAAGAATGTATTTTCAAAATCAGCGAATATGAAGTGTATAGAATAAGATTTTTATTTTTTTAATTTTTTTTTTGAAGATGGCTTACGATTGCATTTAGGCTAGTTAGGCTCTGTTTACATTAGCAATATAATCCGGTGATTATCGCACTATTGTAATTGATACCAACTATCAAAATGAATGCTGTAACCGGGATTGCAATATCTAATCTAAGCATGAATAAATATAATAAGATTTAAGTTTTGCCTTACTTATTAAAGCCACCTCGAACATTACTATTACACACCCCTAAAGTTAAATGACACTTTGCAAAAAATAAACAATGCAACGACAGCAACGAATCACGTGAAAAAAGAATTTGTCATATATTCTAAAATTTCCAAAATTTTATGCTTAAACTTGATAAAAAAAAACCAATTTGACAGCAAATGAAACAAGATCATACACATAGTAAAAACCAAAAACAAAATCAGAAACAATGACACGAACAAACTCTTTCGTGCCAACAAACAGCAAAAATAATACAACTCCAATTACTATGACAGCACGAACAACAAGAACTTTTTAGTTTTTGCTGATGGTGATGGCATCGTGTTGTTTTTGGTTGCTGTTCGACCGCAAACGAAAGTTAACGATCCCCAATGTAAAGTAATCGGCGGTGGTTGGAAAAACGTTGTGGCGTCGGCCCTACGAATACGAGGGCATGTGTGTGTGAGTGTGTTTGGGGGATCGTCGATGTTGGAGGTGTCGTGTTTTGCTGTTGTTGTTGTGGTGTGTAACAACACAACCTACAGAAGAGTTCGTTTTGCGAAGTGTAGTCGTCGCTGTAGTTCACACAATTCAAACAAGAAGACAATTTTCATGCAGAGTTTTTCCCATTTGTGCGATCGACATTTCGCTCATTCGGGTTTGAAACGGCGCTGTAGTTAAACGGTGAACGCGGAAAATTTTCAGAGTTAATGCTCTACGCTAGAGCGATTCGATGGAGAATAATTGAAAATACATACTAGTGTTTGTTTGTAACGGTAAATGAAGTGAAGAACATAAAAGTACAAATAATAAATACCGACGTTTCCTGTAGAAACTATTTAAGAAAATAATTAAAATCTCTGCGGAAAACACAACAAAAAAAATATTTAAAAGAAAATGTGTTGTTGACCTTAAACTATTATACATTTTGGAGTGCCGGAATAATTTTTAAACAATTTTTTTTCTCCAACAATGTTTAATTAAAAAACGCACGATTGCTTTAACAAAAAAACAGACAAACTCTCTTTTTTTCTATCCAAAAATTATTCTAATGTTTTTCCAGTTTTGTTATTGTTGTTGTGGTTAACAATTTTGATTTTGTTTTGGTGTTTGTTTTGCTCAGTTTTCAGTCGTCTGGCGTAGAAAACAATAACGAAATGTAAATAAATGAAAACTAAAATTAAAAAAAAACTATGCCACGGTTGAGGTAAAAACATTATAAATTATATTTTTTTTGCCATCAGTTTTTTTTTTTTAGATTTAAATATATATTTACTTTCTGGTGTTGTTCATTTTGGAACAGGAAAAAAGTAACAACAAATCATTATTTCTGTGGTATGAAAGGGAAAGAGTTATTTTTCTTGTTGTAAAATTATGTTCATAATCTTTGAATTTCTCAGACATAATTACACGAAGAGCATAATTTGAATATTAAAAGTAGTTTTTTTTATCGGTGTAAAGATTGGATGGATGGTTGGATTTTTTGTTTTGTGATTAATTAAAAGAAAAGTAAATATAAGAAACATTGTAATCATGTGCAAATGTTGTAAATTGTATTTATAAGAAAATTTCCAAATTTATAAAAAAATGTGCAAATCCCCGGATAATGAGTATTAGACATAGACGATTAAAATGCGATTGGCTTATTCCTTAAAGGCAGTAATTTGAAAAGAACTACAATGAACTAATAAGGAAAGCATTTTAAATATTTTTATTCGATGTATGTTGACAAAAGGGTAGACCAACTAGCGATTATAATCCTCATAATTATGAATTTGAGGGTTTTTATTTTAAATGTGAATATCAATCTCAAATGCCAATTTCTCACTTCATAATTTGAAACAGAAGAATCATTCGCAAATATCTTGAAGAAATAGTAAGACTTTAACCTTTAACTGTAGGGGTGAATTTTTTGGACAAAGTTTGTGGACTAAAAAGTTTAGTTAAAGGTCAAAAAATAATATGAACGAAAAGACGTTTCTATCAATATTTTAAGAATAGTATTGGGCACATTACTTGTCACAATATTTGTTGTTATTTAAAGCATAATATGACGACAAATCGATTCAATCAATGATGTACAGTCAAACTTTCATAATTCAAACTACCATTATCCCTTAGAAAAGTTCCACTTACGGAGACTGGGTTATGAAATTACTTATAAAATTGTTAAAAATTGTTGTCTCCTCAACTGTCACTAGAAGTGATTCGACTTAAAGAAACTGTAGTTCGAGTTATGTAAGTTCCACTGTAATTGACATTTTAACAAATATGTTTTTCTGTGTGGTTTTAAAAGTCTCATAACATCCTGCAGAGTAAATATAATAGAAAGTGCAAGGATACGACTAAAATCAAAGTTGCAATATAAAGGCTGGGCATTGAATTAGTTAATAGAAGTTCCTTTCGCTGATAAAACAGCACTATCTAGTTTCAAAATTACAGGATTCAAAAACGCGAACGAAATCGTTAACGTGAATGTCGAGTTGACTTTATATATTTTTTAAATAGATTTTTTAAATATAAAATGAGATGAAGATGAATTGCAAAACTTAAGTACTGTTCTTGAGAGGACTCAGAATGGTCTATCACTGAAATTTAAATGCAATCATTAATGGCATCTGTTTTAACAACATTACTTATATTTATTTTAAACATTCCAAAATGCACATGGGCTCATTTCTCAGTCCATTTTTCTTGTAATGCCCACGGATGTCTCATTATAATGATTATTATAATTATTCAGCATTATTTATTGGTTTTGCGCTACACATTCAGGGAACTTTTTTAAGATTGTAAATTTAATAATTAAATAAAAATAATAATATATAAAATTTTTTCTACAAAAAAAAAAAAAATATATGTACATAAATTTTTTCTACAAAAAAAAAAAAAAAAATATATATGTATATACATTTTTTCTACAAAAAAATATAATTTTTTTCTACAAAAAAAAAATATATAAATTTTTTCTACAAAAAAAATATATAAATTTTTTCTTCAAAAAAAATATATAAATTTTTTTAAAAAAAAAAAAAAAAATTATTCCAAAAAAAAATATAAATTTTTTTCTACAAAAAAAATATATAAAATTTTTCTACAAAAAAAAATATATAAATTTTTTCTACAAAAAAAATATATAAATTTTTTCTACAAAAAAAATATATAAATTTTTTCTAAAAAAAAAAATATTTATTTCAAAAAAAAAATTTTTCTACAAAATTTTTTTCACAAAATATAAAAAAAATTTCTACAAAAAAAAAATTTTTGTAAAAAAAAAAATTATATAAAAATATAAATTTTTTCTAAAATATTTTTTCTACAAATATAAATTTTTTCTACAAAAAAAAAAAAATATATTTTTTTTTACAAAAAAATATATTTTGTTTTACAAAAAAATGGACCATTTTTTTGCATTAAAAATTAGGAAATATTTTTTTGGAATTTGCTTCCCTCAGTCATTGCATGTGGTATATCATAGGATTCATTCATTCAGTCGCCTGATAACCAATTGATAACTACAGATGCCATTTATTAAGCCACTACCGTGGTCATTCAATGCCTTATTATCAATTTAAAATAAAAAACTATTCCAACCTTCAACATTTTCAAAATAACTGAAGTGGAATAATTAATCTAGCAATTTTTTTTTTAAATTTCTGAAAATCAAAATCTATACTGTTCGTTTTTTGTAATTAGAATGTATTGCATCATTTGAATATGACCAAATAGTAAATTACTTTAAAATGAACAAAGATGATCTCAGTGAATATAATAGGATGAAGCAACCAACTGAAGTTTGTATTAAGCAAGAAATAAGAGGATTTCTCATTGGACGAATGTCAGATTTTAATTTCAATTCATGTGTTGTGACAAAGTTCTTAACTGCGATGTTACCACGATGTGACTTATGAACACAAAGAGCCCAATAAACACATTTACCACATAGTTTTGAAAAATTCATGTTTAAAGCCAACAAAATTTATTTTTTCTATCAATTAGAATGGTTCGATGCAACGGTACACCGTTTGTATAGTGAGAAGTGGGATTTCACTCGAAGTCTATTAATTTTAATTCATCCGAAAATATTACCCCTAAATTACAACTGGGGCTGTGGAGTCAAAGTCTGGAGTCGAAAAATTTGCTCGATTCCGATAAAATAAAAAAAAAATTTAGTGAAAACAAGTTTATCTGTTAATATTTGAAATATTTTCGATTGTAAGAACTTTGTTATCTTTAAGATACAAACGCACCTCAGTGTAATGTAGAGTATAGGAATAGTGGATGGAAATACAATTTTCGAAATCGATGTCGGAGTCGAAGCAATTCTGGCTTGACTCCACAGCCCTGATTACAACACAGCAATTTCGTTCCGCCTGTTCTCGGCCGTATGCCTTTTTAAACATTTTCTTCTTTAGTAATTACAATGATGACCAAATTGACAAAATATCTCCATGAAATTGTTTTCGAATCCTTAGTCTTTCACTTCGATGGCTTAATTTTTCAAAATCGCGTTTTTTTTTACATATGAGAGAGTTTTTTTTACTTATGAGAGAGTACACTGTACACTGTCTACTCACTGGCCGGGACCTGATGTTTAAAGCCTAATGATTTTTGTAGAGAGTTTTGTATGACTTAGAGACTACTCTCGTACTCGTTAAGTTGACGGCACCTAGAAAATGGAAACGCCGGTCGAAAAGGGTTTTGAATTTCTTACTAGAGTGTGAACCTGGGATTTCTGTGTGCGGTAGTCGCACGATTTACCTAGTAGTGAAATTATTATTATTATATTTTTGAAAAAAGAAATAGCTCAAATTTGTTTTTGCAATGCACATAAAATGGAATATAATTGTATGGTGCACGAATTTGCAAATACATTTTACTTTCTAATATCACCTTAGCTAGGCTCCAATGGGTCATTTAATATATACATTTCGTTGGACTGTAACATGTAGTTTTTTTTAGGAATTCGCCTGTAAAATTGTAAATTTTGCAGAGACATGTATTTTAGCTCATTTCACAAGAATCAATCATAAACACGATTTTGTTTTTTTTTTGATGATTGGTCATTTTGGATTTCAGCTGACGACATGTATATATATATCTAAAAATATTTGCGAATTTTCTATGAACAATTCTAGAAATTCTAAATACGCTGTTAACACAGCCACATATTTGATTAATTTCAGTTTCATGTCTAAGTAATATTAAAAAAAAAAACAAATTAAAAACATATCATTAAAACATAAAAGCATTTTTTATCTGGGATAAAATTGTAAATTTGTTGCACGGCTATGTGCATACCCCAAAACCTTTAACTGGAAACGCAAACACACACACACACTCAGACATGAGAAAAAGAGGCAGAAACTTCAAACCAAAAACCGATATTAGTTAACCACATATCAAACGAAAACATGCAATACCCAACGAACATTCATGTTAACGGCACAAGAAACAAAAAATAATGTAATAGAAACAACTCATTTTCTTTAGCGGTGTTTGGTGTTTTTTTTCCACAGAATTGTCAACCAGCAAATGAAGAATACTCAGCAATGTATTGTAAAGAAACAACAAATTAAAATTACTCGAATACCGTAAAAAAAAACTAAAGAAATACAAAATAAACAAAAAAAGAAAAGAAAATTTTTTTAAATGCAGTGAATCCGCTCAAATAACACAGAAGTATTTGCTCGCTTTGAAAAATAAAAACAAAAAGAAGAAAACGCGCAAATTAAGTACAACAGCCCACCAACAACGGTGGCATGAAGTGAAACGAAACAAAAGACTTAAGCAACAAACGTGATTCTGGCTTAGAAGACGATATCGATGCAAACAACCAAAAACCAACACACCACCACCAACACCACAGCTACAACAACCGCCATCATATCAACTGAGCTCAAAAGAAAACCTAAACTAGAGTAAAACTAAACTAAACTAAACATAACAATTAATTAGTGCATAAACTTACAAATAATTAAGTGCCGTTAAATTTAGCGCTTGCGCATGCGCACCTCTAACTTTTTTCTGTTTTCATTCGTTTGTATTTTTTCCCGTCGAATTCGTACATTCACTTTTTTCTTCTAAACGTGAAAACTAATCAAATTGAATTACATTGTTGAAAAAGTAGTGAACAAAAAAACAAATTCAAAGACTTTGCTAAATTCCACGGGCGAAAATATGGCAAAATGTTTTGGAATGTTTACAAATTATTTGAAAATTACGAATAACACAAATACGGACGCCACAACGATGCCTGTGATCATGATGATGTTGCCGATGTTGATTATTGACCAATAAAAATTGAATGCAGCCCAATTAAAACCTAATTAAACGCCAAACAAATATTGAAATATCAAAACAAAAAAACAAAAAAAACACTCAGATCTTAGTTTACTTTTCGTTTCGTCTAACCGCAAAACACCTGCCCCGATCCCTAAGCAAACAAACAAACCGAAAAAAAAGTGTAGAATGTGTTCGCCCGGTGGCTTAATTTTGATTTTATTAACAGCCTTATTGTACAATTGCATTTATAGCGTTGATTCGCTCATCAGTCCAACCACTGCCAGCGACACTGCCGCCTCCATCAACACTGCCACACGGGGGGGCGCTATCCACAGCAATAGACGCTCACAAGGTGGTCATACAATACTGGATGATGATTTTGAAAATGTTTTATTGCACGCTTCACATGCTCATAGCCCAGATCATGTTCATGATGGAACGGTGGGTGAGAGTGTGGCCGCCGCCCCTGCTGCCGCTGGTGGTGGTGGTCAGTTTATTGATATAACACGGAAGCATAAAATCCATTATAATGGCATTGTGGTAAGTGATATTTGCCGTTCATAATATTTATGCTTAAAGCTTAGTATAATCTTTTTTTTTTTTGGTTTTATGTTAATTCGTCGTTTTGCAATTCTACGCACATACATACGTGCATTCTTAGTTCATATGTCATACAAACTTTGAAGAAATGAATAATGGAACTCGTTATGTAGTTTAATGAACACATAAATTTTATTTTATTGACCAAATTAAAGTTTTTTTTTTTTTGGTGTTTTCCATGGAGGAAAAGTTAAAAATACTTTGAACTTTCTGTTGGAATACAAGGGTCGTTTTGTATGTGGAAAAGTCATTTGAAAAATACAACATTAATCTTCATTAGATCAGTTCGGTTGTTTTATGCAAATTAAAACAGTGGAAGAAAAGGAAGAAAAAAAAGAAAATATTGATATAACGAAATGTCAAATAAAAGAAAAATATATATAAAACAATAAAAGAATATTTATAGAAATCGTGAATCACTGAAAAAGATTCTTATGCTTATAAGTGTTACCTAGTTTTAGAAATACAGTCGAATTCGGTTAAGCGAAAATGACAAAAGAAAACAAAGAATATTTTTATTTATGCGGGATTTTTAATAATATGGACTTGAATGGATAATTGAACCTTCTTCTCATTAAACGAACTTACTGTCTGTTTTCATAAAACGAATTTGTTTCTTTGTTACAAATTGTGAAAATTGAAGGCGCAATAAAATGTTTTTTTTCTTTCTCAATAATGAGAAATTATTCGTTTAGGATTGTGTTCCATTTGTCGATATCTAACATATATCTGAAAATTAGAATTGAATAATGTCCGCAACTCATTTTATAACGATTCCAATATTGACGAATTTTTTGTAAAAAAAACGAACGAATTCGTTTTATGGAAACAGGCAGTAAGTATGTACTTTTGAAATTGTTGTATGAAACGATGATACAAACTTGTGGCACAACTATTAAAATACATCGCTCCTTATATACAAAAGCACCACAAGTCAAAATAAGCAAATTATACAGGAGTAATTTTAATTATTTTATGATTTTTGTAAAAACTATGACTATCATAAAATGACGGCTGTTTTAGTGAAACATGAAAGTTTCATCGTTTAAGAAGCATTTTATGCAAAAAAAATATTGTTGATATTTTTTGAAATGTGTGACTTTTGTATTTAAGGAGCGACATGTATGTACAATTTAAATTCAATATTAATGAGCTTGAATGGAAATAGTCACTTATTTACATTTGGTTGAGTTGTCTTAAATGTGGTTTTTTGTTGCCGTAACATTCATTATGTTTCTCCAAAGCGTTGTTCGTATCGTATAAGTTTGTGTTTCACATAAACGACTTTTCAATAAAGCGGATTTTCGTTTAAGCGAAGTGCAGTGCATGGAAAATCAATCCAGAACAATCGTTAGTAATACAGGGTTCTCCGACAAGAGGTGTTATTTTGAGTCACCCGGTATTGCGGTAGCTGTCACTTTAGACATTTTACTAAAAATGGAGCGATACACAACAACGCATTGAAATTATTAAAATTCACTACAAAAATGGTGAAAATCTTGCAGTCACAGTTCGCAAAACAAAAAAGTTTCCTGGACGTGTTATCTCTCGATGAGGTGATCAGAGTTGGCCACCGAGATCTAGTGATTTAACACCGTGTGGCTTCTTGCTTTGTGGCCACGTGACAGATAAGGTCTACGCCAAGTGTCGATTGAAAATCTCAAACATCAAATTCGTGAGGCTATCGAGGGCAGCCACTTTGCGATTTGGTTTTGGAAAATTCCATGAAAAGGATATGGTCCCGAAAGCGTGGTCGTCGTGGCCATTTGATTTTGTTTTTCAGTATTAACGGCATACATTCTTCTTTATTATGAAATAAACATCCGATCATTTATCTCAAAAAATGTTTTTTTTTTAATAACAAAATAACACCTCTTGTTAGAGAACCCTGTATTTTTTTTCAATTAAAAGGCGTGCGCTTATCCGAATGCTGTATTGCGACCCTGTGTATTCTGCATGTATAGAAAAGTATTCGGTTTAAATTCGATATAGTTTCAATAGCCCCAGTTGATATTGTCTTCCTTGCGAATACGAGAATTTCGGTATTGTCCGGATTCATGTTTAAACAACTAATACATTTTTAATGAAACTTGGTTTGGAATGTATTCGCAATTAAATCGAGAACTAAACCCTCGTCCTTGTTGCATATCATCAAAATGAATAATGTCTGCGAACTGAAATATACTTTGAATGTAAATTGAATTCTGTTCCCAACAAAAAAAAAAAAAAAAAAAACCCTTGTCTGTCTTCAAATCACTTCACAAAATAAATGCAATTCAATTGCAATTACCTTCAATCGCTAACAATAATAAAATTGCATAGTATTTGTCACACTAAGCATTAAAAATTGCATAATTTTACAATTTTTAACATAAATGTTTAAAGAAAAAACAACAGCTACAACAGGTAATCAAAATTCAAAATTGTTTAACATGTCTTTTGGCTTAACCCTGACGTTAAGTCGTGGCCACTTTAAGGTGTGTGTGTGTTTTTTTTCTAATTTAATTTAGATTTTCACTGACATTTGTCAGCAATAAAAATACTATGTGTCTATTTGAGATACGAGGGTAGGAAAGCAAATTGTTAAGCATGAAAATAATTAAATAATTAAAATCGAGACATATTTAGGGTTTTCATGAGTGGACGTTGTAATGCGCTATGGCGCCCGTTGAAATATGGAAAAAAAATTTTGTTAAAAAAAAAATGTTTGTGGAAAAAACAAATTTTGTTGAAAAAAAAAAAATTGTTGAAAAAAAAAAATGTTTGTTAAAAAAAAATTATTCTTGAAAAAAAAATTTTGTTGAAAAAAAAATTTTTGTGGGAAAAAAAAATTTTTTTGCAAAAAAAAATTTTGTTGAATAAAAAAATTTTTGTTGGAAAAAAAAATTTGGAAAAAAAAATTTTTGTTGAAAAACAATTTTTGTAAAAAAAAAATTTGGGGAAAACACAATTTCTGTAAAAATAAAAAATATTTTTTTTTTTTATTATTATTATTTATAGAAAATTATAGAATGCCTATTTTAATTCCTACGTACTGCGTGACAGAGTCAGTGAATAAGTGTCGAGGGTAAATATATATTAAGATAATTACAACACAAAGTAAAAGTGTACAGGGTCCGCCAAATAACTTTTTTTTTTTTGGAACATTCTATAATAATGGAAAATAATTTCATTTAAATGGCTGCCTCGGCTGGCCATGCAGTAGCCTAACGACATCAGCTCTGCGGCTGATAATGCGATCTTCCACAAACAGGTCGCAAAACATCGAGTGTAGCTTTGGCTGTGTGACACGTGCGCCGTCCTGTTGAAACCAAATGTTGCCAAATGCAAAACGGCCAATTTTTTCAGCGTGTATGAAAAGGTTTTCCTTATTATGAGCGAAATCTTATTGTGCCACCCTCGTATTAAATATTGAACATACCTACTTTTTACACTTGCATTTTCATTTGAAAAGATCAGTTTATATATATATATATATTTTAAATCTTTATCGTGTGTTGTTTTCTTTATTGTTTGTTTTTGTCAGCATTACAATCGACGTTAGCGTGGCGCATAGCGCTTATACCTACATACTAACGTCTGTGCTATGTACCTCCTATCTGTGGTAAATTGCGGTGGCACGTGAGTCAGCTTTAAATTGCATGCCTTGGCTGGCATCGCATCTGATTTGCATCATTGACAATACCGTGATTGAGGTGATTTAGAGGTGTTGGAGCGGCGGCACATCGATATGCGCATATCATTTTTCGCCTGCAGTCAACAAATTCAATACAAAAACAAACGGCTGAAATGATTGATTTGTAGTTGAATAATGATACGTGATCTGTGATTAATTTACATGATTTTCTATTGAAACATACAACGACAACAAGCAAACATCGAGTGCTCGAAACACGCGGTATACGTGCAAGAAAATGCCCCATGACTACCAAATGAAATAAGTCCAACGACAATGATAGAGAAGAATTAACAAAAGAAAATGCATTTTGGAAGTTGAAATGTTTTTCAAATTAAGTAAACTCATTTCGTTAATATTCGTTAATAAGAAGACGTGGCGTATCGTGAGGCTTGGGTGTTTTGATTAATGATCGCCTGGTTATCATTAATTACCAGCTATCCGATTGCGTTGATGTGGTGGTGCGTGTAAATAGTTCATGTTCATTGAAGATTTGTGGCATTATATTGAATTTCATGCACTGCATATCAACATGTATATTTCACTAAACCAATGTGATTATCTGGTGGCACTGAGTTGCTACTGGCATGGATTGGGTTTGGATTATCAGCAAATTGGTTTATCTGTAATATTATGCACCCTTTAGCAGATAGTGCGTTCCGAAATGGTGGAATTAGTTTAGGGAGACATTGTAATAGATTAAGGGTCAGCTGACTTTGTGCCGGTAGAACATCCTGTTTTCTATTTTCTCAGACTACCCATTAGGGTGGAGTGAAAACATGCTTTTTTTTTAATTTGAAAAAGTTAACCTCGGAAAGAGATGTAGTCTGGGGTCCTAATGAGGGGAAAAATAAAGAACAAAATTTTAAAAAATGTTTAGGGGTCGCGCCACTCCCTCGAAATTTGGAAATTATCGCTATTTTGGCGTTGATTTTAGAAAAATCCTAAAAATTAACGACTTAACTTATTCGAAATTTAAAAGTTTGAGCTTGTTCAGTGCCCAAACAAAAGTATTTGAGGCAAATATGAGGATAATCGACTAATATTTGTAGCTTTTGTGGCGATTTCATTGTTCAGTCAATTTTTTTTGACTTATTTTACTTTTTGAAATTTTTGAACAATGAGAACAATTTTTTAAAATTTTTTCATGCCCTTATTTCATTGTTTACGCTATTGCAAACATTTATTGACATACAACTTTTTAGGATTTTTCTAAAATCAACGCCAAAATTTCCAAATTTCAAGGGAGTGGCGCGACGCCTAAAATGTTTTTAAAATTTGTTTCTTTATTTTTCCCCTCATTAGGACCCCAGACTACATCTCTTTCCGAGGTTAACTTTTTTTTTTGAATTTCACTCCACCCTACCACCCATGTCTATTTGCAGAAGAAGAAGTACGTCGATTGTTTAGGATGGGACGCTCGACTTTGTTCGTTTGTTAGCACAACAAGTGTGACATTATTAGGGTTGTATGCAACATTTTTAAAATACCATGTGTGGGTAATATTTAGTTTGAGAAACGAATTAACTATTAAGATTGTCTGTGGTTGATATTGACATTACTAATGTCCCCTAGATGGCTCTGTAGTATTATTGTTCTTATTTTTTTTTAATTACAATACAAAGTAAATTTACATTCCAATTTTGGGCAAACGTCCAATGTATGTTAGGAGATTTAGTAGTACGACAACAAAATCTAGATGTCACTAATAATTCCACACTTTATCCGAACTACGTTCGTATGAAAACTGCAGACACCCTTTATGGGAGGAATGAAATCGCATGTGACTTTGTACTGCTAACCTCGAGTATGTCTTTGTCTACGAGTTGAATCATTGCTGGCTTCCCAACGAACTCAATTAGCTGCTAATAAATCTACAATTATTTGCTGTTATCAAACATGTTATTAAACAATAATTTATTTAAATAATGTCCATGACAGCCGATGACAAATTCATATTTATGAACTTCCCTTTAAAGTTGTGGCTGTTTCTCCCCCCCTGCATCTGATATTTACATAAGCCAGCGTCCGTACCACTCTATGGTCTCCATGCCATGGCTCAATTGCAATAATTGCCTGCAATCGAAATGTCCGTCAATGATGACGACGGCGATGGCCATTACGTAGGCAGACTGTGATTGCACTGGTATCAATTGAAGTGCAATCAATTGTTTAATAAAAGCTGTTATCATTAGTATTATTATTTTTGCAACACTGCAAACACAGCGAATAGGAAACTAAAGACTGCATATTTACATAAGACAACTCTGCCAGTGCTCTGGTCACACGTGTGGTGAATGTCAATCTTTTTGAATGTGACTATTGCGACTGTAAACAGACGCAGTTGCTGATTGTTTGATGGCAATTTTAGTTCGCTGCTGCTGTTGTGTGTCAGTAGTGTGACAATCGTAGACTATATATTTTTTTTTTTTTGGTTTTGATAAGAATTGATTACGATTTAATTGCATTTCAAGTGGCGAGCAATTAAGTAGGGGGTTATTTGGGAAGAGAGTAACTGAGGGTGTTTGGTAATTGTAAAATCGTAGATTAAAATGCAATCGGAAGCAATTTTGAACATTTCGAAAATTTAAAGATGAAATTAGATAGAAGAAATTGAAATCAATAGAAGATGTGGTTCAGTCGGAATGTCCGAACTTACTGAATGGCTTTAACATGCCATGAAGGAACAGACAGGAAAGTCCTATTAAACGGTTTAAAGCCGCCTCTGAACGGGTAACGCTTTTGTCGAAAGGCTTAGAGATTACTCTCATACTCGTATGTTCTTGCCAGGATATGAATATGGGTTTATTGTGTGGTAAATAAGATTGGTGCCAATCTTATTTATACTCCACCGCGAGATGTATTTCCGAAAGTCGCAAACATAATATGTTTACACACAAACATAAAGTGTTTTCACACAAACATAATATTTTTACACAAACACACACATATATATATATATATATGATTATTTCTGTCCCCATATATACATATATATGATTGCATGCAATCATATTTTTACACTTTTTTATATTTATACACTCCGTGTATAGAGTGCTTTTTATGAAAAAATTATTTGTGTGTGAGACATGGCTGAAGCGCTTATTGCAGATTAAAGTTATTGCTCTTCGAGAAATAATAGTCCCAACATGTATCTTCTTGTTGAAACCACAAAGTGAGTTATTAAGGGCCGATACTATTCGTCATTGACTTCGTCACGGTCATTGCAATAGCCGACATTCTGGGCATTGTCAGTGCGGAAGATGTATAACCTAATGATGTCGCCCGAACAAAATCTCCACCAGACACAAGTATAAAATTGTCTTTATTCATTTAGTCCTTCCACCGTAGTCTCGGTCTTGCCTGTCTGCGTCTTCCATTAAGGCTGGAGGGTTAGGAATCATATGCCAGTGCAAATAGTTCAAAGATATATTTTTTAAGCTTGACCAACACTCTGGATCTATCCCACTGTGTTAGCCTTAGGATATAAGGATATTGAAAGGATTAACGAAGGAGTAGTGTTTGTTGACATTTGTCCAGAATTGGAGAATGTTACAGTTGGCAGGAGAGTCACTTGCTGACAGAGTATTCCCTACACGAACAATTCTACTGAATAATGAATTTTGTCCGATCAGGAGGTCCTTTGACAATGAACGGATGAGAGTCCCTTCTCAGAATGTCCTAACATCAGGGACTATACGAAGGATATCCGAAGAACAGCTATCGTCAAAATATCTTCAATGGTTTTGGCACAAACTCTTGCCCAAGTAATCACTTATTGGGCATGCTAAGAAGTTCCAGTGATCTGTTGAAGATTCTTCGTTATCCAAATGTGTTTCCTTTTCTTTTTCACTCGAATCACTCTCAACCTCATGTAACCTGAGTTTCTAAAAAAAATTAAAAAAAAAACATCTGCTTGTCGAAATCTATAAAAAAAAGTATTATCTTTGTCGACCAGTGTGCATTTTTTTCGTAGAAAACTTTTCACAGATTTTTTTTTAAAGTTTTTGTTTTTTTTTTCGCCATAAATGGGGAATTCTTTTGATGATGCATGGGCATCATGTTTCCAAAGGAGCATAAATTCCAGAAGTCACTACAGAAAAAAAAAAACAACTGAAGATGTTCTTCGGCAGAAACCCCTCCATCTGTTCGGAAATTTTGCAATGGAAAAAATTCCTAAATGTTTCATGATGTGACTGTTATCCGAAACATAAACACGTCTAGTATTCCAATGAAAGTATCTGTCATCGAGTGGGGCATGCAATTTGGATGCACGTCTCATAGACACTCGGGTCTGCACATCCAATCAAACAACGAATCTGTAAACAAATTGTTTTTTTTTTTGGACACAACAAAAATCTGTGTTTATTTCTGTGCGAAACGTGTCAGTCGATATGCGAAACATTTAAAAGTCGCCTTCTTTTGGATGACAGAGCAGAATCGCTCTAGAGGCGACAAAGAAAACTATTAATTTTCGTTTAATGACTCAAATTAATTTAAAACATTTTCGTGCTTATTTCGCTGTGAGGCCGCAAAACAAAAACTGCTCCATCCACATTTTTATGTAGAAAAAGACAAATGGACGGACGGACAATGGATATGTTTTAGAATAACAAAATAGGCGAAAGTCAGCAAAGTGGACGACGTCAACAATCCGAGTACCCGATACCGAAATGTTTATATATTGAGTCATTGACATGAAAAGCATTTTGGCCCCGCAACTGTTGTTCTTAATTTTAGGAGTCGCAGCATTTTTTCGTTGTTCAAAAAATATGTAAGTTTTTTTCATATATGAACAAAAAAATGAAGAAAAATAAAAAACTAAAAAAATTATAAAAAAAAAGTAGAATCGTACGATAATCACCTGTTGTGGTGTGATTCGTACAAACGTGTAGTAATAAAATATTATGATTGGTTTTTATGCATATTCCAGCAATTATTGTGGGTCAAGACTTACAATAATTGTTTTCGCTGATGTGCGGTTGTTTTTTATATTTAGACATGAAACAAATAAATAAATAAAGCGTAAAAATAATTGTGCTATTATTTAGATTTAAACAAAATATAAAAAAATGTGTGTTACTAACACCAATGTAGGTGTGCGTTCAGAGTAGGCTTTTAAATTAAATCATACGAGGGCTGTTATTACAATAAAAGTGGAAAACATGATTTATTTTTGGGTTTATATGATGGGGATACTTTCAGTATGAGTAGCATCAAAAATTTAAACATTGTAATCCTTTTTTTTTTCTAAAAAGGGACATGTTCTGAGGGATTTGTCGGAAAAAATAAAAAATGGAGAAGATTCCATGTCTGGTGGGATATAAGACAAAAATGGCACATGTTCTAAGTTTGAGTGACATGAAGTTTCCCACATTCAGTCCTCTCATATCACTAAATGTTAAACAGGAAATGGTGTACAGAAAGAATGATTAATTTGGCTTCAATATTGTCTAGAAACCAATTAACGGAATACGAGATTGCTTTACTAGAAAAGGGACAAGAAAATATCCTACGATGATGAGTAGTGTAAAGCCGTCACTGAAGCTAAAAATGTGGCATATAGAGCGATACTGGCGCTTATGGAGACGCAATCTCTGTTGGTGGGATTCCGGGAGTTGGGAAGCGAGAAAATTGCCCACTCTGAAATAGGAAAAGAGGAATGGAAAGACGGCAGTGTGAGGAGGTGTAGGTCTATGGAGGTGGAATTAAAGCCAGATAATTAGAACCTTAATCTAAGCATTTATTCAGCAGGCCAAGACAAACGACAGCTTGAAAGAGTCATCTATATAAGAGTGAATAATCTTAAATGACTCCTTTCTGTGTACGGCTGTTTAACATTGTGATGTATTAACTAATTTTTTTTATAAATATGTTCTAAGCAGCTTATTATATTTGTAAAAATAACCCACGTATTAGTTTTTAAAATTTTTAATTTGTTAATATCGAAAAAAAGAAAACAGTACATGTAGTCTCAGTCCCGTGGCGTGTCCAAAACCGACGCAGCAAAATAAACCGTACTTATTATGTATTTAAATATTAAAAATCTGTGATTGCATTCAAATGAATTTATGCACTATCACTTCAAGTCACATATACTCTTTTTTTGATTTAATTAAATTAATTTTAAGAAATTATAAAAATCATTGACTTTTGTTCGGAACATTTTCTCTCAGTCCCGTGCCTGGTGTGGTTTTCCGCGCTGAAGTATTGTTCTCTTCGAAGGTTCTCGAAGAAACTCTACTTCTATTTTAGTTTGCGAATTATTTTCGTCGGAGTGGTCGGAGACTGTCCCCTTTTTCGCAAAGAAAAGGAGTCATTTCAGATTATTCACCCATATATAAAACTCGCGCGTGCCTGCCAGATTCATGGGTGTCCTTATCAAACGGCTAAACCTAGAATCATGAAATTTGGGGAATATGAAGCCCTTGCAGCCTAGACATCCGATAAGAACGGATTTTTGGATTGGAAGGGGATACAAATGGGGGAAAACTTGAAAAATGTGTACACAAACCCCTACGAAATACAAAAAATTCGTGTTTTGTGGTGGAAAATATGTTGGATATGAGTTAGAGATGCGGCCCAGATGAGATAAAACTGACTTTGCCTAGAGAGTAATTCAAAATGTTGTGTTTTACTGGTAAATGGAAATTTACGTAGCGGGTATTTGCTGGTCTTAAATAAATAAGAAAGTTTAGTCCTTGTATGTGGAAAATATCCTCTGCTGAAGCGATGTGGGTAATATCACATTCTGAATCAATATTCAATCTGGGCCATATACAATATTTTGTTTACCACTAACGTTTTTTTTCCATAAACTAGTGATAGTTAAAAAACAACACTTGTTGGGTGTGTAATTTATTTTACGCATTTGAATTAGAACAATTCTGAATTAGTTGGTACTCTAAACAAACAAGAGACATGACCAACGAACTTGTGCAAAACTATGGATAAAAATGAGCCTACGCCTACATGATTTGAATTCGAAACAACAAACCAATTATCCATGGTTTGATACCATTTTACTATACTGACAATATTTAGCTGTGACAATTGTACTCAATGATTATGTATAATCAAATACAATTTCAGTTTTTTGTTACATAATCAAACTAACTTTACATTTTACCATAACCAGATATGACGTATGAGCCTTAAATCATTTCACTTAATTTTTGATTACTTCGCTTACATACACAGGTGGATATATGAACGTCCCCCCCATTTTAAAGTAAATTTGCGGTAGACTGTCGGTAGCTTTTTTTATGTTTAAATTATCTAAAACAAAAAGGAAAAAACGAAGAAACCATAACAAGAAAAACTAAAAAAAAACCGATTATTATGTGATACAACATAATTGCGTGGCATGGTAATGGGAAAATGTTCAACTGTCGTCTAAAGGAACAACAACAACAAAAAAAACGAAAATGTTTAGATGTACTCATCATTAGGCGACAAATAAACATTACAGTACATACAGTACGGAAGTTGAAGTAGACGGTGAAATAGAATAGAATGAAATTGTAAGAAGTTATTGTGCCCCTGCTGCCAAGCCACCCAGCCAACGAAAAAGACATGCGTCGTTCTTATTTTGTCTTTTGAATTCTTTTCATGTGTAACAGCGCCTTGTGAGACTTTACTAATTGCATCTGGGAGTATGAGTACGTATGTATGTTTGCCATTGTATCATAAATAATAAACAAATAAGCTGAAATTGTTGTAATTATGAGGAAATTTGTTGGGGAGTTCATTGGAGTTCTCATTGTAGCGGCAAAAGAAAGACAATTTCCTCCTGTATTTAAATATGAATTTTTTTGATTTGTACGAAATGTTGGTTTCTGAATGATACGATTTTCTGAACATTTCCAGTATTTGTTTTAAAAAAGAAGGCATATATTTAAAAAAAAAGCTATTTGCTTAAAAAACTTACGAACTAATGCATAAAAAACAGCTTTGGACGTTAGCCTATAGTGTGGTCTTTGAAACTAAGACGCAAACAGAGTTCTGTTAAAAACTTAACAGTATTATGTTAAGTAAAAGGTTTTGAGCAGTATGGTGTGCCACATGTCACACATCCCACACCATAATCGATATACTTCTATAAATATTTGGAATTTCTTTGGTCGTTAGTCACATTAAATTCATTTAATTAAATAACACAAAAAATCGTTAAATCGTTCAGGCCAATGACTTTAAATTATAGAACTATTTTTACTTTTCAGAAAATATCAATTCCTTTGTATTCACAAAATTCAAAGATTTCTGCTTTCGTACAATTCTAAAATATTTGTGTCACATGTGGTGCATTTTCTATTTATAGATTTATTTGGTGAAAATTGAAAAGTATAGTGCCAATCACAAGGAGACCATATGAGCTCATTGGCTTATTGCACAAAGGCATTTCATACATTCACCTAGTTTGCGGAAGTTATTACAAAGAAATGTGACAATATGATAGTGGGTGAATTTGTTAGCTACGAAAGGGTACCCCAAGACGCGGTTATGCGATTCACAATGTGAAACACCAACCAAAGGGTTTTAGATTCGATGTGCCGTATAGGATACGGCCACTTCTTATTGAGTTACTTTGTGTCATGAAGGAGATATTCTTCATCACAAAAAAATTTCTTCGTTCTATTCAAAAGAAGAGTATTCCCAGGGGAACTCCGATCATTTAAATTATAAAACAAAAATATACTGAAGTGTGACCATCTCCATGTAAGTCTGATAATTTTGCAAACCACAGTTTGAAATTCATTTCATACCCTTGCATTAAAATTGATACAAGTAAATTTAAACTCAAACTAATTACACAAAAATTATATTTCGCAATTCCCCCTCATCTGCCATTGAATGACCCATATTTATGATGGCCAGATATAAAGCATAATTCCGATGAATATCTGTCTCCTCCACCATAAACTTATGAATAATTTTCATGGCAATTCATTGTATTCTATGGCGGCTGCACGTGAAACCGTCTCATTCATGTACACACGATTTAAAAAAATGCATAAAATTATGCCCAACTCACATATGATCATCATTAGGTCTGAAACGGACGCTAATTCACAATAACTAAATGGCCATCTGGAAACAACAAACACCGTACATCGTACATTCACACATACTTATGGGTGCTTAAACCAAATCCAAAATGCTCCACATGAGTGTTTCTGTGTGTGTGTGCATCAATTTTATAATTTATTTTACTTCTGGTATTAAGCATTTTTCAGTTGTTGTTGCTGTTTTTATTTACATTTTATTTATTAAAGACACTACGTTTTGTTGTTGTGTCTTCAAAGCCCTTGTAAGAGGGAAGGTGGGGGCAAAAATGCCAACCGCAGCCAACTCAAACAATCGTCCCGTTTTTGGTTTCAAATCAGTTTAAAGTGTGCTCTTTTATTAATTTGAACGAAGGCGTCGGGGGAAGTGGTGATGATGTAGGGTACGGGGGCGAGGAGTTATGCTAACACCAACGCTAGCCAACAACTCCACCTCACAACGGAATAGCCAGATAATGCTCATAATGAAATCGTTCTGCTTGGCTGAATTATTTACGCATGAGCGTGAGCTTTAGATTTTACTGGTGTGGCAGAGGCAGGCTGATGGTGGGTGCAACTGAGCAATGCCGAGAAATAAATAATAACCAACTGATAATTGCAACTGAACATTTGTAGATTTGTAACAATGAATAATTTAATTGAATTAACTAACTGAAATAATTAAATAATAAAATATATAAATAATTAAATAATTGAATAATTAAATAACTAAATAACTAAATAATTAAATAATTAAATAATTAAATAATTAAATAATTAAATAATTAAATAATTAAATAATTAAATAATTAAATAATTAAATAATTAAATAATTAAATAATTAAATAATTAAATAATTAAATAATTAAATAATTAAATAATTAAATAATTAAATAATTAAATAATTAAATAATTAAATAATTAAATAATTAAATAATTAAATAATTAAATAATTAAATAATTAAATAATTAAATAATTAAATAATTAAATAATTAAATAATTAAATAATTAAATAATTAAATAATTAAATAATTAAATAATTAAATAATTAAATAATTAAATAATTAAATAATTAAATAATTAAATAATTAAATAATTAAATAATTAAATAATTAAATAATTAAATAATTAAATAATTAAATAATTAAATAATTAAATAATTAAATAATTAAATAATTAAATAATTAAATAATTAAATAATTAAATAATTAAATAATTAAATAATTAAATAATTAAATAATTAAATAATTAAATAATTAAATAATTAAATAATTAAATAATTAAATAATTAAATAATTAAATAATTAAATAATTAAATAATTAAATAATTAAATAATTAAATAATTAAATAATTAGATAATTAAATAATTAAATAATTAAATAATTAAATAATTAAATAATTAAATAATTAAATAATTAAATAATTAAATAATTAAATAATTAAATAATTAAATAATTAAATAATTAAATAATTAAATAATTAAATAATTAAATAATTAAATAATTAAATAATTAAATAATTAAATAATTAAACAATTAAACAATTAAATAATTAAATAATTAAATAATTAAATAATTAAATAATTAAATAATTAAATAATTAAATAATTAAATAATTAAATAATTAAATAATTAAATAATTAAATAATTAAATAATTAAATATATAAAATAATTAATTAAATAAATAAATAAGAAATTAAATAAAATCTGCACTCTTGAAGAAAAACTTTTCAGTATTCCAAAATTAAATGCTTTAAAAATAACAAACACTGCCTTCAAAAATGGGCGTTCGCACTTGTAATGCTAAAGCAGATTTGTAGATTAATTTACATTTAATTAGTTTTGCCGTTGTATCAACTTCATTTCTGACATGTACAATGTGAAGCTTTTGTTTCGTTACTTTTCTAATGAAAAATGAGTGGAAACATGTGTTTTCCATAGACAACCCACCACCTCCAACAGCTTAGCTCAATGCCGCCATCACACTCATATCTTCTCCGCTTTAATGAGCTCCAAGTGTTAATGCTCAGTTTTCTTTCATTTCATGCTGTTGTTTTACTTTTTGCATCTTTCTTTCCTCTACACGTGGTGGAGTGGTGGGGAGGGGCAGTGGCATTTCTTGATATGGAAATTCAAAGTGAAAGTGCTGACGCGGCTTTGCAGGGCAGTTTATGTTAAATCTCGACATTTGAATTCGAATGTTGCTCAAGATGATGTACTAAATATTTAAAAGTAACTTTTCAATTTAGTATTTAGAAGGAAAACTGAAAATGGAAATTAAAACAATGTTGTTGTTTCGTTACAGATTGATGAAGATAATTTAATAGAGCATTTGGAAGATCATGAACGTGAAATGATATTTGGAAAGTCTCGAAAAAGTGAGTATATGTGTGTGTATTTGAGACTGGAAAAAAAGACAATCCATATGAAAAGTTTCCCCAGTTAGTTGTAATTCAGGGAAAGTATTCTCAACTCACGGAGTATTCGGTTTTCTATTTATGAGTTCTCATAAATATAACGAACATTTTATTTTGAGTGCATCATCAGACGTTGGATTATTGTTTGAATGTAGATCAAATATTGTTTTCTATTTTGCGGTTCCTAAAGCTCATTCCGGATTAGTGAACCGTGAAAATTATAACTATGTTGTAATTAACATATGTACAAACATAATACGACCACGATCAGGCATAGGCAGTATCGCATGCTCATACTTGAATGCGTTATGTTGCAATCTGAATAAATCAATTGCCGCTGCAAATCCACAAATCTTAACCGAGCAATCAATACCAAGTGAGCAAGCAAAACAAGAACAATAAAAAGCCATAATTAAGGTAAACCGCCACTTAATCGTTTAAAAGCATAAAAAGCAATAATTGCTTTGCAATAAACTTGTAAACTTGAACCTTTTGTCGTTTTTTTTTTTTTTGTTTCCACTTAAAAGTGGAATTCATCTCGATGGGGCGATGAATGTGGCTGCATGATGAATTTGCATTGAACCGCAGCGCACTATCACACACAATCTTTTGCCGGCACCGCCAGTTGTCAGTGTGTGCGGTTGGCCCATTGCCATCACCATCTGCAGCAACAACAAGAGATGGGTGACGAAGACGAAGGGGATCGAGTGCAAGCTTCAACAGAACTAGGAGAAAATTGCATAGGAAAAGTGCATAAGAAATAACAAAAAAAAAAAAAATGCAACAACAAAAGACTTTCAGTCTTTCGGTATCGATTATTATTGTAAGAGTTCTCCTACAGGCAAAATTGAGGGTGGCTACGGTTGGCCGTTGGATTAGAGACATGGTGTATAGAATGGTTTTTTTGTAGACTTTTCCGACAGGGAGAGAATTGTTCTCAATAGCGAAATTTAAATTATTCACTGCACCTTAGAACCCGTCAAAATGGACCTGAGATTTAGCTTGTCCCATGTTAAATTGATTTTTTGTTATTTCATTGTTTTTTCCCGCCATTTAAAATGAACCCAGGAAATTCGTTTTTATGACATCATCTCTGGCGTAGGGTATTTTGTGTTCGTTGTCATTATTTCGAGACCTTTTCGTTTGTACTTAAATTTGTTGTTTATCTTTTCTTTTGCAGAGCGTTCCATTAAATTGGTGCATTTAACATATCGCCCAACTGCCACAGCAACAGCAGCAGCGCCACATCCAACAGATGCTGCTGCCTCGTATGACGTTAACAATGTAGAGGGGGAGGATCTAGAGTTGCAAATTCCTAATAACAGATTAGAAACAGCCACGGCCGCCGTCGTGCAACGTTTTAAAAGATCTGACAATGAACCATCATCTGTAACGACTACACTGCCAAAACTACGTCAAGGTGGCGCCTCAGCTCCTCCAATGGTATCTGTGCAAATCAACGGTAAGTCATTCCCTGTAAACTGGCGTTTTTTTTTTTTTTTTTTTGGTTTGCTTACAACACAACCGCTGTTGTTAAAATGCAAATTATACAACGGAGCATATGGCCCATAATTTATTTATACCGAGACTTTTGGTTTGGTATGACTTCCACAGAAGTCTTCAAAGTCCAATGTTATGGTTTTGTTGCTTTTAAAACACTTTTTGACCCCTTTTATGCGATTGTCTTTGAGGCGCGGGAGAACAATCTGTGATGGGCGGACTTCTTTGTTTAATTAAAAACAATTAGTGCCAATGGGGCGATGCTCAGATGCGGGTGCCAAGTGTTGATTTATAAACAAGAAAAATATTCAGTTCAATGTTTTGAAAATATCCCAGAGCAATCGTATGAAATGATTGATACCCATGCATTTATTGATAACTGTTATGAGTTCGCGACCAACACCAACTTAAGCAAGTATGTAGATTTGGCTTTTGGGGGGAAAATACAGGGAAAATATTTGCTAAAAAGAAATGGTTACACAACAATTTTTTTTTTGAGAATGAATAAACACAATTTCATCCAGTGTACGAAAATGGTGGGCATTTCCGAAATAACAAAGTTTTGTTATACACAGAAAGAAAATATCTTTAACAGAATCTAAACATGTTTCCTTTCTAAAGTGAGTTTTTTTAAAGGCTTTTTTGACTAAGCGACTCAACGATGGAAAATAAATGTATTGAGGGAGGAAAGAGGGAGTAGTTGAAATTAAAAACGTCACATCTGACACGAAGGACACTTGACACTAGAATAGAATTCCACATTCCACATTTTCTGTCTAGTACCCCCTATCATCACCGCCGCTCTCCTCTTTACACGGTCCAGGACCGGTGAAGACGTCTTTGGAGCCCCTGCAAATATATGATATTTATATTCCCTTTTTAGCATAATGTAAGTAAATATTTACGAGATCATATATTTATTTATATATATATTTCGTCACTTTAAAAATATGGCTAACCCGGCGAGCATCGAGACCATCAAAAGCAAAAAAAACATTTTTTTTTTCAACAAAATTTTTTTTTTTTCAACAAACATTTTTTTTTGAACAAACATTTTTTTTTTCAACAAAATTTTTTTTTTTAACAAAAATTTTTTTTTTCAACAAAAATTTTTTTTTGAACAAACATTTTTTTTTTCAACAAAAATTTTTTTTTGAACAAAAACTTTTTTTTTCCAATTTTATTTTTTTTCGAAATTTTTTTTTACTAAATAGTTTTCTCAAAATATTTTTTACAAAATTTTTAAAATTAAGTAACAAATACTTTCTCAAGCAAATTAACGGGCGCCATAGGCGCATTACAACTTACTAGTAAAGAAAATATAAGCCGAAAAAAGTGATATTATGACTATAGTAGTTTATGGGTGTCAGTAGGTTTTGTAAATTGTCTTTGTTTTGCTAACAAATATTTAATTTGTGTTCTGCGTTTACACACTGTCCACCGAGTACATATTGAGGCCTGATTCTAATAGCCATATCGCCTACTTGATCTTCTGAATTGTTCTGTTCAGTCGAATGTCAATTTCTTAGCAATAAAAAAATCAAAGTATTAGAGCGTTTTCCAAATCATAATATTCAATCATTGCCTGGCTCCTTAGAATGAAGGCCGAAAAAAAAACAGAAATTTTGCGGTCAATGCATTTAAATTACTATGGCAATTCCATGTTATGTAGATTAGTATATACGAGGGATGTTATAGAAGTAAACACTTATTAACAATTGGAAATTCTAAAAATATACCTTAAGAATTTAAATGTTAAGGGAGAGGTCTTCTTAGAGAAGCCACACGAAAATGTGAGCGGGCTTGTTATTAAAAAGTGTCAGAAGGTATTATAGAACAAATATTTTTTTTAATGAAAAAAAGAAACATTTAATGTGGTATTCTTCTTAAGAATGAAATATTTTCCGAACAGTAATCATTCATTTTGCAATCTAAAAGAAAAAAACAGCAACTTTCAACTGAAGACAACTGGCCCATCGGCCCTCGTCGATTTCCACCAGAACATTCTTATGCGCTAGTCTTACAATTCTATTCCGCTCTAATGATATTTCCATTCTGTTTGTTTCACTCGTTGTTTTTTTACTTCTCTGTGCAGATAACGATCATTTGGTCAATTTGAGGCTGCAACAAACGCCAAATCTAATCGACGATGCCTTTGTTTTCATTCGACGCTATGCCAACACATCGCAACTGGTGGAGAATTCGCATAAATTAGTGGAACGTTTGGAGAAATGTTTCTATCACAGTGAAAATTCCGCCCTAGATCTGTGTGATGATGAGAATGTGGTAAGTTAATTGGCAATAATAATGCAAAGAAATCTCAGAAGTAAAAAAGAAACAATAATATCTCTATCATCGTTATGGCAGCGCGGCGTTTTTCAACACAATCAAACGGACTACATCATACATCCCTTGCCCGACAGATTCGGCAATAGGACTCATATTATTCTCGAAAGCGAAAGAGAGATTTTCGATACTCTCTGGCCCAACTCAACAGTATTAGATGAAAGTATACAATTTGAACCGGAACTGGAGGATTTTAACGATTTGACCATCGAAACGATGGCGGATCATGAAAACTCCACCACCATCCGAACCACGCGTAACATAGACGCGGATGATCATCATCATCAGCGCCATCATAATCGTGGACATCAAACAGTTTTTAGCAATTCACATCACAATCATCGGGTACCTTTAAATTTACGCTATAAGCCGCGGCATCATCATAATCATCAGCTGCAACAACAGCAGCATCATCAGCCGCATACGAATAATCATCACAACCAGAAACGTCACCAGCACAGCAACAGACATCACCAGCACCAGCATCGTACTGCAACGGAGTCTCAGAAAACCTCCAAACGCAACAGACGTTTCATATCCAGCGGCCATGAGGGTCGTGGGCGTAGCTTATCCGATGTACTGCACATTGAAACGGCCATCTTTGTGGACACCGATCTCTACAAGCATATGGCCAAAAATTTCCCCAAAGATACCAGCTCGCATGTCATACGTTTCGTTTTGGCCATGATCAATGGCGTACAGTTGCTGTATCAGCATCCCTCGCTGGGACGACGGGTGAATTTTGTTTTGAAACGCTTGGAGATATTGGAAAAGGATCCGTTGGACTTGAGACGATTTAGTGATATTGATATATATTTGAGTAATTTCTGTAAATGGCAGACCAGATGGAATTCACCAACCGATTCGAAATTGCACTATGATCATGCAGTGATATTGACTGGTAAGATGGGGTGGGGAATTGGGCAGGTAGAATAAAGCGTGGCGTTTTGAGTTTATATTTGAGAGACTATAAATTGTTTATTGATTTCTTTTCATTACTGAATTTTTAATATGCATATTTCTTATAATTTCCCCAAGGTCTCGACTTGTATGTGGTGAATAAGAACGGCAAAGTAATCAGTCAAGTGGTCGGTCTCGCACCAGTGGCCGGCATGTGCATAGAAACATCATCGTGCACCATTAACGAGGGCAAACACTTTGAGAGCGTTTTTGTTGTAGCCCATGAAATTGGCCACAAGTAGGTTGAACCCCACAATTAACTAATGCATGAATGCCTCATTGCATGACAAGCATTCCATGCAACATTTGCATATTTTCCAATAGCAAACGAAACTTTAAATTAAATCTTTGCATTCATTTTCGCACTTTTCCATCAACCACAGTTTAGGTATGCGCCACGACAGCAAGGAGAATGGCTGTGATCCCACCTCACACATAATGTCACCGACACTGGGCAGTGGCAAAATTACCTGGTCGAAATGTTCAAGGGATTCATTGGATATATTTTTGGAGTAAGGCAAACAGAGAGCTGTTGTATATAGCAAGGAATAACTTTATTTCACCATCCATTCTGTTTGTAGAAAGAAGCAGGCGGACTGTTTATTCAAGGGCGCTGAATTTAACCACAACTTGGATCATTCGGCTGAGGGCATTTTGCCCGGAGAACGTTTCGATGCCAATCAACAGTGTATGCTAAAATATGGCAAAGACTCGATTCGAGCTCGCAGTCAATCGTTGGCTGATATTTGTCGTGATTTGCATTGTCAGCGTGATCGGTATACGTGGACATCACATCCTGCCTTGGAGGGCACCTCGTGTGGCGATAATTTGGTAGGTTAGAAGACAGGGTTGTTGAATGTAGTTGTTGTTGTAATACTTTCTCTGTTACTATTTGCAGTGGTGTCGTAGTGGATTCTGTGTAATCAAACGTAATGATTTGTATTCAACGTCGAAACAGACATCGGGTCTGCTTAAGACCGGTTATGAAAAGTCAAACTTTTTGGACAACGCAAAGGCGAGCAACCTTCTGCATGAGTATCAGAAGGTAATGGAAGACTAATTAATTAACTTTTTAATTTATAAATCTATTAAGTTATTAACTTTTTAATTTTTATTAATTTATTAATTTATTAATATATTAATATATTAATATATTAATATATTAACATATTAATATATTAATAATATATTAATATATCAATTTATTAATTTATTAATTTATTAATTTATTAATTTATTAATTTATTAATTTATTAATTTATTAATTTATTAATTTATTAATTTATTAATTTATTAATTTATTAATTTATTAATTTATTAATTTATTAATTTATTAATTTATTAATTTATTAATTTATTAATTTATTAATTTATTAATTTATTAATTTATTAATTTATTAATTTATTAATTTATTAATTTATTAATTTATTAATTTATTAATTTATTAATTTATTAATTTATTAATTTATTAATTTATTAATTTATTAATTTATTAATTTATTAATTTATTAATTTATTAATTTATTAATTTATTAATTTATTAATTTATTAATTTATTAATTTATTAATTTATTAATTTATTAATTTATTAATTTATTAATTTATTAATTTATTAATTTATTAATTTATTAATTTATTAATTTATTAATTTATTAATTTATTAATTTATTAATTTATTAATTTATTAATTTATTAATTTATTAATTTATTAATTTATTAATTTATTAATTTATTAATTTATTAATTTATTAATTTATTAATTTATTAATTTATTAATTTATTAATTTATTAATTTATTAATTTATTAATTTATTAATTTATTAATTTATTAATTTATTAATTTATTAATTTATTAATTTATTAATTTATTAATTTATTAATTTATTAATTTATTAATTTATTAATTTATTAATTTATTAATTTATTAATTTATTAATTTATTAATTTATTAATTTATTAATTTATTAATTTATTAATTTATTAATTTATTAATTTATTAATTTATTAATTTATTAATTTATTAATTTATTAATTTATTAATTTATTAATTTATTAATTTATTAATTTATTAATTTATTAATTTATTAATTTATTAATTTATTAATTTATTAATTTATTAATTTATTAATTTATTAATTTATTAATTTATTAATTTATTAATTTATTAATTTATTAATTTATTAATTTATTAATTTATTAATTTATTAATTTATTAATTTATTAATTTATTAATTTATTAATTTATTAATTTATTAATTTATTAATTTATTAATTTATTAATTTATTAATTTATTAATTTATTAATTTATTAATTTATTAATTTATTAATTTATTAATTTATTAATTTATTAATTTATTAATTTATTAATTTATTAATTTATTAATTTATTAATTTATTAATTTATTAATTTATTAATTTATTAATTTATTAATTTATTAATTTATTAATTTATTAATTTATTAATTTATTAATTTATTAATTTATTAATTTATTAATTTATTAATTTATTAATTTATTAATTTATTAATTTATTAATTTATTAATTTATTAATTTATTAATTTATTAATTTATTAATTTATTAATTTATTAATTTATTAATTTATTAATTTATTAATTTATTAATTTATTAATTTATTAATTTATTAATTTATTAATTTATTAATTTATTAATTTATTAATTTATTAATTTATTAATTTATTAATTTATTAATTTATTAATTTATTAATTTATTAATTTATTAATTTATTAATTTATTAATTTATTAATTTATTAATTTATTAATTTATTAATTTATTAATTTATTAATTTATTAATTTATTAATTTATTAATTGAATCATTCATTAATTGATTTCACAGCCCTCCAGCAGTTGGAGCGAGTGGAGCGTACCCAGCGCCTGTGACTCCAGTTGCCTCTACGGCCCATCCAAACGTTTGCGCGAAGGTAGCACAGGTCTGAAGACGGTCACTCGCCAATGTGTGGACTATAAACGTCGCTGCATGGGCAGAGATCGTAAATTTGAGACATGTGTAGCCAAACAATGCTACAGTGTACCCATGATCACCATTGAAGATTTCGCCCAGCAAGTCTGTGAGCGTGCCCAGAAATTCGACAGTGATTTGACTGGGGAGGGTGCACAGGTTTCGGGTAACATTGAGGAATCCTGCAAGATTTTCTGTAAAACCAAGACGAACGGTACAAAGTCTCGCAGTTGGACGTTCCCGGATGGCACTACGTGCCACTCCAAGCTGTACAGCAATGACGAACCATCTTATTGCATTCAAGGGCGATGCGAGAAATTCTCATGTGACAATTCGACGGCGAATTACTATAAGATCGATAATATATTCTGTAAGCAGCAGGAAAAGACGGATGATAACTCCATGGACAATGAGACAATAAGGCGCTCGTCGACAGCGTCATCATCACATCAGACCTATAGCAATCAAATACCGATAGGACCGCCAGCAACGCAGTCAACGTCGTACAACAATTATGACAATTATAAATATCGCAGTGCGAATACGAATTATTATGATCATGATGCAGGATCCGATCGTATATATGGTCCGACGACGGTGCGAAGTAAATATGAAAATGGTGGGTATTATTAAAATGACGTGAACGAAATGCAGAATCGTTGAAAACTGAGTATTTTGTGTGCGTTCCGAATTCCTTTTCTTTAGTTGATATTCTATTTTCTTTCTATTGGCGATATATTTTGATTTTATTTATTTTTTCATGAGTACAGAAGTAGCTCTTAAGCCCTTCCATGGCCAGTTCAACCATGATGCCCCTGCCTATAAACGTAAATCGGACAATTATTCGCCATGGAATAAGTATAGTTATAATTTGAATGATCACCTACCCTCGGAGACATCACTACCAAAATCCTCTGCACCGATTACTACGGCGCCTCATGTTGACAACGATTGGATTGTCAAGTCTGGCTGTCACTCCAGTTGCATGGCCAAATCGAAGGGTATCCAGGTGGTGCTGAATCGCAAAACGGGCATAAAAAATATCCAATTGTGTACACATACGGTAAAGGTAGGGAAATGATCAAATCGTTGATCTCCGGCAGCCATAAGTAATAATCGTCTGTATATTTCCAGCCCTGCGATCGTGTACAAACCACTGCCGAATATGCCGATCAGACCTGCTCCCGCTATAAGCTCAAGGTTCGCGGCCTATCTGGTCATGGCACCCAAATAGCGGCCAGTGTCGATGATCCAGATCGCAGTTGCCGTGTGGGCTGCCAGGATGAGGTCATCCAACATCGTTTTTATTTGGTGAATGGCAACTATGGTCACTTTCCTCTGGGCACACGTTGTTCGAATAGCGAAGATAGATATTGTGTACAGGGCAAATGTCTGGAATTTGGACCCGATCAGATACCCTTGAAGCAGTCACACATAAGTTTGGCCTTATTTCGCAGTCGTCGATCGACCCTGAAACATCGGCCGGTGGATCAACAACATGCGAGAAAGAAGAGGAGTTTCCTTTACTATGATCCCATTAATATAACGGAAACGTTGACACAGGACTTTATAAATAATATTGTTAACAGTATTATAACAATGGAAGAGAAACAACTGAAAGGTAAGAGATGATACGAGGCTGAGATAGAGAAAAGTCAAAGACTCATTGTATTTTGCAGTTATAATAAGAGAGATAATAAGAGAGGGAGATATAGACAGATACAATTAAAATTTAATTTAAATTTAATTATTAAATGTTGAAAATATTAGAGGGCGGCTTGAAACTCTAGATGCCATTAATTAGTATGACACCATTTGACAGTATTTCAGGGGAAATAGTGCTTTTTTCATAGCAAATGCTGCAGAATACTACACACGCTCTATCTTGGAAATGTTCAACAAACGAAATTAAAGACCATTTAATACACAGACGCTCTAAGTCGTTTGCTACATAACACCAGTATTTTCTGTTATCTACTTTGTATTACTGACATCTGGAGTGTGCTTCCGAACTAATGAATCTGAAAACGACTTGGGACGTCTGCCCTCTGTATGGTCGTTGACGAAAAGCCATTAACATTTTAATTTAATTTAATAACAGAGAAATGTTATTGACATTAGCATTATAACTTGCAGTTATGCAAACTGAACGAAATCCTTGTAAAATGGAAATTGTTTACGTTTTCAAATTCCCTATCGAATTTGTTTCTGATGATTTAGCTGTGGTCTCTTTTATCTCTGTATTAAATATTGAAGTAAATTTAAATTTCTTGTTTTCTTTCTGACAGATGATTCTCTTTTGGATGCTCACATCGAATTTACCAATCCCATACATTATTCCATGGATGATGAACTGCATGAAAAGTGACGGTTTTCACCATAATGTAATAATGCACTCTTTATCAACCTATCTTTATTTTTTAATTACATTTTTTTTTTTTAAATATTTATTGATATTTTTTGTAGTTTCTTTAAGTTTATATGTTAACGTATATGTATGTATATCTCTGTTAAGTCGTGATATTTTAGTTTTTAAAACAATTTCATATTCAAGAAAAAGAATCAAGAAGATCGAACGAGTTTCAATCAAATACATTTTAATAATATTTACCTACAAAAAAAAAAAAATGTCCGTTATGTGGAAACTGTACTTGGCCTTCGGAGGTTAGGTAATTTCTTTGAGGGTATTGTGGTATTGACAAAAGTCTTCCTTTCGAAATAGTTTAAAAAAATAAATTTCAATAATATTTGTTATTATGTGGCACAATTCCACATTAGCTGCCAGAACTTCACATTATGTGGCAACTCTTGCTGGCGTTATTTTATTTAATTGCAGTGTTGGTAAGCGATTTGTTGGAAAGTGTTGTAAAGGAATGCTCGCCTGTGTGTGTGGAATTGGACTTGTTGTCCTGTGCCTTCGATTGCATGCGCTAACACCGAAATTCCATTAGTGTTGAAATAATAAAACAAACAACACCAACAGAAACAAAAGAGAAATACCGATACACAAGTGTCTACAAAGGATAGGAGGTTGGTATTATTAACGTGTAGTCAGGGTTTGGCAATACTGTACGCTGACTATGATTTTATGCTTCTAGACAGTCATCGTTTAACGGGCCCTGCAGCAATAGAAGAAGAATACAGTGGCCTTCATGTAAAGTCGCGCTGTTGCATAAATGCACACTAATCGAAATATATCTGTTCGGTTTAGTGTTATTTAGCAACTTCTGCAAATAACAATGTGCAATAGTTCTGGAAGTCAATAGAGACGCTCAAAATAAATTGAAAATGGCTCTTCTGAATGAAAGTGAGCTCTTCTCAGTTTAGGCTTCGTGTACATTTTTAACGGAAATTGAAATATGTATATCGTCACCAGAAATCCAAACGTGAAATGAACAATGTGACGATTGAAAAAACAACTCAATTGTTTTAAGTTTGTCCCAAATTTCGTTTATTTTAAAAAAATGAAAACATTTTTAGTCGCAATATCTCCGTTGAATGAAAAAAAATCTCAATTATTTTAAGTTTGTCCCAAATTTCGTTTTTTTTTTTAAAGAACAACAACAATAAATCGTCACGAGAAATACAAAATGACCAAACATAAAAAACGCAAAATCGTGTTATTGATTGTTTCTGGTAAAATGGTCAAAAATATATGTCTCTGCTAAATTGTACACTTCAATATCAAAAATTTTAAATTTTATAGGCAAATTCAAAAAGACTTTACAGCAAGAGTGTTCTGTCAAGTTATGAAAATGCTTGTTAGGTCTTTTTGGATTACTGGTGACGATTTATTGTTGTTGTTCTTTAGAAAAACCGAAATTTGGGACAAACTTTAAACAATTGAGATGCTTTTTTCATTCAACAGAGATATTGCGACTAAAAATGTTTTCATGCAACTGCCCGATGTTACATGTGTGCCATTGTATTTTTAAGAAAATTTGACACGGTATGTTAGTAAGTCGTGTGCGACCGATCCGGTTCGTATTCTGATCTGAACAAGAAAATACGAGTACGAAAGCAATCTTTAAGGCCCCCACTGGGCTCTATTTCCAATTAGAGGCCAATATACTGTGAGTGGTAGGTCACCTCCAAGACCATACAATAATTGCATTTTTTTTTTTAAAATTTAGACAATTTCTGTCCATTGTGGCCAATTTAATTTTTATTTCAGTAGGTCTTCATATCTTCAGACGAAGATCGACCGATGATTACGCTGAGAAGCCAACAAAATCTGGAGTCCAAAATAAAGAAAAAAAATCGCTGTCGCATACCCCAATTGTATCAAATGAATTAGTATTGATTTTTACAAATCTTCTTGAAAATCTGAGGACAACTGTAACAAATGCCTACGTGAAAATTATAAAATTCTGTTCATGCCTTTAGCCGAACCCTGACCCACATGGCATCGAACAGATAACAAAATACAACCCGCACCTTCATGTTGCGTTGTGTAAGACTACAACATTTGCAACAACAATAGAAACAGAGCGAATTGCACTACCCTCAGTATGACGACCACAACCAGCATTACCAAGGCAAAACATACATTACAACAATTAAGTACGTGGTAACAACAAGTGTATACAGCTCACTCTCTGTCTCTGGCATTCTCTCGCAACCAATCACTCTCTTTCTAGTCAGAAAGTTCCTTTCCACCATAAAGACAAGACCGTAGCACAACCAAGAAGAAAATCGAACCAAACACAATTTGTAGGAGAAACCCAGAATAAGATAAAACAATTGTGCCTATACCGGATATGACACAGTCATCGAAGGATACGCGAACTCTAAAGACGTAGAGCTAAAAATATAGGAAAATTGTAAACACAACACATGAACTCAACAAATTAAAAGCTTTTTTTTTTTTCTGATTTTCAAATAAAGTGTCTAGTGTGCTAAAACTCTGGCAAAAAAAAAACGGCTGAGTCGTGAGAAAGCTACAATTTGCATATTCTTGGTATAAGAGTTTAGAAGAGTTCACTTCTTTTTCTTGTTTTGGCATGCACGTTGGAAATTTTGCATGAAATTGCATAAATTTGCATGTAATTTATGTGTGTGTGTGTGTCTGTTTGTGTGGCAGTGGAAATTCAATAGGACATTGACCATAACCACTGGACTTGGGAAGACAGGGTCAACGAGGAAAAATTTGTGAAATGAGAGGGGAGAGCGAATGTAGGTGTTTGTGTGTGTGTTCGAGTGCTTGAAAGTGTTAAGCAAAGTTGTGTGTTGGCTTCTTTCGCTTGCAATTGCATTAAGTGAGCTTTAAAGAAAACAATAGTTTAACTTCATAACTGTTTAAGGAAATCGATGGTAATTACTTATTTATTTTATGTAGAACGTTGTGTTTGCTCCCTTTTAAACAGTGCATATTTTATTTGATTATTCTTACTTGGTGCCCTGGAAATTCTGTTGACAAAGGCAATATTGGAAAATACTTTGTTGAGTTGTTCTTGCCGTACGAGTACCATTTCAAGTGTTAGTTGTTCTGTCCAGCACCTGTCTCTCATATGCTGTGGCAGCCATTTTACAAAAAGATTTATTCTGATAAAAAAAAAAACTACAGGTTAGTTAGAAAAACAGGGTGGGCTGACAACACGACACATTCCAAAAAGCGGGTCAGATTTATGCCTTGATTTATGGGACTGTAATTCGGTTCGTATGTTGAGCTCTTTTTTTAATGTATTTTAAATTTCAGCTGACAAATAAACTTTAGAACAACAACAAATAGACTTTAGATTATAATTTTTTTTTTACCCCCCTATTCAGAAAAATGAAAATACAAAAACCATTTTTAATACATTATTCTTAACAACGGTTTAAATTTTGTATGAATATGACCCAATAGTGTTTTTCTAAGCAAATTATTGGCTTAGCTTTTTCTTTTCTTCTTGATTCCGGGAATTCTCGCCAGTATTTAACATTTTCTCATGTCGGTCATCTCAGCTGCTCTATCGTTCTCTGTGTCCGGCACCCATATTAGGATGGATGCCTTCGCATTCAGAGATGCGCAGCAAATGTTATCTTTTGTATTAATTAGAAATATGGAATGTAGGTGGGTGGTCGGTCGTGGTGTGTTAAGTTGTTTGTGCGACTATTACACAACAAACGCCGCTTTATGCAAGGACATTAAAAAATTGTCAAAGTCCGCTTTGTACTGCGTAAATGCCGACAACTGTAAGTAGGATCACTGAGTATACAAACTATTTTGTGAACTGCTCACCAGTTTGGGAAAAACTCCCCCATCTCATCCCACAATTTCCACATATTTGGATTAACTTAGTGGATAAAGTTTTTTGTCAGCAGTGAATGTGAAAAAATCGTTTTGTTTATGTTTTTTAAAAACATTTCCAACAATTTTAAACGATTTTTGTCACTGCTAATGGGAAATTCTATATATTGTAAAGAATTGTGCTCTCTTTTATGCTCCAAACACAATTGTTGGGTTAAACACCATTTGAGAAAAACAAACTAATCATATTCGACTGATTTCGAGGAAAACATTATTAACAACATCATGTATCTACTTAATTTTTTTTGTATTGACATTTTTTATATTTAAGTACATCTTTAAGACTAATATCCATTTACATTATCGAAATACACGACAAAACATTATTTTGGAACCCGCTCACTCGTGTGCGGATGAGTGATAATTTGTATCATTAAATATAAATCATACGCACTGGATTTCATAGAATGATTAAACATTGGAAGACATTTGTTCATTAATCAGAATTATTTCTTTAAGGCATACATGCACACGTATTATTGATTGATCAATGTCTATTTTATTAATAGACCACTGCTAATGTAGTGTAAGAAATGAAAAACAATTTTTATGTCAAACCCAGGATTTCCGAAAACAAAAAAAGATAACGAAAATCGGGACTATGATAATTTTAGATCACGGCAATTTTCACATATAAGCGGTCCACTCCACGTTTTAACAATTATTTAATTACTACATTCGTTAGCCGAACTTTACTTTGCAATAATTTGTTTTTGTTACTGACTGGAGTTTTCAATCGCACTGCCCCGATGGAGTGTTGCCATATGTGTTTCACCAAATGGTTTTCAACCACGAAAGTACATAAATTCGATCAAACATTGACTGGATAACTTTGCAGATATCTTCCATGTGTGTCTCTCTCCAGCTACGGGCTGAAGCATGGCCACATAGAAATTCAACGATAGCCCTTCTAAACAGTTCTGCCTGATTCCAGAAGAGATTTGAAATCTATGTTACGAGACTGACAGTTGCTGACGGACATGCTTTCATAAGACTTAGGATATGCATGCATTCGTTCAAACATTGACTGGATCAATCTGCAGGTATCTTGTTTGCGTTTTCTATCCCAATCAGCCAGCTGGACCAGGTTTAACCAGAAATGCCACCCAGAGAGTCCCTCGAAAGATGTCGCCTCAAAACTTCCCATTTGTGTATACACACTTTTCGACACTTTTACTCCATTGTTGTTATTTTTGCTGCTCATTGAGTTCCATTTGTGTATGCCAATTTAAGTCTATTGAATTTTTTAATCTTTTCGATTTTTCCTGAGTTGACTTGTGATCTTTGACATATCTGCGACATTTATAGGGATGTAACGAAATATATCGACTAATTTGAAAGAAGTTCCCCATGTGATCCTTCGAACATACGAGTACGTGCTGTAGTACCTAACGTTGACTATTTAAATATTTCAAAGTGCGGCATACAAAAATAATGGTTTATTAATTCGCTTTCCTCTATGGTTTTTCAAAAGTTAGTAGGAGCAACAAACGTCATTGTTTTTCTTTTGCAGAAATCAAATCAAAGTAACTTTTAAATAACTCGAAAAACTGCTTTGAGTTAAGGAAATTGTTTTATTGTGAATTGAAAACACTTTCGAAATTCATTACAAATCAGTTTATCAATGACATTGAAATGGCAAAGAAATAATTACAAACCGATGGCATGTTGTTACACTGTGCAACACATTTAGGGTTGATTAATTGATTAATTCAACAAATTTGAGTGACATTTTCTTTTATAAGAGGTCTAATTGGCGTAATTGAAACCGTATATTTTTTGGAGAATCTTAATATACCCTCGACACTGATTCACTGACTCTGTCACGCAGTACGTAGGAATTTAAATAGGCATTCTATAATGCTATAAATAATAATAATAAAAAAAATAATATTTTTTTTGTACAGAAATTGTGTTTTCCCCAAATTTTTTTTACCAAAAATTTTTTTTCAAAATTTTTTTACAATTTTTTTTTTTACAAAAAATTTTTTTTTACAAAATTTTTTTTTACAATTTTTTTTTTCAACAAAATTTTTTTTTTCCAACAACATTTTTTTTCCAACAACATTTTTTTTGTCTTCATCAAATATTACCGGAATCTTATTTATTTATTTACATCCAACGGTCTGAACCCTTACAATTCTAATTCTTACTATTATTAACGAAAATCTAAGGCAAAATTCTCGAAAAGTGCCTTCTTACAACAATATATGTGTAGAATATTTTTAATCAATAAACGTCCTTATCCGGAAAACCGATGAAAAGGTCTTTCAAACCTGGACATGGAGGATTTTTGTTTTTTTTTTTATTAATTTTTAATTTTTAAAATTAATTTCTGTGGACATTTTCCAAAGTCCCAAATGTTGTGGCACAGTGTTATTGATTGATTCGAGCTAGCAACTAAATAAAGTCCTCTAGCCTACTGCAAGTGAGCAAGTGTAGCAAGTGAGGTGCGTGGGAAACGCATTTAATTTAATCGAAATAAATTTTCCCCATAAAATAGCACAAAAAGGACACACAACCGACTTCACTGTATAATTTGAAATTGTTCGAAAATTCCTATAAGAATTGAGAATGGTTGTTTCTTTTTCCGCTGCTGTCATTGCGGAATAGGGAATTTCCGTATTTGTTGCGTGTATTGATATTCGAAGGTGAATTTCAATTTCAATTCCATTTCGATTAATGACACCTGACATCCTTATTAATCATTTGAACGCAAAAAAGAAAGCAACGAATATAGTTTTCTTTACGACTATCGTTTGGTGTAACCTGAAGGTTAAATATTCTATGGTAAATCAATTAAATTGTCTGTAATTATGAGTTTGTGCTAATAGAAAGCGAAAATGAAGTGACAGCGACAACAGCAGTTGAAGTGCTGGAGCGACATTTTAATGTGAACATGATGAAAGAGGGTAGTATGAAAAGTTTTAGTAATACAAAAATGTATAAAAAATAGTTGTGGTTTCATTTTAGCTAAAATATTCCGAATCGATAAGATTGTCTGGCTAAAATTATTGAAAAGAATTTAAGTCTTGACACTACTTTTCTAATAATGGCTGATGAGAATGTGTAACAGCCTGGTTTGCCAACGAAAGTTACATTTCCATGTTTAGCTGTAATTTGTAGGGATGTAACGAAGTTCGCTTTCGCAGGTGCGAATTATTAGCATCATTTTGAACATTTGCCTGCCCAAACAATATTTTTGGAATATTTCGATATCGTCAGAAATATATTTCAGTATTCGCTTTCGCTAGACCCACATTCGCTATATCCCTTGTAATTTGTACTCCAATTCTGAGTGTTGGCTTTAAACATTTTTCAGGGGATTTTTTTTGAATTTTCCAATTCTTGGGTTAACCAACATTCGAGTTCCCTTAAACACGTCACTCATTGCCTTGCTATACTGACCTTCTTCTTAAGACCTTCTGTTGAACTGACTTGACATATCCACCACCATCACCACCATTTCTTTTAATTCTGGCTGAATATGAAAACTCCTTGAAGGACAATCAATGTGCTCGTTTAGTAGACCTTTTTTGGGCTTTTTTTTACCACTCACTTCCAATTAATTCATTTATTTATTTGTGACTCGTGGGTTCTTTGTCGTGTGTTACCATAGTCAAAAAAAAAACTACAACTACTTGTGGTTACTTCAACAATTTGACCTAATTGTTTACTATTTGTACATGTTAGGCCTAGAGAGAGAGAGATAGAGGTAGCAGTGGAAATTTGGTCATTCGGTCATTTGGTCATTGTCCAGAATGTGTCAATTGATTATTACAAAGATTGCTGGTGTTGTCAGTTCTATTGTCTTTGTATTTATTGTTGTTGCTGTTGTGGTTGGTTACACTTAACCTTGAATACCTGGATTGGGACTAAGCATTGGACAAATGACAGCCATCTTTACCAATGTAATTATGAAATATCTTCAAATGTCACATGCGCATTTGAATAAGCCAATTGGAGATATTTTCGTGTTTCGGCAAGTATGGGAAATTTTTTGAGAAATTTTCCTATACATTTTTTCACAGATTCATAGCTGAAGTATTTAGAGCCTTGATATGGCCATTAGGATTTTTTGGCAAAAGAGAATTGCCAAATGTGGTTTAAAAAAATTCTCGAATATGTGAACATAGTCAAGTCTTGAAACTATCTTGCAATACCACGACCATCATGTGATACACAACACAACTCATCGGAAAAATTACGAATACGTAAATATACGACTGTAGAGGTCCATTGGATCTGTAGCACGATTCGAATAAAACGATATCAATAAAGTTTTCATTCCTGCCAACAAGATGCAGAAAACTGCTTAATAAAAAACAAACCATACACTGATTAATTTTTGAATTAATTTTAAGATTCACACACTTATTGTTAGGCTCCAAAGGAGCAGATCCCATAATAACCAATATTAGCAGGAGAAAGACAATTTGCCCAGCATTTATTCTAATGTAAATTTTTTGAAAAATCTGATATATCCGGTATTATTAGGTAATTTTTTTTTTTGGTTAGGCGAGTACTACCAGCCAATCAATATAAGACATTTCATCGGGAGAAAAATAATTCGATAATTTATCCAACTGCGTACTTCATTCGAAAGTGATTGAAACAATACTGTGCAATACCCACTTTTTTTTACTTCTTGCGAAAATAGGATCAATTTTGTAAAATTGATTAAACTCGACCAAAATGCAAAAAAATGATTTTACAAAATTTTGAATTTGACACAAACACAAGTAAAACGTTAGATTAAAGCCAATAGAACACACTTTTGAACAACAACATAAAAACCTGAGAGCAGGATCTTCAAATAGTTATGAGAAATATTTCAAAATAAAAAAAAAAAAACTAAATCATTTTTACCCTTTTTCAAAATTTATTCTTTCTTCAAATAGTTATGAGAAATATTTCAATACTAGTAAGTTGTAATGCGCCTATGGCGCCCGTTGAAATATGGAAAAACAATTTTGTTGAAAAAAAAACAATTTTTGTGGAAAAAAAAAAAATTTTGTTGAAAAAAAAATATTTTCTTGAAAAAAAAAATTTTGTTGAAAAAAAAAATATTCGTGGAAAAAACATTTTTTTTGAAAAAAAAAAATTTTCTTGAAAAAATTTTGTAAAAAAAAATATTTGTTGAAAAAAAAAATTTTGTAAAAAAAAATTTTTGTAAAAAAAAAAAATTAAAAAAAAAAATTCGATAAAAAAATTTGGGGAAAACACAATTTCTGTACAAAAAAAAATATTATTTTTTTTATTATTATTATTTATAGAAAATTATAGAATGCCTATTTAAATTCCTACGTACTGCGTGACAGAGTCAGTGAATCAGTGTCGAGGGTAAATATATATTAAGATAAAAAAAAACTAAATCGATTTTACACCCTTTTTCAAAATTTATTCTTTGATATTTGATGTTTTTTTTAAATATGCATATTCAGTTGTTGATTTTCAATGGTAATATTGGAAAAAGCTCTTGATATCCATTCCTACAATCGGAATGTTGGTCGATGGAAAAACAACTCTGAACAACTGTGCGGAGATGAGAAATAGTGTTGTCAGACATTAATTGATTCCACAGTAGTTTTCCTTAACCTAACTATCAAATGATATTAAACATTATCACATGTCATGCTGTTGCTTTGAAACCCTACGCGAATCCTCCTTCTGCCATTCCAAAAAAAAAAAAAGTAATATTAATATTTAAAACGTTGTGTGTCAACATGACACTCGGTCGTTGTTGACTTCCGTGTTGTCGTTGTGACTTTTCAAAAATTCACTGGGAATTTTTGCCACCTCTTATTAATCACACATCGTTTAGCGAATTGTTTTCATTTTGTCCCCGTATATGATTAAATAGACGTACGATTATATATCCTTAACATAAAATTGCATTTCGAGTTTATGTAGAGGTGAGTGTGTGTGTGTGTGTTACTTTTTGGTGTGCCATATAAAAATCATGAATAAATGATTACTTGCGGTCAGTTGCATTCGGGCAACAATTATATCGTAAAGGTTTGGAACGAAAATAATCATAAAGGACCATAAATAACAAACGCGGCTATATAACAGCAGACACTATAGATTGAGAGAGAAAGAGAGAGAGTGAGCAGTTGTGGGCAAACCTGTAAAGTGTGAGGGGCCCTTTAAGGATTTTGTGTGTAACTTGAGTTCAATACTTGGAGAATACACCTTTCCAATGATTATTCCAAAACTAAAATTCTAAACTTCTAATGTTGATGAACGAAAAACTTCGTGATTGGCAAAGTGACAGTTTATGAGATTGATAAACATTAGAACTGAGTATCTGAATAGGGTTCAGTGGGACCACCAGTTTTAGGCTGATCTTAATTTGTACATATTTTAAATCTGAATTAAAAATATGTCTTCATTTAAAGGTCGATTAGGACGATTTTGTGGGTCAGTAAGAAATCCGATATAATTCTGGGTTTAAGAAACAATTTAGGATTGAATATCTAAATTTCCCCCGTTAGCATTGTGCATGAAAGTTTCATCGATTCATCATATAAAACATTTTTAGGATTTAACAGAAAAATCAAGGATTTGTTGTGGGAAATGATTGTTTAATGACACTGTGAGTTCCTTTTCTCATATGCTGTAATTTTTTCTTTCACTACATTGAACGAAAGATATTTCCGTTTCTTATTCGGGTAGTTGACATTATCATCCAGTAAATAAAAAAACGGTCTGTGTTTCGTTTTAATAAAATCATAGCTCTACCATCTGCTGACTTGTATCTTCAGGGTCCCTCCAAAAGCTTTTGTTCAAGATGTATACAAAATCCTATCCAATCACAGTTTTAAAAATCACCAACACATTTCTGTTATCTCTACCATTGGTGGCAATTTTGGATATTTCTTAACGTAAACTGATTTTGTGAACGGCCGTGGTGTGGTAGGTAGTGTGTGTGCGACTATCACACAGAAGAACCCGAGTTCGAAACCGGGTAAGACCATCAACATTTTTTCAGCGACTGTTTCCACCTCGTAAATATTGGTGATCTCTAAGCCATGTAAAACTTCTCTAGAAAAAGCCTTAGCCGTTCGGAGCCGGATTTCAACATTAGGTCCCGGTCAGTCAGTATACAAATTATATCGTACACAGCTCACTGATTCGAGAGCAGTTCCTCGTCTGTTCCTTCATGAAATGTTAAGTGACACATTTAGGGCCCTGTCCAAGGGGTGCCATTGCGTTGGCCATCCGTTCTCACAACTTGCCACAATATATTGGGTCTCTATGTCATTATGGCTCATTACAAATGCAACATGCTATAATGACGGAAACGGAGAGAGAACAAAAAAAAAAAAAACACAACAACAACACGAAAGCCAAAAAAAGCAGCAAACACAATAATGGTAAAGACAAAAAGCACGAACATATCTATCATCATATCCAGAAAATACCAAAGCGATAAAAAAACCAACACACACACACTAGGAAAGGGACAAAGTAAAACACTAATGCAAAGTGAGCGGGAGATAGAGAGAGGAAGAGAATGAGAATTAACTATCTCCGTGAGTGCTGGACAATAAGTTTTATTATCCTTTACTGCGGGAATTGCGCGGTTTTCGAACATTAACAAATGTGACCAAAGGCACTGCACAGTAGGGTGGAGTGAAAACATGCTTTTTTTTAATTTGAAAAAGTTAACCTCGGAAAGAGACGTAGTCTGGGGTCCTAATGAGGGGAAAAATAAAGAAAAAAAATTTAAAAAATTTTTAGGGGTCGCGCCACTCCCTCGAAATTTGGAAATTATCGCTACTTTGGCGTTGATTTTAGAAAAATCCTAAAAATTAACGACTTAACTTATTCGAAATTTAAAAGTTTGAGCTTGTTCAGTGCCCAAACAAAAGTATTTGAGGCAAATATGAGGATAATCGACTAATATTTGTAGCTTTGGTGGCGATTTCATTGTTCAGTCAATTTTCTGAATTTTCTGAAGAATTTTTAAACAATTTTTTTTTTTTTAAATTTGTTCATGCCCTTATTTCATTGTTTACGCTATTGCAAACATTTATTGACATAAAACTTTTTAGGATTTTTCTAAAATCAACGCCAAAATAGCCATAATTTCCAAATTTCGAGGGAGTGGCGCGACACCTAAAAATTTTTTAACATTTTTTTCTTTTTTTTTCCCCTCATTAGGACCCCAGACTACAACTCTTTCCGAGGTTAACTTTTTTTTTGGAATTTCACTCCACCCTACTGCGCAGCCAACCGTCAACCACCCACCACCCCCTCGCCATTGGTAGTTTTCTATATAGTTTTCTTCGAATTTCACCGTTGTAGCTCTTTTGTCTATTGTCCTTTTTTTTCGAACTAAACGGAAATGGAATGTAAAATGTTTAATGCAAATGACATACCGTCATAGACTTTCAACGCCTACGGAACACTAACCTAACGGAGCAAAAACAAAAACTGTAAGAAAAACGCCGCCAGGCTACACAGGGTACAGAGAAAATACGGTCGAACGGAAGGATATTCACCATAAAAACGTGTGATTTTTAATGGCCCTCGGCGTCGTCATCCTCCCGTGCAACGCCCAATCACCAAACAAGTGGTCAATACATCGCTAGTGACCAACTGAGCGACCGTGGTGCAGGGCCTGGTGTGAGTCATTAACTTTGGCCAGCAGCGAATGAGTGCGTGCGTGTGTCTGAGCTTTTGTTGCATGTGATTAAGTGAAAAGGACATGACTGTGTGGGTGGTGGTTGCATTGCATTCGAAATGCTCCAACATCATTACAGTTAAAAAAAAAAAACATAGTAATCATTAACTTGTGTCCGGCAGGATAGTGAGTGACAAAATAAAAAGTGGAAAAATCCGTCAAAAAAAAAAAACTCAAGTAAACAAATAATTCAACATTTCTGATTTTCCATTCACAAAAACCAAATAAAGTGACGTGGTGGTTGAGAGCAAAATACAATCCGTACATGAGAAATTGTACAGTGTCACCACCCCCCTGGAGGGGTCTGACAAATTGGCTTTAAACACGAGTGTAAAATTAAGTGAACGGGGCCACATACACACATATCGACACATCAACACACACACACAGATGTATTCCGTTGTACACTGAGATATTGTGAAAGTTACAATAAAACAATTTGTGAATGTTGTGAAACTTCTGTATTATAAAACATTTGTTAATCGCCGTTCGCATTCGCGTTGCCGCTGCTGTCGCAGCCCTTTATTGTTTATGGTATTTTGCTCAGATGTGAATTGTAAAACGGAAATCGACCCATAATTAAGCCAGCCGTTCTCCATTGACCTGCCGCATGAAGTCTTCGGCAGTGTATCAATAATTAAAGAGATTTGTCTTTTCAACAATTAAATATTGAAAATGCCTCCGAAACGTCGGCGTCGTTTTCAAGGCTTGTATTACCATTCATCGCCGCCAAAGGGTAAGTGAACAAAGTTTTTATTCTGTGTGTGTGTGTTTGTGTTTATAGCTCGACAATAGAAAAAAATCCTTAATAAATTAGTTATAGGCTTAATAAGTTATATCATACAAGAAATTTAGAATAATTAAGAAAGGGGCCTTTATTCAGAGATTTTAAAGAAACTAAAAAAACAATGACCAAATTCTGTCAGTTTGAATGGTCTATTGGAAATATTACAATAAACTGACTCAGTATTAATTCTAAAGCATAAGGTGTATACTCATCGATTGTGCGATGTCTATCCTTCAATTCAGATGCCCAAAGTCCACTTGACAAAAATTATCCGTTGTTGTTATTGAATTGCCTGAATGGGCCTTGATAGAACCTTCATAAAGGTATTCCTTTGATGTCTAACCGATCTAAAAGAGGAATATTTAATCAGATTTTAGTATATTTTTAATGTATTAAACATTTTTTTATACCCAACACGTATCCGACCCTCTAAGTGGAATATTCCATGGGATTTGAAAATATTTTTATGTATGAAATTTTATCTTCTGATTGGGAATCTAAACCATCGCAGGACAGGTATTTCATCAGATTTGAAGTAAATTTGGTATGCAAATTTCAATTGCATTTTGGGTAGTTGTTCTTTGAAATTACTTAAAGATGCTCATTTACTACAATAGTGTCATAACTCAACACACGAATTTTTTAAGAGAACCATTAAAATTTCTCAATTGCGTCTTACTTAGGAAATATAGGAAAAAATCCATAGGATCCCCGAATAAACTAGAGGCCTGACATATGTTTTTGTATAATATACCGCAGAACAAAAGTCAGCTTAAATTAGAGATTTGCAGCTTTTTCTTGAGCAAAAAAAAAACAAAAAAAGGGAATTTTGAATTGTGACAGCTTTTTCTTAAGCTAAAAAATAAAAAGCTACTTAAAGAGTGTCACAATTCACCACTCTTTAAGTAGCTGAGCGATATGATGTGTTCTCTATAGACATACTAGTAAGTTGTAATGCGCCTATGGCGCCCATTGAAATATGGAAAAAAAATTTTGTTGAAAAAAAAAAAATTTTTGGGGAAAAAAAAAAATTTGTTAAAAAAAAATTTTCGTTGAAAAAAAAATTTTTCTTGAAAAAAAAAAATTTTGTTGAAAAAAAAAAAAATTTGTTCAAAAAAAAAAATTGGAAAAAAAAATGTAAAAAAAAAAAATTTGGTAAAAAAAAAAAATTTGTAAAAAAAAATTTTGGAAAAAAAATATTTTGGTAAAAAAAAAATTTGGGGAAAACACAATTTCTGTACAAAAAAAAAATAATACTTTTTTTATTACTATTATTTATAGAAAATTATAGAATGCCTATTTAAATTCCTACGTACTGCGTGACAGAGTTAGTGAATCAGTGAATCAGTGTCGAGGGTAAATATATATTAAGATAGTTCCATGTCCATCCGCCAGTAGAAAGTATGAACGCTGGTTTAATTATAGCATTAGAGTCCTACCCTCACTCAAAAGGTATTGTTAGTGGGGGAACAAGGTGGCCCGTTGGAGACTACTCAAAATTTAATTTAATTTTATTTTTTTTTAAATTATTTCACAAATTATATTCTTTTTAATTCCACAAAATATATAAAAAATTGGGCTTTTTGGATTTCTAAGGTCACTTAAATTGGCATGAGTTATTGGGTGCATGGCCAATAAAGATCCAAACTGCCTTATAAGGCCCTATCATTTCTATACAATGTGTAGGTTCGAAAACATGGCATGTCCGTCTCTATGTACGTGTCAAACAGAATGTGGTGGAAGGCACGACCTCTGTCACAATTTATATGACCATTATCGGTTTAGAGAGAAGAAGTTTTAGATTAAGGAACTAAAAAAATCTGTCCTAAAAGATTGTTTTTTTTAAAAATATTTTCAAATTTAATTTCAACAAAATATAACGTCTCATAACAACAACAGTCAACAGCAAATATAAGCTTGAATAACCACTATACAAAAATAGTCACATTTTTTCAAATACATGGATATTTTTTTCAAATAATTTTTCAGTAAAATTGTCCAAATTTTGAGACATTTCTCCACACTTATGTTGTCCTAACTCAACTTGTCCAATTTTGTTAAACTAAATGTGTTTAAATGTTGTTTGATGCGATCAATGGTTTCAAAGTTATGAAACAAATTGTTGGGCAAAAAATTAAAAATTTGTAAAAATATTGAGAACAAAACAAATCGGAAAATATCGAAAACTGCACAAAGTATAAAATTTTTTTAATTTGCATGCTTTACGTTTTTATTTACAACTAATTGAAAGTATCGCATATTTACAAGACGTGTCGAAAATGGTATAACGCGGTCAGCGGATGGTCTTACCCTTGCCAATTTACTTAATTGTGAATAAATTCGTAAAGAATCAATCGGTTTCTATGATCGATATCTGATTTTGGTGCTATTAAATGTGGCTTTGCGATAAAGCAAGGTACCTGTACAATTTTTGACGTTTTCGATTTTTCACAATTTTTTTAAAACAAAAAAATTTGCTATTTTCATGTAAAAAATTTATTTTTTGCTTAAATTTTTTTATTATAACTCCGACACTACTGAGCCGGTTGAAATGCAATATGTAAACGGATTAAAGGTTAATGAAATTTAAATTTTTCTAAGTTTATTCTAATAATATCGTACTAACTCTTTTCGAGTTATTATTAACTGTGTGGTGAAACGTGTAAAAAAAATATAATTTTACTTAAGATTTTTTTAAAAATCTAAAAAAAACTGTCCATAGTATTTAAAATGTGGACCATATTCGTACTAGTGGAACCACAATACATTACAATTGTTTAATGGTTTTTCAAGCCTTAACATTTCTTCGATTTTGTTGCCTTGTGTAAGTGGTATCTGATTAAAATCGTCCAAAAACGTTTCTTATTATCTGTTTTTTTTTTCATTATTATTTCTCTTGAACTGAAGCAAAGTGGGTAATTTATCAGTGCAGATATTTTCCAAATACAGACGAATTGGGATAAGCTCTGGCCTTTTAATTGAAAAAAAATGCTTAATTGAAAATAAATATTAATAACGATTGTTCACAGTGATTTTCCATTCACGGTATTTCGCTTAAACGAAAATTCGCTTTATTGAAAAATTGTTTATGTAAAACACATTTTTAATGAAAAAAACATGAGACATGTAAAAATAATGTTGTGACGTCTCATTTCAATGCTTCATGCAACCCATTGAAGTACATACACAATAATAAAGGAGAATTGATAATAATTGTTCAGCAAAATTTTCAGACATTTCTCCACACTTATGTTGTCCTAATTCAAAAACAACTTGTCCGATTTTGTTAAACTAAATGTGTTTAAATGTTGTTTGATGCGATCAATGGCTTCAAAGTTATAAAGATGGCGCATAAATGTTACCTATATTTATTTTAATAGTTGTGCACAATTTCTAAAGAACATATTCAGTTAATTTAAATGAAAGAAGGTTCAATTGTCCTTTTTATTAAAAATCCCCTATAAGTAAAACAAAAAACTTGTTTTTTTCGACTGTAAAATGATTTCACCTAATTGTGAAATTTCAAGCTATCTGTTTATAGTTTCCGCAGAAAGGTTCCAACTCCGTCCATGTCCTTTTCCCGCCTCATTCGTTCCTAGACTTCACGATCGACCTTCATTTCGTCTTACCTAACACAACACGGTCTGTGTTAAAGAACATTTCTGACGAGAACGGCAATCCTTTACATTTATTTTTTTTCGCTCGCATTAATTTATCTGTTCTTTTTTTCTCATAGGAATAACAGCAGTAATAACCATAAAGTAAAACATAATTATCTTAATTATTTCTTATGAATTCACTTGAGTGAACAGCAGCACCCACACAACATGTGGCAAAAATATATTTTAATTGCCAATTTAATCTGCAAAGTGTTTTCGATAATGTTTATGTCGTCCAGACATGCAATCCCCAAAGAAGTGCCAACGGAAATTCCCCCCTTTTGGACTGCTTAACCCACTGACACCGAAATCACGCACAAAATGGAGCGAAACCAGGTAAACCTGTAACGAAAAAAATGCGTAGATTGCGTGCTAAGCGAGGCAAGTGTGGGGCGGGGGGGAGTGTTTTTGTGGTTTTGTTTTTGCGCCATTAAATAAGAAAACATTTGTGTGGTCGTTCAAAGTTATCTGTCTACGGGCTACCACATGAATACATATCACAGAGAGAACGAGTTTATTCACATATAGAGGAATTAACACTCATTTACGCTGTGTAGACATATTCCCGACGGGAGGCCAACTTCCATTCCTTGCCCCGTAAGGCAACAAGTGATTTGCGTCCATAAATCATTCGTTTTCTAAGGCTGTGCTGGTGGAGTTGTAGATTTAGTGAAATGTTAAATGATAAGTTATGTCTGGTGGATTAGAGGAACACATTAATCGAATCAAATATAGGGATGACATTTGTTAGAATCATACGTCACTCGTCAGCTCGGTCAAGTGGTTGGTTTAGAAAATTGTTCTGTTATTCGGAGTTTAAATTGTTACCTTGTAAATCTTCATACATATTCGGACGAATGGTGGATGCATAGAATAAAATGTGACGGCGACAATGTGTGGGAGAATATTTTCTGAAAGACTTGGAGGCTTTGAACGTTTGATTTGTTTGGAAAATATAGAATATTTTCTGGGCAGCTTGGAGGAATTGACCATTTGATTGGTTTTGAAAACGATCTGTCTTTACTTAGGGGAAGAAGCTTCCTTATAGAATACATTTACCACAGCGTTATAGCGATGTTTACGACATGAATGTGTGGCTCAATAGTCTGAGGCGTTCACTTGGCTCTTCAAACAACCCTGCAGCATGGCAAAGAGCATGTCCAGCATGTTCTTGGTCCCAAAAAGTTTTTAGTCATGCAGTTTTGCATGGATCCTTTCCTCAAGAGCGAACATATCGCTTGTAAATTCCACCAGAGAGTGCGAAATTGGAGTCGTCCGTCATAGAAATTTAATTTCAAAAGTCGGGTTCATTGTCCACCCTTGGATCAACGGTTTAGCCGTATTACCAGCGATGTGTCTGGTCTGCCGAGAATATATATGCAGTGCAGTTGCTAAAATCTCAAAAAAAAAAAAACATTTTCATTACATCTATGCAACACATCATAACAATGAAACTATGCATTAATCTAAGAAGTCATTGTCATTAATCCGAAATAGGGAAATGATTTCATTGAATCTGTTGAACTAAAAAAAAAAACGTTTTCATAATATCAATGAATTTTAGAAAGAACTTCATTGGATCAATAAAAGTTTGATGTTGTAGTAAGATTTCTATTGTAAGATTTTGTAAATATTGTTGAAATGCTTGAAGCTGCATTACTTTTAAAAATTACTCATTTAATTTGTCTCAATCCGTCCAACAAATTGTGCGAAGAGCAGCTCATGATCTGGCAATCATAATGAAGAACTTACTGCTTGGTGCGGTTTAGGGGCCGGTGGCTTCATGGGAACGCACTTTTCAAAGACGACGCCATTCCACACACGTTTTGTTTAACCAAAATGGAAGAAATAGATATAAAAAAAGGTTGACAAGATTTAAATTTTTTTTAAAAATTCAAAATGATTACACAACGGAATCGAAAAAATGTTAAAGGCTTGAAAAACCACTATACAATTTTAATGTGCTAACAGCAGTTACAATATGGTCCAAAGTTTCAATTCAATAGTGTTTTTTTTTTTTTTTTTTTTAAAATTTTAAATAAAATTATAAATTTCTTTAGAATAATAATAGCTCATAAAGGGGTTAATCTGATATTACTCAAATAAACTTAGAAAAATTGAAATTTCATTAACCTTTAATCCGTATACATATTGCATTTCAATCGGCTCAGTAGTGTCGGAGTTATAATACAAAAATTTAAGCAAAAAATAATTTTTTTACATGAAAATAGCAATTTTTTTTTTTAAAAAATCGCGAAAAATCGAAAACGTCAAAAATTGTACAGGTACATTACTTTATCGCAAAATCACATGTAATAACAACAAAATGAGATATCGATAAAAGAAACCGATTGATTCTTTACGAATTTATTCACAATTAAGTAAATTGGCAAGGGTAAGCCCATCCGCTGACCGCGTTATACCATTTTCTACACTGCATGTAAATATGCGATACTTTCAATTAATTGTAAACAAAAACGTAAAGCATGCAAATCAATAAAATCTAATACTTTTCGCAGTTTTGATATTTTCCGATTTGTTTTCTTCTCAACATTTTTAAAAAATTTAAATTTTTTGCCCAACAATTTGTTTCATAACTATGAAACCATTGATCGCATCAAACAACATTTAAACACATGTAGTTTAACAAAATCGGACAAGTTGAGTTAGGACAACATAAGTGGAGAAATGTCTCTAAATTTGGTCAATTTGAAAATTATTAAAAAAAATGTCCATGTAAATGAAAAAAATTGACCATTTTTGTACTGTTGTTGCATCAAATCTGTATAGTGTTTATTCATAACCGTTTTTGCTGTTGCCCTGTGTTATAAGACGTTATACGTGTAACCCAGACAATTTTCTAAGATATATTTTGTTGAAATTAAATTAGAAAATATTTTGAAAACAAAGGACAGATTTTTTTAGTTCCTTCATCTAAAACTTCTTCTCTCTAAACCGATATTGGTCATATAAATTGTGACAGAGGTCATGCCTTCCACCACATTTTGATTGACACGTACATAGAGACGGACATGCCATGTTTTGGAACCTACACATTGTATAGGGCCTTATAAGACAGTTTCGCTCTTTATTGACCATGCGCCCAGTAACTCATAAAGCAACATTTTTAAAATATTTAGTGGAAATGAAAAGGATATATTTTGTGGAATAATTTAAACACTTTTAAAATGGAATTTTAATTTTTTTTTATATTTTCTAAAGAGCCCCACTGTTCCCTCACTAACAATACCTTTTGAGTGAGGGTAGGAATCTAAGGTTATAATTAAACCAGCTTACTGGCGGATGGACATGGAACTATATGTCGATAGAGTAGAGAAATGTATTAAAATATTGACAATTTCACTTAAAAATTATTAAGAGCTTAGGCTCTACATTACGATAAAAAAAAACAACGAGTATCAATAGGGAGCCAACGGAAGACGAGACAACAAATATTATGGCGGGAAAGTGTACTTGAAAAATATACAAAATTGATGTCAATATTAAAATTTGACTCCAAACGTTGAGCTTTCTCTTAGTCCCATCTCATGGTTTCCTTATAAAAAAAAAACGTTCACCTTTTACGGAATTGCATAAAGTTTTCCGTTTAATATTTAATAAAACACACACTTTATTAATTCTTCGAAACGAATAACAAAGGTATAATGTTCCTGTGAACTCATTTAACATCCTACGCGGCCATATAATTATCTGTTGTCTCTAATTGATTTATTTGTAAAAGCCAATGACAGCGTTCTACAACGCAACGAATAAAACCTTGAGACTTGTTTAACAACGAATTTTCGACAACTAGTCTTTCGGGAATGGCGGGAAGGACCGGTGACTGGTGAAAGCAGACGAAAGGCGGAGTAGAATTTATGTCAGCTTAATAATGAATATATATTATACGGTATGTGTTAGATACAACTGAACACTACACCATTCATGTGCATAAATCGTACAGTGAAATGCAATAGAAACTAACAACAACTTTAGAGAATGGCATGTGGAAAGAACTACGTCCATAAATTCGGCAAATTATAATCTTCTTCTTTAATATATATTTACCCTCGACACTGATTCACTGACTCTGTCTCGCAGTACGTAGGAATTTAAATAGGCATTCTATAATTTTCTATAAATAATAATAATAAAAAAAATAATATTTTTTTTTGTACAGAAATTGTGTTTTCCCCAGATTTTTTTTTTACAAAATTTTTGTTTTGAGCAACAAAATTTTTTTTACAAAATTTTTTTTTTACAAAAAATTTTTTTTTTTTTTACAAAAATTTTTTTTTTTACAAAAAATTTTCTTTTCAACATAATTTTTTTTTTTCAAGCAAAAAATTTTTTTTCAACAAAATTTTTTTTTTCAACAACATTTTTTTTTCCACAAAATTTTTTTTTTTTTCAACAAAATTTTTTTTTCCATATTTCCACGGGCGCCATAGGCGCATTACAACTTACTAGTGTAATATAGAGACATAATAATATAGAGATGACTTGAAGAGGCCTTAGATGGCCGTCAATTAATAGGAATAGCATTGTTAAATTTTAAATAGCATTGTTAAATTTTATAAACTCATACACTTATTTATAGTCCAATAAAAGTGTCCCAATGCAGAACTGCTGCCAGCTATCATCTTTAGTACTTTCAATTTACGCACTTGAGTTCTTTTGCTTATCAAGTGGATGAGGGGGACTATGCATGTGTGTTTGGAATGCCATTAATAACGAAAAATGCAAATAAATAAATTAAACCTTAAATCAACATAATTAAATGACACTTAATTAGACAATTAACAAAATGGAATTAAGTGGAAAAAGTCCTTACGGTTCTCTGCTTGTCATTTTCGGTTTTCTTTCTTTTTGTCTTGGTTAATATGCAAATATTAATCAAGTAACCAAAAAAAGGAGAACAAAGGGTATACCATTTAGTATGATGGAATTTCGAAAGTTGACGTTTAGCAGATAATGATATGATCTACAAATCGAACAATGAAGAAACTCTAATTAAATTCAATATTTGATAAAGGGAAAAATATTACAATTTACATTTAAAGAATGGAGAAAATGTCATTAAATTCAATAGTCGATAAAACAAAAAACTATAAAATTTACATGTAATTAAATTCAATATTTCACAAAAAAAAAAAAAAAAAAAAAATGTAATTTTAAATTTTCCGAAGGGAATGTTAGGAAACTGGTTGTAATTTTTGATCTCATTGCGATCCTACCAGACATAAATATGATAGAAGTACAAGCGCACCGGTAGGCGAGTTGGAAGCACACTTGCTTATCAGAGTGGGGGTTGTTGATTCGATTTCCACTAGAGGCTTTGCTTTGTCGCTGGGAAAATATTGCCATATGGTCTGTTTCACCCGGTTTACACTTGGGCCCCCAAATTAGAAAATAAATTTACAAACGAAATAAACCCAAAGATATTTTGTTTGGTTTTCGGGTTTACTCATTATTTGGGAGTAATTTCAGTGTTTTTCTTTTTGGTTTCTATTTAGTTTTTCAGAGGGGGATTATTTAATTTTTCATGTGTGGGTGTTATTTAATATCGCCTTATGTAGATATGAGAGAAGTTCCTGAGGATATATACTTGAGGCCATCTCGCTTACTTGTTGCCTCATCCTTAAGCAATCTCATTTAGTTTGCTGTCTTTTCCATATTTGTAATGTACTGACAGCAAGTAATCGTTCTTTTTTTTCACTAATTATTTGGATTAATAGTTTTTAGCCGATTAAAAATATACTCAGAATACTTTTAAACTATGACAAATAGAATCGAAAAATACTCCAACGAAATTTAAAAAAAAAATATATGAGATAAGGCTCGAGTATTGTTTTAATTTTTTTTAGGAGCAAACAGGCTTTCTCACATTTTAGTAGGCCCTAAACAAAGGAAGAAATCGAATCGCTGCTAAACAAAAAAATAAATAATCGGCGACGGCTAAATCAACATAATCTTTCTTCTTAATATATATTTACCCTCGACACGGATTCACTGATTCACTGACTCTGTCACGCAGTACGTAGGAATTTATTTATTTATTTATTAATTACAATACAAAGTAAATTTATATTCTAATTTTGGGTCCAAGGGTAAACCGGGTGACACAGACCATTTGGCTAAAATTTTGCAGCGACAGACCAAGACCTCTGGTGGGAATCGAACCCACAACCCCCACGCTGATAGACAAGCACGCTACCAACTCGCCTACCGGGGCGCCTACGTAGGAATTTAAATAGGCATTCTATAATTTTCTATAAATAATAATAATAACAGATTTTTTTCCAACAAATTTTTTTTTTTCAACAAAATTTTTTTTTTTCAAGAAAAATTTTTTTTTCAACAAAATTTTTTTTTTTCAACAAAAATTTTTTTTTTCAACAAAATTTTTTTTTTCAACAAAAATTTTTCTTTTTCCACAAATTTTTTTCTTTTTTTTTAACAAAATTTTTTTTCCATATTTCAACGGGTGCCATAGGCGCATTACAACTTACTAGTCACAAAATATTTGTATTATTTTTTAAATTATTATTGATAAAAAAGGAAGCTATTAATTTAAATTCAAAACTGTTATAACTTTGTTACAAAAAAATTAAAATAAATAAAAATTATTAATTAGATGGAACCATACTTATATTAAATCTGGGTGCCACGGGTGGTCAAGAGCCCCCGGAACTTGTTCCGGCTTGACCTCGGGGAGTATCGTGGTGGAGAGTTTCGGCTCGGTGTGGTGTGGCATTGCAACCACGTGCTCTGACCCATAGATCAGCAGAGGTGTTAGATAGACCTCGACCCCAAACCAAGAGGGAAGTCATAATCCGAATTGGTACCGGCGGGCTGGGCTTGATGTTCTCCATCTCGTTTAGCCTGAAGGGGCGTTGACTGCCGCATTATAGCAGTCCTTGTATGGAAGCGTACCATGGTTCAGGCCTGTACGGTGATAATCATGTACAACTCACGACTTTATGTTGCGATCCCGTAAATTACATGATAATTACTCCGAGTTATTTTCGGAGAGTTTTGAGACTGGAGGGAACTTAGATACATTTTATTTATCCTAATAATCATAAAATGTAAGTAACTTTTAAAATAAACCACCAATTTTGATTTGTCTATGCCACTGCAGTCCTAGAGATAATTCACGAAATTCCCCCAAAACACTGCAAGTATCTTGAGATTGTCTATAATATTTCCAAAAGTCGCTATCTAACAAACTCTAATCTAGATCTTTAAGCCACTAAGCGTCCCAGGGATATTTCTTGAAATTCGAGGCATTGACAGCATTTAAAAAATCCAACACGCCAATGTTGAAAGCATAAATTAACAAGAACTTAAGTCAGCTAACTATTCTAACAACTTCCCAGCCCCAGCCCCAGACAGGACCAACATGTTGAAACAGCAAATGATTCTTTGTTAATGTGACATTAGGTTATGGGTACGGTGGTTTTCGATATAAAAAAAAAACAAATAAGTGTGGCACAGGTAAAGTCCCTGGTATTTGTGTGTGTGTGTGTGTGATGGCTGGTGTTGGTGTCGTCGTTATCGTTGTAGCGGTCGTTTAAACCATGTTCTACATATTGTCCATGTCATTTAGTTGACCATGCCAATAACAAATATACCAAAAACTGTATAACTGTGTGTGTGTGTGAGTAGACGATAGTTTGTCCCCTTTTCGCCGACACACACACACATAGACATTTATTTGGGGAAGTTTTTGTGGTTCGTTAAAAGGTTCCATGAACTTAGTTTTTGATTTAGTTGTTAGCCGGCTTTCTCCGATATTACACGTGTCCTAACTGGCCGTTGTCTTTGTTTTCCTTTTTCTCTCCTGTGTATTAGTGAGACAAGTAGTTCAATATTTTTCTAGAAAAGTGGCCAAAATTCGTTTGTATGTTTATGGTGTTTGTGTGACTTATTACAACAACAAAAAAATGTGTATTGGATACATTAATTTTATATGATTGATGGATTAAATATTGATTCGATTATATTTTTTTCTTTTAGATATTCTAGAACATTTTCCGAAAAATTGTTAATTCTTTAATTTTTTTAAATTCCAGTTTTACCCATGAACGGTCATCTGCCAAATGAAACCGGCCGCAGGAGGCGTGAAAGTGATGGTGAGTTTTGGACAATGCATACATACACATTTTGGAGAACATTGTCAGGGGAAAGTACTTTTTGTGGTGGAACTGTTGTTGGTCGGTTTCAAAATTACACAAATTTTGTTTGGTATATTCGTGTTCAAGGAAAATTTATTTTAAGAAAATCGATCGTAGTTTAGATTTCATATTTAAATGAAATATAAGAAGAAGAAAAACTGTGTGACTTGTAAACACTGTCGGTATCAATAATAGCGCAGGGCTAATGCCAGTGGCTAATACCAAAGTTCGAGTTGCGCATCGATAATGGAGAACTTTTTGTTTATCCTGGAAATCGAAGCATATTATTTTATACCTCTGATAATAATGGCTTTGTCTGCCCATTCGACCTATGGTTTACACGTATTTCCCTCAACATAAGAGACAGTTTTCTTAAATTCGTTAGCTGAGGGCATTATAATTTTGTAACTGATTGATCGAAACCAAATCGGCTTAGAACGGTTTTTTCTACAGAAATTGTACATGGCTTTAGAGATTAGTCTCTAACTTATAAAGTCCAAGATATTAAACGGTTGTTTAATATTTTGTCTTCACATTCTTATGAAACCTGAGTTTGATGTTTGACTACCTAGTCACTTGTTGAACTTCCCTCGTGGGTTCGTAAGCAATCTGCGTCATTCACATTGTCTTTGACAGCCATTGTATGCAGACCAAGTCTTATATTTCGAAGAAAATGGGGAAAAGTGAATTAGCTAGGTTCAACCGAATGAATTCATATATTCCGATCGCTGCGCAAAAGGTTGACAGGCAAGAAATCGTCGATACAATCCGTGAAAATCCGTTTTTCGGAGAATGAAATGGGTGAGACTATCCCTGTGTTTGGCACTGACAAACAGCAATCCCAGGGAAGTACAGAGCATGAAACAATGCAGTCGTCTCCTACAATTGAAGCACCAATCAGACCTAGGCCAGACTGTCGGTCAACAAGGCTGTGGCGACATTTTTCTTGGAATACTTTGAACGGTCATGGTTTCACTAGGTCGTGTGTTCAACACTATCACAGAGTAAACACATATTCGCAGCCTGGTAAGGTCATCCCAAATTTTTCCACGTCTGTTTCCACCTCATCAGTGATGGCAACTTTACGCGTAAGAGAGTAATTTATAAGACATGTAAAACGTCTCTAGAAAAGCAGTAGCGGTGCAGTGTTGTGTTTAAACAGTAGGTCCCTGTATTAATTTCGAGGCAACTCCTCTTTTCATTACATTTATTAACTTGTAATTCAAAGCCTTATGACCGATTAAATTGAATTTACAATATCCACCAAAATGTTAAAAATTTAACACCATAAACCACACGAAATATTTCAATAACAAAAGAAATGTTAATAATAGAGCAATTCCATATGAAAGCGATCACGTTTTGGACGACCCCTCTTCGATTTTAAAATAAATAGTTTGAATCGATTGCCTATCAAAAAATAATGTACGTACATATTTTCTTTAGTGTTGATAGTGACTGCTTTAGTGGTGGTGTAAACCACTGTCATGTGACAAAATTGAAGAATTCTTCATAAGGGACCTCATTAAAAGTTGTTTTAAAAAAAAAATACTAAAACGATCGCAACGAGTGATAGCTCGTTGGAAAGGTATTGAATCGGGCTTTAATAAAAAAATAAAATTTTCCTAATTTTTCTCAGAAATTTACCTTTAAATTTTCCCATGGAAATTAAATTTTCCAATTTTTCCACAGAAGCTCCTAAATTTTCCGGCCAATTTTTCTTTTTTTGGATTCCTCATAATTTTTGCTTTAAGAATCAGCAATAAAAAAATGGGCCCCGAATCCTTGTTTGGACAGGAGAAGAGCATTTAGGAGACCACCTTTACATAAATTCTCAATTTATTCAAACAAAACCAGATTTTCCATTTTCGCATCTATTCATTTTCAATGTAATTCTCTTTGAATCCACGAAAACAAATGTTGTACATTTAAGATCTGGTCAGTATATGGCCTTTGCAAACTTGCCTTAGTCGCCATGCGTTTACCGTGGGACGTAGCAAAAAATTGCCACTCGACCTTGTAGTTTTGTTCTTTTTCAATTATGCAAAGATTGTAAAAAATTTTTTTATTCTTGTACTGAGAAGCCGGGCTATTTAGTTGCTTATGGGAAATAAGTAAGTAATTAAAATGAAATGATCCCAATATATTTTACATCAGCAAAATACGACATAATGGAATTGTCGGCCAACAAGGCGGTAGCGTTAGTTTTTGGGGAATGCTTTTTTGGGGAAAATCGATAATTGACTCTGATTAATCGACAATTACTTGCTAAGAATTATTAAAAATTAGTAGAAGTTCCTACTGCTCGACAAGTCAAATATTTAATCTCACCATTAAAGAATATTTGTTCTCGGTCGGTAAAACGGAGTGAAGAAAAAATTGGATAGTGTGGCCCGGCCCGGCTTCTCTGTCTTTTGAACTTTATGATGGCGTAGATCGTCAAAATTTAACAAAACGAATATGAAAGTATTCCTGCCTACAAAATCTGAAAGGCTCTGTTCAGATTTCTGTAAATCCTCACATGGTCTTTTTTCCTTTTCTTCTGAAGGTATAAAATTGTGTTGGATTCGGTAATTGAATATATTCAAAACAATGTGTATAACTGTACTGTAGTTTGTATGTATTCAAATAATGTATACAATTGTAATTTGGATATATTCAATGCATGTTCGTATGTTGTAGCTTGGGGTTTTTAAGATAAGCAGGCAGTACAACATGCGTGTGTGGTATAGAGCGGCGGGCTATTTTTAGAATAAGGGACGAGCATGATAACGAGTGGAATTTTCCACAAGATGTTACGCGTGTGTGGGTTGACAAAAACAACCCCACGCATGCGTCTATCGCGTTCTCGTTCCTTCTTTAGGATTAGTTTAGTTTAAGAAAATGTATGCTAGTTTTAGGAAATATTAACAAAATAAAATCAGTATCTTACAAGTACTCAATGAGTGAGTGTCTTACAAACATTCAGCCGTGCAAGTGCATTTTTAATTAGTGCATTGTACATTTTGGTTCTTCGAACCGGATTATTAAATCCAGTTTTGAACAGACAAAAGAAAGTTCTCATCCAAGGAGGTACCGGAACTGATGGATACACACAAATCCACCGAGGCCTTGTATGAAGGAACTAGAGGAGAAAGGAATAACAGAATCTGTCGCTGAGAGTATCTAACAAGTACTCATTGAGTGAGTGTCTTACAAACATTCAGCCGTGCAAGTGTGTTTTTAATTAGTGCATTGTACATTTTGGTTCTTCGAACCGGATTATTAAATCCAGTTTTGAACAGATAAAATACAGCCCACATCCAAGGAGGTACCGGAACTGATGGATATACACAAATCCACCGAGGCCTTGTATGAAGGGGCTAAAGGAATGATAGCAGAATACACGATTGACGCTATCGAAGAGAAGCTGTCGCTGAAAAGAAAGCCCGCGGATAAGGAGATACCGGAGCTAATGGATCTTTATAAATCCACCGAGGCCTTGTACGAAGGGGCAAAAGGAATCATTGCTGAATATAGGACAGACAATTTCGAGGAAAAGAAGTCAACGAAAGTCCTGGAAGCAGAGCCAAGCAGAATTGGCGAAGACCGAGAGAAAAATACAGTCCACAGAAGCGACGTACAGCTTTCTCAACCACACACTATATTGGTTGAAAGGTTTGGAAGAGAAGTTCGGGAATTGGCGACAATTATGAGTACGACAAGAGATACCATACTGAGTCTCAGTTCCGAACGGCTGCAGATACAACAACAATTGGTAGAGGACCAGTTTCAAGAAGTTGTCCTGGCATATAGGAGGATTGTCGCTAAAAATCTCGACGACGACGATATTTATGACGCGTATACGAACATACGGAGGCAGTATCGTGAAGTGCGATTGGAAATCGCAAGTCAAAGCGAAAATGTCAAGAGGGATAAGGAGTGTTCTAAAGCAACCGTAAGTGCACGCCTGGCATATAACCGGTTTGATGCTGAAACACAAAATGGTGAGCTGTGGCCCAGACGAGCTCCCGCGAATAAGAAGGATGATCGGTTTAAAGCTGAAACCGATGCTGAAACACAAAATGGTGAGCTGTGGCCCAGACGAGCTCCCGCTAATAAGAAGGATGACCGGTTTAAAGCTGAAACCGATGATGAAGAAAACGTCAAAGAGCTGTGGGTTACCCGAATATCCACACGCTGTAATGACGATCAACGGTGGGTATCCAGGTTACCGTCAAAGAAGAAAACTGAAATCGATGAGGAAGACATCAAAGAGCTGTGGGTGACCCGAAGATCCACACACTGTAATGAAGATCAACGCTGGGTTTCGAGGAGAGCTAATACGGAACAAACTGACGTGGAAGCGTCACAAAATGTAGCCAACTGCTGTGAAGATGAAGATCCGAAGTTGTACACCATAACTAACGATGACTTCGAAATGGATGATTCGATGACTGGTGTTGATTCGAAGGAAGATCTCGCGCAGGTTCCGGTTGATGTCAGCGAACAGAATTTTCAAGCGAGTGGCTTGAAAATCCATGGTGCTGGCGAAGATTCAAAAATTGAAGACAATTTTCAATTGGAAAAAACGAAGGCGGCTTCTCCATATGAAAGGTTGGAGCCGATCACCACAATGGTGAAGGCCGTGGGTTCCCCGGGAGCTCCACACTTCGGTGGATTGCGGGTGGCTGCGGTTAAGTCAGCGGTTGGAGATGGAGCTGATTTATACCACGGGATTTTGAAGGAAGGGCTGGTGAGAGAAGAGACAATAACTGCTGAAACCCCTGGCAATTTTGTAACTGCAAAGCCGAAGTTACCTAATGGATGCAAAGAAGCTGATGTATTGCTGTGGAGGCATGTGAGGGCTAATCCTTATGGTTTCACATCAAGGGAACTGCATAAGTGGAATGGTCCTAAATGGCTGAAGGATGTCAACAAACGGCATAAGGCTTCCGCAAAATGATTCAGTGCTTTCACTTAGCATTAACCATTATTGTCTTATCATTAGAATAATAGATTTTAATTTGTCATAAAATATTGATATATGTAAAACAAATAATTGTAGTTCGCCGGCCGCAGAATGTTCAGATTTCTGTAAATCCTCACATGGTCTTTTTTCCTTTTCTTCTGAAGGTATAAAATTGTGTTGGATTCGGTAATTGAATATATTCAAAACAATGTGTATAACTGTACTGTAGTTTGTATGTATTCAAATAATGTATACAATTGTAATTTGGATATATTCAATGCATGTGCGTATGTTGTAGCTTGGGGTTTTTAAGATAAGCAGGCAGTACAACATGCGTGTGTGGTATAGAGCGGCGGGCTATTTTTAGAATAAGGGACGAGCATGATAACGAGTGGAATTTTCCACAAGATGTTACGCGTGTGTGGGTTGACAAAAACAACCCCACGCATGCGTCTATCGCGTTCTCGTTCCTTCTTTAGGATTAGTTTAGTTTAAGAAAATGTATGCTAGTTTTAGGAAATATTAACAAAATAAAATCAGTATCTTACAAGTACTCACAAAGAGAGTGTCTTACAAACATTCAGCCGTGCAAGTGTATTTTTAATTAGTGCATTGTACAGGCTCGATTATATGTTGGACATGCAGGTTTTTGATGTCGGTCCATAGGTAAAGTTCTGCGGCAGCTGCCTTGTTATTATACAAATTAAGGCGGTCCGGTAGGCGAGTTGGTAGCGTGGGGCTGTGAATTCGATTCCCGCCACAGGCTTTGGTCTGTCCCTGCAAAATGCTAGCCATGTGGCGGTTCATCCTTGGACCCAAAATTAGAATTTGAAAATTTAATTTGTATTGTAATTTAATAAAAATAAAAAAAAATATATATAAAAATTATAAAGTCACTTAGGTGCTACAAATATGAGTCGTATTGTTCATATCACAAATGCATTGCCTCAATATTCATCTCTAATATTAATGAACATTCGTTGATCGACCTTAAGTTGTTCATTGAAAAGGAAAATATTTCAGGACTAGTAAGTTGTAATGCGCCTATGGCGCCCGTTGAAATATGTGTTAATTTAAAATGGATGCAACAATGGATGTTGAAAAAAAAATTTTTGTGGAAAAAAAAAATTTTTTTTGAAAAAAAAAATACTGTTGAAAAAAAAAAATTTTTGTTGAAAAAAAAAAAAATTTTAAAAAAAAATTTTTGTTGAAAAAAAAATTCTGTAAAAAAAAAAATTTGTAAATAAAAAATTTTGTAAAAAAAAAAATTTGTAAAAAAAAAAATTTTGGAAAAAAAAATTGGGGAAAACACAATTTCTGTACAAAAAAAAAATATTATTTTTTTTATTACATATTATTATTTATAGAATTAAAGAATGCCTATTTAAATTCCTACGTACTGCGTGACAGAGTCAGTGAATCAGTGAATCAGTGTCGAGGGTAAATATATATTAAGATTACAGTTTTCCACCTCAGAGATAAGGAGGTTTTTCGCCGCACTGATGAAGGTGACGAAAAAAATCTTGTCTAGAAAGAGTGTGAGTAATGGTGTCCCATCTACAAAAAATTGTTCACATCTTGTAACATTTAGTTTATTCGTTGACCTTCATGCATGTGTGTATTTTAGTTACGGATGGAACGAAGTTCGCTTTCGTACCTGTTTCCACCTCATAAATATTGGCGACTTTACGAGTAAGAGAGCAATCTCTAAGCCATGTACAACTTCTCTAGAAAAGCATTAGCCGTTCGGAGCCGCCTTTAAACAGTAGATCCCGGTCAGTGAGTATACAAATGATATCGCGCACAGCTCACTTATTCGAGAGAAGTTCCCCTGTCTGTTCCTTCATGAAATGTTAACGGAAATAAGTAAGTAATAAGATGTGTTATGTAGCGTATGCGCAATATTGATTTTCGTATTAAGTACACTTCTACGTTTGAGCGCAAAATATTACATTCGTTTGAACATTTAAAAAAAAATTGTTAAAGATTTTAATTTAAAACAAATTGTAGCGGTTCTATATTAAAACTATGTTGAAGTCTGAATGAAAGTTAAACAACTGGAAACCAACTCCTGATTTTCAACGAGGCTTTCCGACTTAAATTGTTCTCCTGAAAAAAAGTTCAAAAGAATTGACTTAGGCTGCTATGACTTCTGCATACAGCTATGCAATTCACCCAAACACATGGCTGAGGTGCTGAGCACGAGGGAATGTTTCTTTAACAAAAAGCGGAACCTCAAGGCGTATAATTGATTTAATTGTAAAATATAACACAGTGGACACTATGAGACTATCTTAGGGCATAGATAATATGAATACCATGACATAATAATGGCTTATTCGGGATATTGCTCTCTTTTACGCCAAAGACATAAGTTACACTCTTTGGCTGTGAAACAAAAAAACAAAGCTGTGTCCGAACAAATTATTTTTGACAAATTTTATAACAAGTGACATTTTGAGAACATCTAGTTTGGATGGAATTAAGAAAATGTTAGAGGGTTTGACGGAGAGCAATATCTGTATGTTTGTACATATCGCTCATTTACTTTTCACTTTCACTTTTTATTTTGTTGTTCAAGAAAAAGCTGTAAATCTCGCTTTTTCTTTAGTTTATTCGGGAAACCTATGATTATTTACCTATATTTGCCAAGTAAGGCGCAATTGAATACTTTAAACGGTTCTCTTGAATAAATCGTGTTTTGAGTTGTGACACTATTCAAGTAAATGAGCGATATCTATAGATTTTGAGGTGAACCTACACCATAGTTGACAATTCGCCTGACTCTCATCGGATAAAACGGGAATGGATATCAGTGAAGTGGTTACTCATCACAGTGATTCACTACGAAATGTCGACCAATATCTATTAACTATTCTCTCAACACTGTAGTCCAAATGATTCACTGAGAACGTCAACATTTGTTCATTAAACCACAAATGGTATTAAAATTATTGAAAAACGTAAATTTAAAAAACGTTCGTGTTTAGTAGTTTGTTGGCCTTGTTGGCCAATACAATGTTTTATGTTAATGGTATTTCCCGAAAATGAATGATATTATTTTGTCATCGAACTAAAATTAATGACCTTTCAACCTTATGGTTAATAGTGTTCAACTATAATAATAGAATGGCCATGTGTTCCAATTTTAGTTTTTCGAACACCTAAACACAACTGACAGCACAATGGAAGGGTGGAGCCTGAAATAAAAATACTCGGAAGTTTATGAAGCTGAAGGAAGAGACGGAACACTAACATTTTTGAAATAACAAGTCTTAATAAATTACACAAAACAATAATTACAAAATGAATTTTCTTTTGATTCTCATACTGGCCCCCTGTCTGACGAACACTGCACTTCCAATCTATATTTCAATATGTTACAACCCATTTCCAAAAAGTTTGCTGGGCTTATAGAACATTTCTTTCATAGCAATAGCAAAGCTTTAAGGTTTCTCTCCTTCATAATTTAAAATTTAAACCGACAAATTCCTTTCCACTTTTCCACTGATTGCACTTGAACCCAGATGGAAAAAAAGTAATAGACAAAGAAAACTTTTCCACTGAACTACTTTATTTAAATAAATCACTTCTGTGTGAAGAAGTCACAAATCAAAAAAAAAAAAAAAAATGTTTATGTACTTCGTGAAAAACTGCCAGTGATTGACATGCAAACATGCGATAAAGGATAATTGAAAAAAAAAAAAAAAAAAAATGCAAACAAGCAAAACTTTTCCCAAGCAAAAAAAAAAAAACAACTACAAAAGAAATGCAGGCAAAACTTTAAATTAATTTTCACACTTGAATGGCGTTACACAAAGGAAAGGGAAACTAATCTGTGCTTTGTTGTTGTTTCTTCTCTTTTCTGTTGCTACAGACTTTTCGGTTAAATTATCGACCATACGCATATGGATGCACGAGAAGGATATTGGCAAATTGACCCGCATCTTATGGGCTGGCCAGGGTAATCGCCTGAGGCAACAGGCCAGCACCAATCCCAAAGTTAAACGATTTTTGGCCGCCGTGCCTCATGTAATGGTACGTATGCCACCTTAGCTTATCATAAACTATAAACTCAATTTATTTAATTTCAATTTAGAACTCTGTGCGTGATGTCCATCAGGCTGTCATCGATAATAGTTTGGAAAACCTACAGAGCAACCTCGAGCCACCGGTACCGCCGGCCTTGGTGACATGTCGCGATGCCAACGGCTTAAATCTCATCCACAAAGCGGCCGGCCTGGGGCATGCCACCATTTTAGAGTATCTGATTACCACCTGGCCCGATGGGGTGCACGAGTGCGACATAACCGGCAAGACCCCGCTGCATTGGGCTGCCAGTGCCAAAAATAATATGCGCTGTTACACGTTGCTCACGCAAGCCGGCTGTGACGAAGAAGCCGTGGATTATGTGAGTTCTTTCTAAATGACATTTGATTGGAATTCCAATACGTTTTTCAATTTATTTATTTAACATTTATTTTAATATCGGATGAACGGTAATGCTGTGCAATTCTGTGTGGTTATAGAAAATGAAAACGCCTTCATTTTATCGCCACAAACCGCATGAAATCGAAAGAGCATTTCTGACGTATGTACCGGAAGCACCGCGTGTGTCACCGGATATTGCCACCGACTGGGAGGCGTTAAGTGAAGACAGCGGCGATGGCAAGGTTTGTAGTCGTCTTCGTGTGAAACTAATTAAATGTATTTTTAATTTATTTTATAAAATTTATTTTGACTTGCCTTCAGAAACTTGGCATAAAAATCCCCGAAATGAATGGCTTTGGTAGACATTCAAATGCGGAGAGCAACGAAAACACCTCAGAAGCAGAAATGACAGAGTAAGTTTGTTTTGGGATGATGGGCATTGTTATTAGTTACACGTGATTCTGTCTCGTTCGACTAGGTACAGAACTTCCCGATCGTTGACAACGAATACAATGTCAGCCACATAAGCAGGGTTTTTGTTTCAAAAGGGACAATTTAACAAATTAAATTCCAACAAAGTGCCAATAATTTTGTTGGATGTTCTACGTTGTGTTGCCTTATAATTTGATAGGATACGACTATGAGGTTTGCTTGAATATTTTTAAAACGCCGACCGCTAAGCCCTCATCTAACTCCTGTGAAGGGTAAACGTTTGGCTCTAGACAGTGGCAGTAGCCTGTTTATCGGCCTTTGGATCTGAATTTAAAATTTAAATACAATTTTAAAAAATCACGGTTTATTGGGAAGCAGATTTTTGACCAGTCAATAATAATGAGGAATTTTTTTTTCGTACAACTCAAAACTTTAAATCCATATCTCATAAACTGTTAACAGTAAAAGGATGAGATTCGGAATGTATGATATTTGAACTAAAACAGACACGTTGTGAAAAATATTATATTTTTTTAAAATAGACTATATGAGGCGATAATCAGACGAGAGTTTGGCCCAGGAGACCGAACACCCCTAGGATACCTAACACCCCAAGCATCTTGAAATTTACAATTGAAGATCAGATCACATCATGAGTGGCACTAATATTTTAATAACTATTCATTGAATGTAAACTGAACATATCCTGGAAAGCTTTGAGCTTTGTTATTGATACGGAAATCGTTTGCAAAGCCTTTTTAAGGGAAATTAGTTATATATTAACCACAATTACTATACAAAACAACGCAAACTTTCGCATTACGTTTTACAGAATAAACGCTTTAGGAAATTATACAACAAAAAGAGCTTTTAGGACAATAATCATATGAACTTCATTTCATTCTTAAAAAAAACTTTTCGAAATAAGTCACAATAGCATACGCATTCACTTAACAATTTTCTTTTATTGTACCTTTAAAAAAGGGTAAGTGCAGCCGATGACGAAGAGGCTGGTGAAGCGGGCGAAGAAGAGCCAGCTGAAGAAAGTGCTCAAACCGAAGAAGATGAGGCAGAGACCGAGGCTGAACAGCCAGCAGATGAAGAAGAACCCGAAAAGCCGGAAGAGAATGCTCATGATAAGGAAGGTGATGAAGAAGATGAAGCAGATGACCAGGAAGGTGCGACACATGAAGATGGCGAAGCTGAAGCTGAGGAAGAAGAACCTCAGGACCAAGTAAGTATTATTGAACATTAATATTTATTTTAACAAAAAAAAAAAATCTGCAATTAAAGCTGCACCAAAAAAAAAAGCGTTAGGGATAACAAAAAAACAAAGCTTAAAAAGCTAGCTATGTAAAAAGAAAACAGCTGCTAGGGAGAAAAGCTTTCACCATATTTTTTTTATTTTTTTTTTAGTTCTGTTTAATTTATTTTTGTTTTTGTTGAAAGAATCAATTGGGATTGTATATAAAAGAAATTTGAAAATCAATTCACAACAGAAAATAAGAACAAATTATGTAAATATGTACATTGAACATTTTTGTTAAGCTTCAAATACACAATCAAACAAAAAAATGGAAAGAAAAAATCACCTAAACAAAGAAATGCTTGGCTTAACGATTTCTACCCTTAGCTTTTAACTATGCTTTATTAGACAACAATGTTTTACTGACAAACAAGAGATAAGAACAACAAAACAAATAAAAAGAAAAACAAAATCAAGAAATAAATGAAATCTGTTAAAAGTAAGCCATTGTCGGCCTTGATTCAACTTTCATTTCCTCCTTACCATTGTTGTCCCCCCGTTCCACCATAATGTGTGTTCTTATGGATGTTATTTTTAAGTTTATTTATTCTGCTCCCCCCCTTTCTCTCTCTCTCTTTTTGAGTTTTGTTTTAAATATGCTTGACAAATAATTGAAAAAAAAAATAACCAGTTAATATGTTTCTCTTAAAATTGTAAAACAAAAAGTCTTTTAAAGAAAACGAAGAAAACCAAAATAGAAAGAAATCAGTCGACAATTGTTTACTTTTTACAGAAACAAACACAATCTGTAAATGAATCGAATGCCAACGACGACGACGATGCCGCAGCCGTCTCCACCACCAACGAAACGGAGGATAATGCTGAGAGCAAGGACACTGAAAATGAAGAGAGTGCTGATGACAAAGTCTCCGCAACTACCGAAGCAACCGAAGAGAGTCATGTGAGCGATACGACTGAAGTCAGCACTAAGGAAAGTAAAGATGAGGAAGATGTTCAAGTGAGTGATGAAGCCAACATGGAAACCAAGGATGATAATAAAGGGGAAGATGGAGAAAGTCATAAAGAGAATAATGAACCCGAAGAGAAAGTAAATGAAGAAACAGAAGATCTTAAGCAAAAAGAAAAAGAAGGCGATGCCGAGGAAAATGCCAAAGACAATGATGTGGCACCAGGTCCTGAGACAACCAATGATAAAGATGAAGAACAGGAAAAAGAAGAACTGGAGAAAGTGCCAGAATTGGATAAAACGGTGGATGATAAAGAAGATGAACATAAAGAAAATAACGAATCCCCTGATGAACATGAAAAAGATGACGGCAAGAAAGAACCTGAAAGGGAAACAATAACAGATGAAGCAGTGAAAGAGAATGGTGTGGTTTTGGACGCTCAGAATGAAGGTAAGAAAGATGAACCGACTGAAACCAATAAAGACACTGAAGAGGAGAAAGAGAACAAGATGGATGATGACGCTAAAGAGAGTATAATTGTAAGAGCCATTGAAACGGTGACTGAAATTTTCAAAGACAAAGAAAGTGTGGAAGAGAGTTCAGCTGATAAGGCGAAGGAGGACAATGAAGAGAAAACTGATGACAGTGATAAAAATGAAAACAGAACTGATGACAGTGTGAACAATGAAAAGCAAACGGAAGACAGTGCAAAAAATGAAAAGAAAACTGAAGATAGTGAGAATGATGATAAGCAAACTGAAGACAGCGAACAATATGAAAAGAAAACTGAAGATAGTGAGAACACTGAAAAGAAAACTGATGACAGTGAAACTGCTCATTCCTCCGAACCTGCTACCACTCAGACACATGACCCAAATGACAGAAATGAAACCGATACCGAAACACAGCCAAACGATCTGGCAAAGTCTGAAGAAGATGAGAACAATAATAACACAACAACAACGAGTGATGCGGATAATGATGAGGTCGAAAACGCCGACGATACAATTGAATTGAACAAAACCAAACTCTCAAACATATCCGAAGAAATCCATGAAAATGGTGAAAGTTTCCTCAAAGATGCCCATCAGGACATCAGCGAGAAATTCGAAGAAATCTCCGACAATTTAATAGAAAATGTCAAAGTGTTGTCCAATAAAATCAAAAATGTTTTTACCCCCCCAGATGAAAATGAAAATCCCGATGCGGAAACCGAACTCAGTTCAACGGTAGATGCCAATGATAATGACAATGAATCCAATGAGGTGATTGTACGTACCGCCAGTCTCAAAGCCATGTCGTCCAAGTCGAAGGGTCGCAAAGAACCGAACCACAAAGCTGACGGCACCAAGCGTCCGAACAACGCTGGTAGTGGTGAGAGTAGTGATGACACTAACGACGACGAAGATGAGGTACAATTTGGCACTCTCTAAACTCTATAAATGCGATTTCTATCTGAAAAAAAAAATGCCTCCAATTAGTTTGGAATGTTCACTAACCCACTTCACTTGGCTCACCACCCCTTCCCACCCCTTTCTCTAAAACCCTTTGCACTGTGGATTTGTTTAAAAGCAATCGAACGCTACAACAACAACATCTCAGCAACCATTTGCTTTCTTTGAAATGTTTCCTATCTCAAAGTAGTTCCAAAAACTTTGTATGTGTGATTTCAGCAGCACCGTAGTCAATACTTTGATCCATTCTCAAACTATTTAGCAAAAAAACAACAAATATTATAACCTCAAAATGAAACAACCAAATGTATTTGTAATTGTTTTAGTAAAATTTCTTGAAATTATTGTGTAACTGTCCGGCAAAATCCTAATGATGAAAAAGAAACCAAACGTAAATAAACAAATTAATTATATTTGAAAAATTTTCATTTTTAATTTCTTTTGGTTGTTAAATCAAATTTTTGAAAACATTTGTCTAGTCTAAATTGTGGCCTCGCTGGAAAAGAATTTGACAGGGTACAGTGGCATGACAAATAGTTGAAGCGTGAAGAAGTCATAGACAGAAGGGGGAAGATCGAAAGATAGAATATTAGGTAAGCTAAGTTAAAAGTCGAGAAGGAAGAGTTAAGAAAAATGGAATAGAAGAATAAGAACTATTGGTGAAATAAAATTGAGGAAATAAAAATTGAAAAAATTGAGGAAATAGTTATGAGGGGGATGTAACATGCATCCAAACTATAATTTTCTTGAAAAGAAATGTACTTGGTTTCCCAAGCTCTCATGCATAAATGCATGGGTAAATTCCCTTACATTGGTATAGTTACGTTAGGTTAGAGTGTGAATCGGAAAAGCAGACTCACTTAGACTATCAATTCCATTGTGATGCTAAGACAGATAGCGAAAAACGTATCCCCAGTTCTTCCTGTTGAACCGTCTTGAGAGTCTTAAAAAGCTCCTGCTTTTTAATACAACATCCAGATCACTTAGGTCACTAACGTAATAAGAGCAGACTGTTGACCTCCTCCAGTTTGCCAGGACAGCGCAACTGTAGAGAAGGTGTTTTATGGACTGCTACTATAGTTCATCATAACCTTCAGTATCATGGCACTGAACAGCAGTCCCCTTCTGACAGACACAAGTAATGAGACATCGAATATTAAAAAGTATTGTGTGCGAACGTTTCATATCAAATCGAGGCCACATCTGTCTGGATTTAATACAACCTCGGACTTTCGCCCACCTATCGTTTGTTACTATCTAGATGCCCTATCATGCGGTAGGAGCATGCCTGTGGTCAAAGCCATGTCTACGGATTCCAGTTCAGCTGAAAATCTGTAAGGTAGTTCTGAGTCGTGCTAGCTTGTTTGTTCTGCAGTTGCCAGGGATGTCCCTATGGCCCGGCACTCACATAAAGTGGATGATGAACTGCTGTGCAATCGCACTAAGAGATCTGCGGCAATAAAGAGCGGATGTTGAGATCCGGAAGAACTTCGGAGAAATGTAATTCAAGGTTTAAAGCGGACCATATTTTTAGCCTTTGGGGCCCATGAATTTGGCGTTAAATATTAAAAACCAATTCCAAAAAAAAAACAATTTCTGGATTTGTAAAATAAAATCCATGTAATTTTGCTACCAAAATATCTCTAATTATTAAGGTCCGGCCCTTTGGCCCAAAATATGTGCAGATTTCGATTTGTGACAACATTTCATTTGATTTTAGATGTCCATGCGTCGATATTTGTTGAGATTGATAAATAATATTAAATAAAAAAAGAATATATTTTCTATTGATCCGTTTGAACTTATTGGATACCTTTTCTTCCTGTGGTCCGATTTGGTTTAGTCTAAATTTATAGGCGGTCGTGGTATATGAAGGCATGCAACCACATACAATGAAAGGGCGGATGGTCTATGTGTATTTGCACAAGTAGTAGTACATCTGCAAACGCTAGATGTCGTTACGTCCCTCATGGTAAATGTGTGTCTCGTTCATACATAATTTTTAGCTAAAAAAATAAGCAGATGTCTGCCCCCCCCAGATTGTATGCAAATGCAACGAGTAAAATTAAATAAACTACATTTGAGTTCCAGGGAAATCTGGTTTTTTTTTTGGCCAAAGATCGTAAGTACGAAATTTCTCTATACCAACAACTTTCCATTTTGATTTTCAAACAATTTATGACACTCGTATGCATGTGGAGATAGCTTTTGTTATAACTAGTTGTAGTAACTTGTCTATAAAATCTATTTATAGAACTTTCGATTTTTCATATTCAAATATATTTTTTTTCCCCATCGAATTGAAATTAAAAGTTATGCATCCATTCACTTGCCCCTTTAGGGTGGAAATCGTTGAAACACTTTCGTTTAAATTCTGTTTTCGATTTTGCCATAACTGTCAGACCGCCGTTTCTCATTCAGTTTGGTGTTCACTGAAAGTTCAATCTAAAATGGCATCTAAGCATGCAATTCAAGTGTAGCCAATGCATCAGCCAGCATTTGTTTTGGTTGTTGTTGTTGTGTTTATTTCGTACAGCGTCAGTTGGGACTGTTAGATATGGCACTCTGACAAATTTCCTCCAATATTATATTACCCTTAGTGGCGATACAATATGATATGCACTGGAGTAGAGTAATTGGTAGTTTTTTTCCCCTTTTTTTTTTGTTGCTGTCATGGATCTAGGCACGATTGATTGTGTCTAACTGGCAATTTGTAAATAATGCAGTAGTTTTTAGAATTGCAAAATTTTGTTAGAAAAAAACAGTTTTTCAATATTTACAGTTTTGGAGAGGAAGTCGGAAATTAAAATGTCTTTCATATGTTTTTGCTGTTTCTATAAATTGGAATAGCTGACAATTCAATTGAGTTTATTTTATTTTGCTGAGAGAAGAACAACGTCAGACATATGACGATGCATTTATTTGAAGACCTTTAAGTGAAATTCATATCAGACATTAGCTACTGAATGTGCGATATACTCGCAAGAAAAAAATGATCAGAGAATGATCAGAGTACAGGGTGCTTCGGGTTCATCCGATAGTTAAATAGTTCAAATAGGAGCAATATAGTTAAATAGTAAAATCGTTAAATAGTAAAGGAATATAATAGCTGAACAGTGAAATAGTTTAAAAAATAAATCCCCGCATTCATAAAGTTAAAAAAAACCTTTGTTAAGAAAAATATGTGAAAATAGTTTTTGTATTTCCATAAATTTTTCTTAACAAAGGTTTTTTAAATTTTTATGAATACCTTGTTTATACAGTTAAATATTTAAATAATTAAACAATTCAATAATTAATAGTTACATAGTTATTTTTTTAAATAGTTAAATAATTAAATAATTAATAGTTACATAGTTATTTTTTTAAATAGTTAAATAGTTAAATATTTCAATAATTAATAGTACATAGTTAAAAACCATTTTATAATAGTTAAATATTTAAATAATTAAACAGTTAAACATTTTAAAGTTACATAGTTAAATTTTTAAATAGTTAAACAATTAAATAATTAAGAGTTACATAGTTATTTTTTTAAATAGTTAAATGGTTAGATAATCAAATATTGAAATAGTTAATAGTACATAGTTAAATAGTTACATTTTATAATAGTTAAATATTTAAATAATTAAACAGTTACACATTTAAAAATTTAAATAGTTCAATAATTATATTGTTGAATAATAAAGTAATAAAATAGTTGATTAGTGAAACAGTTCAATATTTAAATTGTTAAATAATAAAAAAATTAAATAGTTAAATAATTAAACAATAAATACATAGTTAATTTTTTAAATAGTTGAATGGTGAAATAGTTAAATATTTAAATAGTTAATAGTACAAAGTTAAATTTTTTAATAGTTAAATATTTAAATAATTAGACAGTTAAATATTTAGAAACTTAAATAGTTCAATAATAAAATTGTTAAAAAATAATGTAATAAAATAGTTGAATAGTTAAACAGTTAAATTTTTAATAGTTAAATAGTTACTACTTATCAATAATTAAATTGTTAAGTAGTTGAATAGTTAAGCAGTCCAATATTTAAATATTTGAATAGTTAAACAGTTAAGAAGTTAAATAATTAAATAGTTGCATTTTTAAATAGTTAATAGTTAAATTTTTAAATAATTCAATAATTAAATTCCTAAATAGTAAAGTCATAAAATAGTTGAATAGTTAAATAGATATTAACGTTTTTACTATTTTCGACTATATGTTGTCCCACAAATACTGTAAGAGTCTCAAATAGTGATAGATCTTTCAATCGGGGGAAAATGTTTACAAAAGTACTCTGGTTTTTTTCATAGTCAACCTGTTTTACTATTGTTCAGGCTTCTAGAGCTATAGGAACAGAATTTGGGTAGGACCTTTTTTGTGGGCTATATTCGAATTAGTTCTCGATAGGGTCCAACTTTTCCTCGGTGTATTGGCAAGAATTTAATTTATCGATGGCTTAATTTAGAAAGGCGTAACTCGCATTTTCGTTACTTTACAGGAGACGGTAAAAACTGTATAACATTTGAAAAACTTCAGACATACACAAGGAAATTTTAAATAAAAATGCGCAACAAATTTAATTCTGAAAATAATTTTTATTTTAGATTTTGGTTACGCCCTTTTGCAAAAGGGCAATAAATCGGATATTTTTTGATCACAAAGCCCCTTTTGTGCGATGTGTATTTGACAATGGTCTACCAAAATATGTAAAAAACGCGATTTTGAAAAAAATCGAGTTACGCCCTTTCTAAATTAAGACATCGTTATGCTCAATTGAGGCTATTTCAATAGGATTCGCCCTTAGGCTGATATCGAAGAAATAAATTAGTAAACCTGAGCTGTAGAAAAGTAGTGGAAAATAGAAAAAGCAGTGCATGATTTTGTAGATTTTTTTTTCAGTAGATTTGATGCATTTCACCCGAATTGGCCAACAATACGATGACATGTTGCTTTCCACAAAAACTCTTTTCCAATTGTATGTATTCCTAGGAGTCTGAGGTCACAGGAGCTGATAAGAGCGAACAAGGTGCAACGGCAAACGAAGACGAGACCAATGATACTGCCGATGGCAAAGCTGATGACGATAATGGTGCCGCTAACGGCAATGACGAGGCCGTGGCTGAGGCCGAAGATGGTGATGGGGGTGTTGAGTCTCCAACGTCCTCGCTGGCCATTGAAGGTTTTGTCCATGGCGATGCGGAAGATAATACAGTTCAGTCACAAACAGCTGCTTATGTTGATGATGATAATGATGATGATGATGAAGTATAACTTTTCAAAAACAAAACTCCAATTGTTGTCCCGTTTGTTTATTTTTTTTCCTCTCAGCAAACAAACAATTACGATGCTGTTACAATATTCGATATTTTAATTTCTTATGAGTTTTAACTTAGAAACAACATCTATCTGTTACATTCTACTACTACTACTCCTACTGCTACTATCCCCAAACAACTATCTCTGAGCCGTCAGTCATCACACTTTCAGTTTCCACTCCCTTCCGATATATCACAGTCCCCGAAGCTTTCTTTTCGCATTTGATTCTTTCTACACACGAGACTCTCGTTTGTCCTTCTAACTCTTTACTTTCTGTTTTGTTTGGGTCTTCTGTTGTGTCCTTTCATATTATTTGATTTTGTTTCTTCTCCTTCGAGCACATTTCCGGCACCATTCCATATCATTTTATGACCCCTCGTGCATCAGCCGTTTGGGTTTTGTTTGGTTCGATCATTTCCTTTTTATGTGTTTACAAATTAAGTTACAGCTAATTTGAAATATAACAAAACATACTTAATCCGGTTCATAATTTATCATCGCAAAAAATCCTCCTCCTCCATTCCTTTAACTCAAAACTACAACAACAACAACCAAATAAAAAAAAACACACACAAGGAGACACGCATCAGTAGGGCCATAGCTTCGGGCGATATGGAACAATTGGCCCAAATTGTCTTAAACGGGGATGGTCAGAAGCTGTTGGAAGTGGAAGCAACGGAACCGGAAATCAAAGCGTTTCTGCGAAATATTCCCAATTATATGGTAAAATGTCAAAGGACTTGCGTTATCTGTTGAGAACCAACTTAAAGAGAGTTTGTGTTTTTGTTGTTATAGGAAAAGATTCGCCGGGTTCATGAGGCTTCTCGCAGCGGCAGTTTGTTGAATTTGCAACAGGCATTGGATCGGCGAAAGTTTGCTATTGCCAAAGATGATATCTCACCGAATGGGGCGACGCCATTACATGTGGCTGTGCTATTCGGGCATAGTGGTAAGTTTTGTTGGATGAAATTATGCTTTAGAAGAACTGGAGTTATTCAGAAATTTTGGGAAGTTGGTTGTAAAATAATAAACATTTGGAGCAATTTCTTAATTGAAACAAAAAAATGAGAATTCGCCCCACTTTGCTACATCCACTGGTTTTACGGTGATATTGAATATGGCTATAATTATTTCTTTCCAGATATCGTTCGATATTTGTCTGCCCGTTTCCCGGAGACCACAACAATAGTGGACAGTGATGGCCGTACCGCTCTCCATTATGCCGCCGTTATCAAAGACAATGGACATTTCTACAACGTCCTTTTGCAGCTGGGTGCCAATCCCAAAACGTCCGATAAGGTAAGTCCAACATAAGGGAGATAACAGCACAAGTAACGCTTAAGTAGTTTAAAAATTTGCAGTCTCTTCAAGTTATGCTAAGAAAAGTGAACAAAATATTTTTTTTTTCAAAAATAATAAAAATTGGGGAAAATCTGAGAATTGATAAAAATTGTTTTTAAAAAATTTGACGTGATACAGACATTTCCACGAGTCTGCCTGCCAAAAATCAGCTCGATTGGATCACTGAAAAAGGGTTAAAAATCGGTCCAAAGGCTTTCACACAGGCCACTACGAGCTTCATACTTCAAACTTAAAAAAAAAAAAAAATCCGTCGTGTACATGAAAATAGCCGATACACGTGTATTTTTATTTTTTCCCCTCTTTCCGAATATGGGCATTTGGTTCATAGGACAGAAAAAAATCTATTTTTTGTAACACGGTGTTATAGACAAGTTGAGGTGGTTACTTGTTCCCCAGTCCCAGACCCAGTCTCCAATTTTCCTAAGCAAATTCTCACTTTGAACGACAATTTCTTAAATCGTCGGTATATTGGATTATAAATAAACATTCCGCTTAGACCCACTGGATTCATCTTTCAGACTTAAGCTCGAACACACTTCATTCAAATCGGACAAGCCAATTGCTTATTTATTTGCAAAGAAATATACAGATTTATTTCCAGTGGAGGATTTCGGAAAATCTGTGAAAAAATCCGCGTTATTAAATCGGAAATAGTCGTTATTGGTCGTTTTTGAGAGCAAAATACATTTCACTACATTCCACTATAAGGATTTATATAATGGGTCCACTATGGGACATACACTTGAACTTTTATCTTGAAATCAGATTTGGTTTTGTGAGAAATGTAGCTTGCGATCTTTAAAAAGGAAAAAAAAAATTAGCCCTTAAAATTTGGAAATTTTCTTAATTTTGGTGTTGATTTCAAAATTCAATAATTTTTAGGATTTTTTTCAAATCAACACCAAAATATCCAAATTTCACCTCATTTGCCCCTTTTAAAGGATCCCAAAGTGAATGCCCTTAAAATCCGGAAACTTTTGCAGTTATGGTGTTTAAAATTTATTTTATTTTTTATTTTTATTTTGAGATTTTCTGGTACAATAAATGTTAACAATTTTAATACCAAACAGACCCGATAATGGAAAAAATTAAAAAAAAAATGTATGGTGAAAAAATTGCAGGATAACCCAAATAGTCCCCCCTTCTTCGAAAAAATAACATCATTTAAATCGATACCGAAGCTACGAATTTTGTAAGAATTTTGCCTCGAGTACTTTCACTGAACAAGCTCCCACTTGTAAATTTTGCATAAATTCATTCATTAATTTTTTTTTTTAATTAATTAATTGAATTTGTTTATAAAATAGAAAATTCAAAAAAAGAATAATTTTAAGTTATGTTCTATTCCGAAGGTGGCAATCTGTAACCCCCGAATACACCCTTTGTTTAAACAAATTTGTGAAATAATTTTTTGTATTTTCATAAATTTTTCGTAACAAAGGTTTGTAAGGCTTTTTTAGATTTTTCTGAATACGAGGATGTCACTACAAATATTTGTAAAAATGCTAGGGTATTTTCCCATTATTAGACGGAAAAAAGTTAAATTTGTATTAAACTTAATTTTAAAAAAATATATTGATTTTGACTTTAATCAGTCATGCGAACAAGGGAATTTCCGACATATTTTAAAGACAAATCGGTTTCCCTCCATTTCACATCTAAATAATTTATTAAATTTTGATATCCTATAACTGTAATTAAACCCGCACAAAGAAATCAACAAAACTGTCTCTGCACATATTGAATACACCGACAGACATGTCCCTTAGAGCTTGTCACTGGCTTCACACTGACGAAGGTGTCAACCAAATCGATGAGAAAGAACATTTGTATGTTCTGAAGTATACAAAATTTCAAAATCAATATACATATTACTGCATTATATATTCATTATCCTCATTAACATTTTTTATTTATTACCACAATATTTAATAATCACATTTCGTTTACTTTGTCCTCTCTCCAAACAGATGGGCAATACACCCGAACAATATTTGGGCGATGATGACCTCAAGCAATCCTTCAACTATGGCCTACTTTTGAAAAATTTCGGTGCCGAAGATTTGGAAGCTCAACTGTTAAGTGATCAGGGTAAGTGGGTCAAGTATTAGTGTCGTTTTTTTTAGGGGAATTTTTCTTTTTTTCTCTCTCTTAAAATTGTGTCTTTTTTTTTTTTTTTTTTGGTTGTTTTAAGTTTGTTTTGAGGGGCCTGTGAAGGGTGTGTGTGATTATATTTAATAGCTTTGATTTGTTGTTCGTGTGTGTATCTTGTAGTCGGCATGTGCGTGTGTGAGTTTTCTGTGCGTGTAATTGAATTCTATCTGAGTGTATTTTTCATTTTAATTGAATAATAAAGGGGTGTCATCGATCTAACGTTGATGGGGGTGTGTGTGTGTGTGTTTCCTTTGGTGTATTATTGTTTTTTTACGTTTCTGTTTACACAATTCCAATTGCTTTTTTATTGTCACTGCTGGTTTATACGGTTGGTTAACACGTCAACGAGGGTGTCTGTTTGATTTTGGCATGATGGGAACTTTAATACAGAAAATCATAAATTAAAATCAATTTTTAAGACGGGTTTCCTTTTAATTGTAGACCCTCCCTTATGACCTCGTTTAATGTGGGCCGTTATTTTTGTCTCTAAAGACCATCTGACCCAAATGTAGCTGTATTTGAAAAATAAATACATATGGCACCCTAAATACAAAAGGGCTACAACTCAAACTTCTACACAATTAACATAAAAATATACATAACTGTAACTTTACCAGTTAAAGAAGATAGTGATGTGAAAGAAATGTTTACAGTAGGTAGTGATATGTACTCTGAATTAAGTTATGGGAAAAAGGCAGTTTTAAAAAATTTTGTATTTAGGGATTCGTAAGGAAATGAGCTTGTAGTCTCTAAGTGAAATTTAATTTAGTCAAATTAAAAGAAAATAATTTGTAAGGATAACAAATTAGAAAAATAGTGACATTTTTGGATTCCTGTTGAAATCTCCTATAATTTCGTCCTACTGGTTAGACCATTTTAAATACCAACTGATATACAGCTACAAGATAAATCTCTAAAGTTAAAAACTGATTTTTATTGTCATTTAAAGAGAACAACCACCTTTAGGTTCATTTTATATCACACCGATCTACAACTATAAGAAACTAGTAAGTTGTAATGCGCCTATGGCGCCCGTTAATTTGCTTGAGAAAAAAATTTTGTTGAAAAAAAAAATTTTTGAGGAAAAAAAAAAAATAATGTTGAAAAAAAAAAATTTTGTTGAAAAAAAAAATTTTTCTTGAAAAATACATTTTTGATAAAAAAAAATTTTTGTTGAAAAATACATTTTTGATAAAAAAAAATTTTTGTTGAAAAATACATTTTTGATAAAAAAAAATTTTTGTTCAAAAAAAAAATTATTGTTGAAAAAAAAAATTTTTGTTCAAAAAAAAAATTTTTGTTGAAAAAAAAAATTTTGTAAAAAAAAAAATTTTTGTGGAAAAAAAAAAATTGTTGAAAAAAAAAATTTTGTGGAAAAAAAAAATTTTTGATGAAAAAAAAAATTTTGTTGAAAAAAAAAATTTGGAAAAAAAAATTTATGTAAAAAAATAATTTTTGTAAAAAAAAAAATTTGTAAAAAAAAAAAAATTGGAAAAAAAAAATTTGGGGAAAACACAATTTCTGTACAAAAAAAAAATATTATTTTTTTTATTATTATTATTTATAGAATTATAGAACGCCTATTTAAATTCCTACGTACTGCGTGACAGAGTCAGTGAATCAGTGTCGAGGGTAAATATATATTAAGATATTGGCAAAATCGTAAGCTGTGACCTATGTGAGACATGTCAATTGATAAGTTTTGCCTAAGTTTCGTCATCGAAATCATTCCGGACCCGTTGGACATTCCATGAAGTAAATGATTTACATGGCTTAGAGATTATTCTCATACTCGAAAAAGTCGCCAGACGCCAAACGGTCCTGGGAATTTGAGTATCCCCGTATGTATATTCCGTCCGTTGGTTAATTCGTTTAAAGGAATTTCCCTTTTACTCAATCTTAGAATAGAGTACCCGCAAAATATATGCATTTTCCTCTTACTTTCCCCTGTTCAGAATTTGTCTATTCAAAAATGTCATCGCATCAAAACTCTACATTCGAGACGAATTCATAAACAATATCTCTTTATCTCTCACTTTCCCGACTTTCGAATTTTTCTATTCACAAATGTCATCATGTCAAACTCGACACACTTTAACAAGATGCACACACACACACTCACACCTAAATGTAGTTAGACACCCAAATTGTTGTTGTGGCTTCTTTCGAACTTTGTTTTATTTAGCGTTTATTTTCTTGTTGTTGTTGTTGTATTTAGAGAATATGAATCCTATTTAATTAAATATTCAATTGGCTTTCGGCTTTTAAGTTAATTCTGGTCATTTTCCATTGGCTGTCGACGTTGTTCTGCTTTTCATTTTCCATGCCAACCATTCCCATTTAGTTTGTGGTATTTTTCGCTGTTATTGTACATTTTATATGGAACACTTAATTTGGTTGTTCGTTTGTTCGCCTATGTTTCATCATTTACGTTTTAAATTATAAATTATATTTGATTTGCCTGCCCGCCATTCCCTCGCAGAGGGTCAGCTGCCATAAACTTGACGGCCAACACTTGGCGTGGAGGGCATTCTAAGTTCAGGAGGACACTGTATGAGGGTGTTGTGTCTGGTATCCACGTTGATTTTGTTGTTTGGCGGGTCATGGGTTTCTTTTGTGATATCCCTTCGTTTAGTCTTTGTTTTAAAGTTGTTCTAAACGGTTGTTGTTACAAAGAGGACGTCAAAGACAGGCCAGACACAAAAAAAAAACAAAGCAAACAGTGTTTGTTGATTCACTCGGACATTAGTGGACATTTAGACATTTTCCAGAGTGCATCGCTACTGTGGTTGTTCGAGCCAGAGTGTGTCATTATCATCGATTTTCCATTTATTCTACATTGTAGCTGTCGTGTTTAAGTTATGAATTTATAATATTTTTGTGAATATAATTTGCTGTATGAAGTAGCCGTGTTAGACAATATGGAGAATCGCCAGTTCTTCAATCATATAATTAGTAATATCGATGATATCTTCGGTAAGTGAAGAGATTTGTATTAAAAAAAAAAAAAATGCTTAAAGATTATTAAGAATTCCTTAGCATCTGGAAAACCAGTCTATTTGGAGAAGGACTTTTTGCTTAATTTTAAATTGGCAAACAATTTAGAACGCCTGATATCCAAGCGCACACTTCATTTGTAGCTACAGAAGTCCTAAATCAATAAATCAAATAATAAACAGAAATTAATTAAGGGTTCCCTCGTTGGAACATTCAACTATTCAAAATATATTCAATATCATTAGGTGAATCTAAACCTATAGATGACTCATTTTCACTATAAGTGTTATGGTTATTTGGTGATATAATTTAAATAATAAAATACGCCCTTAAGCGAAATTCAAGACAAAAAAAGGATGGCTGTTATTGGCACATGGCAAAATAACGGGTTCTCCAACAAGAGGTGTTCTTTTGAATCAGCCGGTATTTCGGTAGCTGTCACTTTTGAAGCTTTTATTCTTCGACACTTGACAAGTAGAAACTACGCCATTACTAAAAATGAAACGACACACGATTCAACAACGCATTGAAATTATTAAAATTCACTACATAAATGGTGAACATCTGCAGTCACAGTTCGCAAAACTAAAAAGTGTTATCTCTCGAAGAGGTGATCACAATTCGCCACCGAGATTTTGTGATTTAACACGTTGCGAGTCTTTCTTTGGGGCCACGTGAAAGATAAGTTCTACACCAACTGCCCAGCGTCGATTCAAAACCTCAAAGATGGAATTCGTGAGGCTACCGAGGACATAGGTCAGCAACTTTGCGATTTGGTTAAGGAACATTTCATGAAAAGGATATGCATACGGGCTGGCGTGGTTTTTCATTATTAACGTCATACCTTCCTCTTATGAATTAAATAGCCCATCATTTATCTCAAAAAATTGCATTTTTCTTTGAATACCAAAATAACACCTCTTGTTGAAGAACCCTGCACAAAAGTCCAACTCATTTAGGATTCCTATCAAGATTCGTTTCGATTGAGTGGATCCTGGCGAAATATTAGGCATTGCCTTCTTTCCATTACCTCTAAATTGGGAGTATTTAATTAAAGCATTTACAAGCTTAGGTGGAAATATTACGGCCCTACTCAGTGCCGGGTGAGGCATTCAGTTATCCGGATCTATTGACCGAATATTCAAGCTTAATGTGGTAGTTTGTTGCCACAGTGCTCTGGGATCCAATTGACTACCAGGCCAACAGCCTGTCTCAAAATACAAGTTTATCTTTTTTATATTTTTATTTAATTACAATACAAAGTAAATTTATATTTTAATTTTGGCTCAAAGGGTAAACCGGGTGACACAGACCAGATGTGTAGATTTTTGTAGAGACAGACCAAAGCCTCTGGTGAGAATTGAACACACAACCCCTACGCTGATTGGCAAGCACGCTGCTAACTCGCATACCGGGGAGCCAAAGTTGATCTTATTCCACTTTGTATTCAGATAAACTTCGAAACTTCGGGGTGCTTAATCGTTGATTGAGACACAGGTTAAATTTTGATGTATCACCGCTAATTATTTAAAATTAGCACATATCAAGCATTCTTGGAAGAGACTAATTTCCGCCTGGACTTTCGAATTATAATCGGAGAGTCGGAGAACTTCTCTAGAAATCCCTATAATTTTCAAACTATACGATAATCTCAGTATATCTGAGGCCATGCGGCCAAGATACTTAAAATGCTATACAGTGGAAAATATTCCCACATCGTCCGACGTAATGGACAGACTTGCTGGTTCGTTTCCCAAGAATTTCCAAATAGTGCGAGGAAAAATATTAAAAAAAGTATTTTTTTTCTGTAATTTTCTCCAATTGACCGTCAGACTTTAAATTAGAAAATAGAAATAAAATTCTAATTAGAATTCAAAATGTTTCATTCAAGACATTTAAATATACGACTTAGTATCGTGTCTCAAGTGGTGGGAAATGCAAATGGAGAGACGCCAACCCCGTTGTAATTGACCTGTAATTTCAAGTAAATTTCGTTCATTAGATATTAATTCATCTAGCTATCGAATTCGTAGAGAATGATGGTGTATTACTCGCACTCACATAACCATACTTTTTCCACATTTGACTGAAATCCGTAACAATTTATTGGAATAGCAACCCACGCGATTTTGAAGCAATTAATTGTTCATGTCCTTGATTTTGCTTTTTTGACATTTTGAAATGACTCCAATTCACCAAAAAAAACTTTATAATTATGTTTTAATATGTAGTTTGTGACATAGTCGAAATGTAAAGAACTCAATTGTTAGGGGTTTTCAGATTATTCCTGTATTCATAAAAAATTAAAAAAAACTTTATTAAGAAAAATGTATGAAAATACAAAAACAATTCTCACATTTTTTTTTTTTTTGAGTAACCTTTGTTAAAGAAAACTTATGAAAATACAAAAACAATTTCCACTCATTTTTCTTAACAAAGTTTTTTCAAATTTTTTTAAAATGAAGAAATATTTTTTTTTTAATATCTTATTTTTGTAGGCCCATTTTGAAAAACATTTCGTTTGCTTTTTATATTTTTGTGCACCGCCTGCTTCTTACAGCCCCACTACACACACATTGTATTCCCTTCCGTTTGTGTAAATGTGATAAAACTCTTTCGAAAGATTTGACAATATTTTAATTATGTAAATATTTTAAATGTTAATGTGCTTCTTGTTAAATGTTTTCCTTTCCCGATCTCTCCAAATGCTTATGATGTTTTCTTTTTATAGGGCTTCAATGAATGTTTATTGTTGTTGGTCGTTCTTATTGTAAATACTTTAAATGATGTGATGCGATGTGATGTAGATGACATGTGTATGTGTTAACCTAAATGTACATAAAAGACATGCTAAACAAAATCAAAAAAAAAAATACCAGTCAAACAAAAGAAATGTTAACAAACAACTGCCTTCTTCTGCACTTCTCTGCCTTCTCCTCCTCTTCTCTTGTCTTCTACACACACACACACCACAACTACAACTTTAACTCGGCATTTAATGCCCTTAGTGCCCGACGATCTGCACAGCTCGCGACGTATCTTGCAGGATTGCGATGTGCAACGAACGCTGGAACGTTGCTTTAGTGTCATCCAGGAGTCGAGTAAAATCTGGAGTGGTGCCACCGCCTCGGCGCTGGCCCAGAAGAAGCCTTTGCCGGGCACAAGTTCATTGCAGCTCTCCGTCACCGGTTATCTGAGTCGTTTTCTGAAAACGTCGGTATTTGAGAAGATCAAGAGACGCCAGACACGCTTGGACCACAATCTGTTCGATGTGCTGTGGCCCGCTCTCAGGAAAACCTCGAAGGATCGCCATCTGGAGGAGGACATCAATTGTGGTCTCATAGCACCGGACTTTGATGTCTATGTGGTGTTTCAGGAGTTTTTGGTGCCGCTCATCAAGGATATGCACTGCATGAATGTGACGGCTGACTTTAAACCGCATCCTCGCATTGCCTATTTTCCCATGGGCAATGCCGAACGTCTTAATACGGCCTTCTTTGTATTCGATGACGAACCGAATTTGGTGGTGCGTTGCCTGGTGGAGTGTTCACGTAATTTGGATTCATTTGAGTTGCCCTTGAATTTGACCATCGGCCAGATCGAACAAGCCGAACGTTTGATGATGGCCAAAATCTTTACATCCGACTTTATAGAGGCCATCGATGAACTGGAGCCGGGTAGTTATTATACCCTAACCGAAGTTATGGAAGATAACTCTGAGGTTTACGATATGCTTAACGAATATGGCCTACTGATACCCCTATTGGACATGAAAGACGAAGTGCAGCAGGCAGAGTGTGCTGCCTTCAGCGGCACAATATGGCCCTATGGCCGTGGAGTTTACATCAGTGCCTCGCACAACTTGGCCCTGTGGCTAAATTGCCAGGAGCATTTGAGAATTATATCCACCTCTAGCGCCAAGGAAGTCGCCGACATAGGCTCGGCCTACACCAGAGTGGGACGAGCTATTTCCTTTCTAGAACAACAGCTGCACTTCAAGGAAAGCTATTTGCTGGGTTATCTACAGTCTAGGCCCTCTTATCTGGGTACGGGCTTAAAGATGACCACCATTATACGTTTGCCAAATCTCATGAAGGAAATGGATAATCTACGGCACTTGTGCTCGGTGCGTGGTTTGCATCTCACGACTAATCGCCAGTCGAAGCTGAGTGTTCGCCTGATCAATATGCAGTCCATGGGCTCGGTGGAACACATACTCTTCCAGGATTACTGTACGGCCGTCACCAATATTCTGTCGCTGGAAAAGGATATGTCGCTGACGAATTCCAAGCATATCGCCACAATGTTGGTTAAAATATTTCGTCGTAAGAAAAATAGTTTAGCTGAACGCAACTGAATGCCAGCGCTCCCCCGATAAGACACCAGCACACACGTACACCTCTCCCAGCCAGCATTTGTAAACGTTAATCCCGTCTTTGGCAGCATAATGCTCAAACAAAAATAAAAAACTTGTAAATACATCGAACCATAGTCAAGCCCCACAAGAAACTGTATTATACAAACAACCCAAAAACCAAAAGTGCTACCTACACACTCTTGTCATTTCCCCGCTTTTGCTCCTGAATCTTTGTACAAAAAAAAAGTTATGGGTTCGTAAGTTTCATTTGATACCTTTATTTGATGTTAAGTAGAAGTGTTCTCCTAAGTTTTGTGTCTTGTCTGAATTTTTAAACTTTAGTTGCTGGCAAATAGATTCTGTTTTCATTTTCATAGTTTGATTTCTGTTATGTTCTAGTCCATTATGATTTGATTGTTTTATTCGTAGTACATAGAATGGCTAAGCTACACATAGATGTTGTTTGAGACTAGGACTTAATGAATACTATTTTCTATTAGCCACTTTGAAGGGAAATTTCGGATTGTTTTTAGTCCTTTTGCGGCTTTGAGTAATTTTCTTATAACATTTAACTGTTGAAAGATGTTTTGGAATGAATGGAAATAACAAGTAGTTACGCCTGTTAAAAAAAGTATTCATAAAAATGTTATACGGGGGATACTGTTTACAACCTACACTACACTGCACAGTGGGAGAAAATCAACAACATGTTGGCTATATTTCTGGAATTTAAAACTGTATGATCCCATACGAATATAATTTCCCAGATATCTAGCTACAGTATTTGCAAGCAGAAGTATGAGGGCTGGGCCCAACTGGAACTGAGCTATGGCGAATTAAACTAGACAAGGTCAGGTTCCCGAAAACATTGACAATATATTTACACTCCGTCATACAGATGTTACGATAGTCACCTTCGTAACACATTACAATTAAAATCAAAAGACCGTGCGTAAGTCAGAGTGTTAATGACATTTGGATCTAATATGAGCGGAGTTAAGATAGAACAAACATTTGGTTGATCGGGGTGTCAAAAAAAAAACACTTTGATTTGTTTTGATAGCAACATTTTCTCCAGCTTAATATTTGTCAAAGATCCAGTTGAGGAAAAGACCATGCATCTCAATCTTCTAGACAAAAAAGAGACAATGCCAAAATATTCACTTTTGAAAAATTTAAGGTATTACCAAAAATCCCTTTAATTACATGCAAGACAAAAATAGATCAGAATTACATTTATACAGCTTTATTAGGTTAAATTTGACGTTGGTTGTTTTATAATTATGAAATAAAATTTACTACAAATATTAACACAAAACAAAAAAAAAAAATTATATGGGTCCTTTTAACAGCTAGCCCCAGGTATAAAGATCGGAGGAGATGAGCTGATAAGGTTGGAACCTCAGAGTTGTACGAGAAAAACCGATTAACCATAACAAGGCTAGACCATTTGCGTCAACTACCTACGGAATAAGTTACTTATCTATAAGTATAGTTAAGTAATCTCTCAAGTATATTGTTTGAAAGATTGAAATCCTAATAGAGTGGCTTCTAAGTGACACTTTATACTTAGTAAAACTAGGAAATGACCTGTTCGAACCTTTAACCACCACAAGATGGCTCGAACAGTGTATCCAATTATCCTTCAATTTCTTTAACATTCTGAGAAAATTTTAGAAAACGCAGACGTTAATAGAACAGTGCAATAAAGAGACCAAATTGTCGAGAAGGTAGAGGGAATCGAGAAGAAATCGGCGAAGATGGGTCCGATGGTGAAGAAAAGACAGACAGAAAGACAGCCGGACAAGACCAACACAGGGTTCTGGGCCCAACTTAAAGAAGATAGGCCATCCGCCTCCACTATCGGTGACTATCTTCCGAACTCGAAGACACTGCAACCAAAGACCATACAGAGGGCAGACGTCGCAAGTCGTTTTCTGATGCATTAGTTCGGAAGCACACTCCAGATGTCACTAATTGGCATGGCAATATTTGAAAGGTTTTCAAAGCAAAAAATATTTTTTTTTAACAACAAATACCTACTTTTTTAAAACAAATACTGTTTAAATACCCTCTTGGAAATGTTCAGAAAACGACTTGCGACGTCTGCCCTCTGTATCACAGAAAAAAATACGAGCCAAAAATATTCAATTACTGTCGTAATTGAAATTAAGCTTGGATATCAATTAATGTTGTAATTGAACTTAGAAATTCTTGGTGAAATCAATGTAAAAAATAGTAAAAAAATCAATTACTTATTTAAAATTTGAGTAATTGAATTCACAACTTTTGTAATTGGAAGAAAATCAATTAAAAAAGTAATTGAATTGACGAATTCCATACAAACTTCGTAATTGATTTCAAAAATATGTTTTTTCTGTGTATGGTCTTCGCTGCAACTACACATCTATGAGATTTATTACATCGGAAAATTAATTTCCATGGGTATAAAGTCTAAAACATGACGAGTTTATAAGATACAAGGAAACGTAGAGAAGACAGTTCTCCATCAAATTTCCAGAAAAGATATCGTTCCGTTTTAGTGTTCATAATACTGGACAACCTTACGGGGTGGAAATTTATTAATATTGTATTGAGGGGCAACACGTTTTTTAATTGAAACTAGGTTTCCATTTTCTCTGTATAGTTTACTTTACATGTGGGTTATATCGCAACAAGGATCGATAAGATCCAATTTACGCCGGTTTAGTTATTAGTCGATCCGAATTAATGAGTGTCCTCCAGACCAGCAAGACCTCATATCGGGATGGTCCAAAATAGCTGACAATATGAGATGAAACCTCTTACCCGGCGTGATACTGCATTTGTGGGTGATAATCACACATTTCCCCAGTTTTGCGAATAGACCAGATATTGCAATACAAGAGGTAGTACCCATTCGGCAGAAGATTAATGGTTGTGCCCCCAGGTACCGGAGACGGAAATTTATAAGATTCAGAACACTTCAAAGTATTTAAAAAATACTTTAGAAAAATAAAATGCAACCAAAGGAAAATAAAATATTTGAAACACAACATAAACTTAGGTTCCAAGTCATAATGAATCAAACGAGGTCAGCCATCTTAGCCAGGAAGTTCTTTGAATCATAGGGTGAATAAGGAATTACTAAACTTCATTGTCAAAAAGGCAAATATGTTAACAAGACAAGGGTTAGATTAAATATTGAAAGGAGCCAAGACCCAGAAAAAAGTTTCATTTGCTTGCAGTTTACAAAATATGTAACCAAATTTTTGCGAATAAATAGTAAGTGCTGTTGGGAACATAAATCAGTAAAATCTGTCAAGAGGAACAAAATCTGTCAAGAGAAACAAAATCTGTTCTAAACTTGGTGATGACAGTGGAAGCGAATGCTTGGTTCAAAAATAATGTTTTGACAAGGCCGACTCTGACTTTAGCAGTTGAAAAACAAAATTTCGAAAATTGTATTTCCGTTCAATTTTCCAATACTCTACATCACACTGAGGTGCGTTTGTATCTTAAAGATAAAAAAAAGTTCATATAATCGGAAATATTTCAAATTTTAAAAAACATTAACAGATTAACTTGTTTTCAATACATTTTAATTATGTTATGGGAAACCCAGACTCCGGGCAAATTTATCAGATTTCGACTCCACAATGACTTTGAAATGAGAATAATATTAATTGAGATTTTTTTTTTCGAAAAAAGGGGTTTAGACTTTCGTAACAAAGATTATATGAAACACTTTCCATACCCATTGTATAGCAGGGCTTTCCCTAATTGAACATTTTAAGGCTCCCAGTTAGGGAAACTGTTAAGCTACCGGTATTAGAGGAATGACCTATGGCGTCCATGTAATTAGCAAATATCACTCCATTGTATATGCCAATATAAAATATATTAATGCTTCGTAATGCTTGATTAGTTTAAAACTAACATTAATGTAGTGAAAATGTAGCATGCATTTACGACAGATTAACAAATACTAAAATATATTCGATATTCTCTAATTTTAGGTCAAATTGAAAACACCAGTTTTCAAGAAAATCCCATTTTCAAAACAGAACAAGGCAAATATTTAGCAGAGAGTAAGTTGTAATGGTTCCCCCAGAATTCGTTATGGAAAACATTATTTTTATCATTTGCAGATTTAGCAGATCCCCTTATTAAAGCTTTAACACAAGTGGCACAGAAACGTCCACAAGATCCCCTCCAATATTTATCCAATTACTTGCAAACCTTTGTGGCGACACGCAACACTAACGGTCGCACTCTAGTCCAGGCTGCCATTCACTCGGGCAGTAGTCACACCAACTCGACGGCATTGGTCAATTCAAATGCCTCACCACCGCCGGCAGCGAAACAAATTCCACCAACCGCTCGCATGAATGGTCATGTGAAATACGACAACTCCGATGACATAGAGGAGGATGCCTTGCAAAATTTAGACGAAGATGAGGGCAATGATTCGGATGCTGCCCTATCGAAACGATTGGATGAACGTGATGAGCATGGCCAGAGTATGTTACATTTTGCCAGTGCAAGATCACATCGTCGTGGCGGTTTGTTGCAATTGATCGAAGAGATGAAGGCGGACATAACGTATCGCGATGAATTGTATCGCACGGCTAGAGATGTAGCCCTGCAAGCCAATCAGGTGGTCAATGCCAAGGATATCGATCGATATTTAATATCGTTGGCTGTAGTCGGTAAGTGAACGTTTTTCAAGAGTAAGACGAGTGGTTGTTTTATTGTGTGTCTTCTCCTCCAACAGGTGATGTGAAACCATTTGAATATTTTTCCATTTCCGGCTATGATCATATCATTGATGTCATGGACGATAATGAAGTGCCCATTACAGATTTGGCAGAGTCAAAGGGTCACACGGAACTGGCGACATTTCTGCGTGGCATTAGACCGATGGAGGTTGTTATATTTACAAAAATGTATTTGAAAAAGGAGCACTCAAATGATTTCGTAGTAGAAATCTTTAATTAAAATAGAACGTTATTTTCTTTGCGGACATTTCTAAATCATGATGATCCATTCAATTGTCTTCAAATAGCAAAAAAACATAAATTAATTGTAACAAAAAAGGGAGTCGACCATTACAGATCGAAAATCAGAATATTCAAAAATTCAAAATGGCGACGACAATCTTACAATTGACGAATCAATAAGATGAACAATAATTTTTCAAACTCATAAAAAGTCCTCTTGTCGTAGTAATTTCAGTTGAATAATGGATTACTTCTTATTGGTTAAGATTAATTGACTTATTCATTTATTTATTTATTAACTTATTAATTAATTAATTTCTTAATTTATAATTAATCAATTTATTAGCTGATTAATTGACTCCATGTTCTCATACAATTTATGTAAACTTTTCTTTTAGGAACTGCGCGAAGAGCTGCACCAAATGGTACGCGATAATAATGTCGACCGAGTCAAGGAGATTGTCAGCGGTGAAGAGGCCAAATGGCTGATAATGGCTAAAAATTATTATGGTAAGTTCAGGCAGACACATTGTAATTCCAAATTCGTTCTCTAACTAATTACGTGTGTGTGTAGGACGCACTGCTCTGCATATAGCCATTCTCAAAGAATCTGAGGAAATTGTGGATCATTTTGTGAAAATCTGCCCGGAAGCTTTAAAAGTTGGCGATAATGTAAGTATTTCATATTCGAACACAACATAAACGCTTATTTCACTATTATTTTCCGAATAGTTGGAACGTTCCCCGCTCCATTATGCAATGGGTACCAGTCTGGTGGAGGGTGTTAGCCGTGTCTTAATACAAAACGGTGCCAAGCGAACAAACAAGGATCTGAAGGGACGTCAGCCCAGTTATTATTTCATGAATAAAGCGGATATTTTACGTTTGCAAGAGGAGGAGGATGAAAATCGTTAGACGTAGTTGAAAACATTCGAAAATACACAAATACACACCACTATCCCCACCCCGTCTCTCAAATGAACACCCAACATTGTTGCCTAATTTTAGCAAAGAATATGGAAATAGGTTTTAAGTCAATGGAAGAAGTATTACAACAAAATGTAGTGTCAAATATTTAAGAACTTGGAAAACAAAACAAAAAATGTAAAAAGGTGAAACTAAGTGCACTTTGTCGTTTATGTTTTTTTTTCCCACAGGATCTAATCTTATATTAAGTGCCCTATTTAAATTTGACAACAACGGAAATGTCTGGTTTCTTAAGGAACCCGCAATCTTACATTAAGTGCCTTTTTAAATAACGCATTAGCGTTAACGATAATATCTGGGATTAATTGCCCCACATATGTATATTTAAGGAAATTCAACACGAATTTATTATTTTGTCATAAATTATTTAAGTATAAGTAAAACACAAAATATGTTTAAATTTTAATTGAAAAAATAAAGACCTTATAATAGTTCGTTTGTCATTGGTTTTGTAAAGGTTTAGCAATGGGAATAACAAAAGGGGCAGTGTGTTTTGTTATGAAGATATGCAATTGTAAAACTGACGTTTTGTTCTATGGCTAGGATTTTTTTAAATAATTTGTCATAACTGGGAAATGACTTGTTCGATTTTGCTTTTGTACTCATTGGATTATAATACATCAGAATTTTATAGTCGCTATTCAATAAAATTGTTTTTATCTTAAAGTAAACTATATTTTTCACTTGGGTCGCATTGTGGAAGAGATCACTGTAAGATTAATAATTTAATATTGTTTCTTTCATCTCAGAAAGTCTCATTGCAGAAGAGCCCACTGTGGCATAAACTGCCCCAACTGCACACTAGGTGTATAATATCTTAATATATATATTTTTACCCTCGACACTGATTCACTGACTCTGTCACGCAGTACGTAGGAATTTAAATAGGCATTCAAAAAAAAATTTTTGTTGAAAAAAAAAAATTATTTTGGAAAAAAAAAATTTGTGAAAAAAAAAAATTTGTAAAAAAAAAAAATTTTTGTTGAAAAAAAAATTTTGTAAAAAAAATTTGGTAAAAAAAAAAATTTGGAAAAAAAAAATTTGGGGAAAACACAATTTCTGTACAAAAAAAAAATATTATTTTTTTATTATTATTATGTATAGAATTATAGAATGCCTATTTAAATTCCTACTTACTGCGTGACAGAGTCAGTGAATCAGTGTCGAGGGTAAATATATATTAAGATAATAATAAAAAAAATAATATTTTTTTTTGTACAGAAATTGTGTTTCCCCAAATTTTTTTTTTAATTTTTTTTTTTTTACAAAAATTTTTTTTTTTACAAAATTTTTTTCCCAAATTTTTTTTTCAACATATTTTTTTTTTTCCACAAATTTTTTTTTCCACAAAATTTTTTTTTCAACAAAAATTTTTTTTTCAACAAAAATTTTTTTCTTTAACAAAATTTTTTTTTCAACAAAAATTTTTTTTTGAACAATAATTTTTTTTTTCAAGAAAAAATTTTTTTTTCAACCAAAATTTTGTTTTCCATATTTCAACGGGCGCCATAGGCGCAGTACAACTTACTAGTTTTAAATAATAACAAATACGAATTTAATATTTCTCTTTGTATCACCGAAAGTGATGTCATACTTTTTGAATATTTAATCTCGGTTTTCCAAAAAAATAACTTTTCCCAAAAATAAGTCTAATCCCTTTTGTTAGATATTCTTGAAATAAACTACGAGTATAAAAGCGAAAACACACATAAATCTCCTATTTAACAGCAATTAAAATGTTATCAAAGACATACAAAACAAAATTGTATCAGCGTCAGTTTGAGATACGACTGGCGATTGATAAAGTCCAAATATCGAAAATTCCCGCTGCATTGTCAATGATGACAACTCAAACATCTCCCGGTCACTGAAGCATACAATGCGAGTAAATCGTTGATTAGATTATTGCAGACAGTCGTAGGTGATAATACCCAAGGTGCTGTCAGTGTATCCGATGACGTTGGTGTTTCCCCCCCCGATTCATTACCATTCTTATTAACAATCAATAAAAATATGGCGAGTAGTGATTTATAATCCTTTGGCCACGAATTGCTGATAAGTTTAAATGAGCAAAAAAACCCCAGCTTTATCACTCGTAAGGAGTAAGTGCTGCAGACCAAAGTTTCAAGGGTCGTGAAATTTACAACCTTCACACTTGGCGTGTTTGGAGATAGCAAAAACTAAAGTGGATCGTTGTTTTGTTTCATCGATGGTCAGGTGTGAGATTTTTGTTTTATTTTCTTCCCCCGTTTTATTTTTATTTTCATTTGTTTTTGCCATACTCGATATCCGGCAGTTATCATTTGTTATGTTCACTGTTTCAGATTTGAATTTTCATCTGAACATTTGCTGGTTTTTTTGTTGTCGCTGTTATCATTAACGCTGATTATCGTTGTTCTATTGACTTTGATTTATATTTGGATTTACTCCGACATATCGATTGTACATATTGGCTTAGGGTGGGCAAAGTTTTCATTTGTATAAACAGTTGGTGGTCTCAGGGAGTCGTTTGTCAAACCTCCACTAAGACGGTAGTGGGTACGGTAGTAGTGAAGGCTGGAATTTAAATTCGGTATTTAGATTGGTGAAATTCGTTTAAAGGAGTTCCAATCGTTATACAGATATACAAAATGACAGCTGAAATACCCAAGGGTAATATATGAAGAAAAACTAAATAAATTTGTTTTTTAAGAAGGCGAAAGTGTGCGATCATAAGAAATACTTAAAAACAAAGCTAAATTATGTCAGTGAATCGACAAAATCTGTTATAAAGTGTGCTGAGTTAAAGAAATCTCTTATTTTTTGATATTAAATAAATGCTGATACTCCGTAAATAACTAAACGAAAGGACAAAATTATACGAAAAATATCCCCTTATCAAAATACAAGTCATTCGAAATGAAAACATTTATTCGAAATGTCAAAAAGAAAAATCATCTTGTCTTAAATGTTGAATAATATTTAAAGTGAAGTTTTGCAGAAAAGAAGAAAAAATAATCATCGACAGAAAGAATTATAAAAAGTATATTCATGGGATAAATCCAACGAAAAAAAATACGCAAATGCAATATACACACAATAGTTATGAAAAATGTACGGACTTACCTATTTGAGATGGCTCCGGAACAGGTGGTTAATATTGGCCACACTTCTGTGTGTTTTCTACAGTTTGTGATATTAAGGGTTATCAAGTGTTCTTTTCATTGGTTCTTCCATACGAGTCTCGGTCTTCTCGTTTCGTTGATTCACCCGAACAACATAGCCCATCCAGCGCAATCGCTGTATTGTGATTCACATGTCGAGATAGAGCTCATACAGCTCAATATTCATTTGATGTATACGAATGAGAACTCGCTGACAATGATGGGGCCTTAGATTGTAATGGATAATTCTCAGCATAGCTTCATCTGCTTTCATCTGTAAAGAACCACAGTTAGAATAATAGTGTTTAGTTAGTCGAGAGAGTGTCCTGTTGTTGCATTGTTTGCTCAGACCAAAGTATTGTCTAAGTCAGCACAATTTTTCGCTTTATTTCAATGTTGACATCATTATTTCTGTAGATGGTAGATTCTTCGACTAACTCCACAAATGTACAATGCTGAGCTCTGGTTAAATCCACTTTTTCCATAAAATGCTGACAAATATTTGGGACACTCAAGTCATCCACTTTAGGCCGCAGTGCGTTAAAAACTCGACGGACGACTTTTATTCACACAGGACTAGATTAAAACAACTGTATTATTTTCTATACCAAAGAGACTTCTGTAGCTAAGCCGATGTCGTTTTGTACTGAAAGAGAAAAGGTCAAAATGTAGTCTGCCATAATGTCTTCATTCTCAATCATATTACTCACTTATCCCCAGGGACGACGATGGAATTAAAAACCAAGTTCCTGTTAGAATATCTGAAAAAAAAAAAATGAAATCTATTAATATACATTTCAAAATAAACTATCGTAAACGTTGCTGTTACTCTTATAGATAGACAGTGAACGATTTGCAGAAATCCGCATTCAATCACAAGTTTATGATCGTATTGTCAATGGCATCACACTTAATTGTAGTACTTATTGAAGTCTAATCTTGATTTTCCCCTTTTGATAGGACCCGTATTGGGCCAAAGACATTTACAGGTCTTTTTGCTGTTTCTCTCAATCGCCGTAAATTATATAGCAAAATTCAATGTGGGCGTATCGGTGGTGGCCATGACAAACGCAGACACAACTAATCCCAATTTCCCGGTAAGTCTGATCAAATCTAAAATACATTTGGCAATTGAAATAATTTGGGGATTTTCCCTTTACAGGAATACGATTGGAATGAAATGGAAAAATCCTACATTCTTTCCAGTTTCTTTTGGGGTTATTTCATCACCCAATTTCCCGGTGGCTATCTGTGTCGACGTTTTGGTGCCAAATCGACCATGTTTGTCTCAACACTGGGTTCATCACTGGCCGCTCTTCTGATACCATTCACCATGGACTGGGGTGGTTGGCAAGTTTATTGCGGCATACGGGTGATACAGGGTCTTTTTCAGGGTCTGCTCTTTCCCTGCATTCATGCTCACTTAGCCGCCTGGTGTCCAGTCTTAGAGAGAAATCGTTTGGGTGCTCTGGCCAATACAGGCATTGAATGTGGTACCGTGCTGGCCATGTTTTTGAGCGGCATTATAGCCGCCTCCAGTATAGGCTGGCCGGGTATTTCGTATGTGTCCTGTGGCGTTGGAGTGTTCTGGTGCATTTTGTGGCTGTTATTTGCCGCCAATACACCCACTGAGTCGAAACTAATTTCGGAGCTGGAACGAAATTACATTGAAAGTTCGAAGAGTGCTTTGAAGGCTGCGGATGCTAAGGAAGCCCCGAAAAAGATTCCCGTTCCGTGGAAGGCCATTATGACCTCATGGCCATTCTGGGCTTTGTTGGTGGCCAGATCCTCACAGTCATGGGGTTTCTCCACCTTGCAGGCAGAGATACCCTCCTACATGAACGGTGTCTTGGGCATGGACATGAAGAGCAATGCTTTGTTCTCGGCTCTGCCCTACTTTGCCATGTGGTGCATGTCTTACGTTTATCTGATAGTATCCGATATATTACTGCAAAATAAAGTCCTGAGCTTAAGTGCGGTGAGGAAATCGTTTAATTCCCTGGCATTCTGGGTGCCAGCCGTTGGTCTGGTTGCTGTTGGCTTTGTCGGTGAAAATCAAAAGACTCTGGCTATTGTCCTGATGACAGCGAATGTGGGCATTAATGCGGGCTCGACAATTGGTAGTGCCTTAAATACCATAGACTTGTCGCCGAACCATGCGGGCATCTTGATGGGCATTGTGAATACCGCGGCGAATATTATACCGATCCTGACGCCGCTCTTGGTGGGCCTTATAGTAAAGAACGAGGTAATGATATTTCTTTACTTCATGTGTATTCACTGAATTAATTTTTCTTTATTTCGATTTGCAGGACGATCGTACCGAATGGCAAATTGTCTTTGCCATCTCAGCCATTGTCTTCGGTTTGGGCAATTTGTTCTACATTGTCTTCGGATCGACACAATTGCAGGAATGGGATGATGAAAATTACCTTACATCAAAGGATGTACAAAACGAAGACTGTGATCAGAAACGAGCCATAGAAAATACTGAAAAATATTAGAATTACAATTACTTTAATTTAGATGTAGACAAACTTATGTATTATACGATATTTTTAAGAAACGAAAAATTAATTTATAATTAATTTATTTGATTGAAAATAATTGAAAGCCCAAAAGAAGGTGGGTACTATTTGAGCCGCATCAAACTAAAGAGCTACACATTTTTTTCATTGAAAAAAAAAAAACAAATCCAATTATCTATAAACAATGGAAAATGAAAGTGGACAAAAGACGTAATGGCCTATAGACAATGTTAGCTAGGACCTATAGAAGAGAACTGGAAGTTCTGCAGCTAATTCACCTTTTACAAATGATGGAAGTGTTGAAAAGCTGAACTGAAAAAAGTGCTCCTTGTGAACATGTCTTTTTCGATGAAGATATACAGGGATTGACTGATAAAGGGAACGACGAAATATGCAGGATTCAATGGTGGAAAGTATAGTTTCTCCTTTTTTATGCTAAACCAAACGAGTGAGGGAAATTTAGAACTAGAACTTCCATCTAGAGGGACTTTACAAAGATAAAATGAATGAATACAGCAGCAGAAGGTGCAAAAAGCATGACTAATTAAAGATAGGAAGGAGATGGTTGGGTTTTGAAGGGTGGTACATCCTAAGATGCACCTCCACTCGGAGACCCATAGGGTCCATTGATAGGAAGGAGATATTAACCATCCATTCCGTAAATGGTCCCTTCTTCAGACAATTCCCTCAGTATTTTCAATATAGCTTGGCCTGTGTCTCTCTCTTAGTGTCATTGCCTTGGTTTATCAGCTCATTATTTCATTCACATGTATGTGAGTCTATACGCCAACTCCTTCGAGTTTCTCTGTGCTTGATTTTTGAACAGAGTTTTTGAATTCAACATAGGGGATCTGAAAAAGAGAACGCTGGACGAACATTATTAAACAAAATAGCGATAGTCATACAGCACATACAGACGTAAGATGGTAATAGTGAAGTAGAAACAGATCAAGCGATAACCTGGACTAATAGAATGAATGGAAAAAAGAAGGGCGATCAAATTAAATGATCTGTTTAGAAAGGAACGGTCGTGGTGTGATAGGATCTTTTGTTTCAGCGTCTGTATTCACCTCGTAAACGGTGTCGCCTTTACGAATAAGAGATTAAACTCTAAGCCATGTAAAACTTCTCTAGAAAATGCATTATCTGTTGCATATCCGAACAATGCATACAAAATTCTGATTTGTTGCCTAATCATCGCGCTGTATATGGTCATGCAATTTTGTCGGTGATCGACAAGTATGTATTGAGGCTGACATCGACCTAGTTCCCACCAATATCCTAAGGTATAGTACGGCAAGTTGAGCTTTTCAAAATATCTTATTACACGCTGCTATTCGTGGTTTCAGTCTTCAAAGGATGTACGGGCCAATAAAGCCGACTGACCAAAATTCACAGCAAGCTTATTTACTTTGTTTTCTGGATGCTGTTCTTACAGTGGAATTTGAAAGCCGGTCACGAATCCCTAAATGTATTCAGTCATCTGGTATCTCTGGCAAGCTATGGGTTTAGTCTACACTAATCAAAATAAAAAAAGGTTATTATTAAAGATTTAAATAAACTATGATATATCCAACTGCATTCGATGCATATGCCACTTCTATTATTCAAAAGTCTTATCTCATGCAATGTAAACAATTAGTATTCCCACTGCGTCCACGAAAACTCCCAGACAGTTCATACAGCGTTTATGCTTTTATGTCCCATACAACTGAGGTTTTTGTATACCGAGTAGTAAAACTGTATTAACAGTCTAAATAGGAACGAGTGGCAATGGTGCGATTTTCAACCACTACTAACTGATCTAATAAAATCATTAAAACAACGACGAAATGGTTGACTGTTCATAAAGGTGTCGTTGTGTTTATCGCCATTTATATTTAATCGTCAGACGAGATTACATTTATGTACCCAAAATGAATGGGGTACAACACTAAATCCTACAGAACGTCAATGCCGCCAATGATATACAACGATTTGATGTTAAACGTTGCCGATCGGTCGGCAGGTGTAGACGTAGTCGAATCTAATAGTTGATCGGTTCGAGAAGAAATGAAGCAGAACAGACGGACCGTTTGAAATTAATTTAAATATTATTGAATAAAAAAAAAGAATACAATCACAATCAAAATGACAAGTGTCGTGGACAAAGGTATATAAATATATACAAAACCAATAAAAACAAATAATAATTCAAATACTATCAAACATTTGAGTGGAAATTGTTGGTAGAAGTGTAAGGGAAAAATCTAAAGAGATTACTACTAATTGCGGATAATAAACACACAACAATTCTTAGTAAAATGGTTGGACAGCAACACAAATACTAATTGCAGCATTTAAATGAAGTGTATGAACGAAATAAAAAAGATAAAGATATAAATTCACAGTGATTACGATTCAGATATATGTCTAGTACTCAAGTACATCGGTTGACAAATGTTAACATACTGGCACGAGACATGGCGCAACCTGTCTATTTCATAGATTCCATTTTCTGTTTAGTAAATTGAAAATTCTACCCTCTTCTCTCGTTTAACATTTTACAAGAAATAGAATTGAAATGGTCGACAATATAAAAAATGTGGTGATATTCGTTCCCAACAACAGAATGAAAATCTTTGAAGACTGCTTAATTTTCAAATAAATTAACTGTCCCAATATTCATATCCATTTTCATGAAATTTCTAATTTGCGTAGATAATTTGATTGATATTGGATTGAAAATGTGGCGGGTCCTCCAATCGACAGAACATTTATATGTGGTCAATGTCAAAAATGTATCGATCCGGCGGCCATCTATCGATAGACTTCTTTCCTACTCGGAACATTGTGGAATATTAATTAGAACATCATCGTAAGTTAAAAACATCGGACGTTTTCCAGTGGACGCTTCCATCTACTTTATGCCGACAAATTTTGCGGATAAGAGAGCAATATCTAAGCCATGTAAATCTTGTCCAGAAAAAGCATTAGCCGTTCACAGACACTAATTGAATTTACATCATATTCCCTATTTGTTAATAAAATAATACAACATTTACGAATTCTACTTACTGTGAATTTTACAGAAATCGACGTGGCCATGACTTCTAGTTCGTTACACCAAAATTCATCAAGACATCATGTAATAAATCTTACCAATGAAGTCTGGGGGGTTCTCTCGAAATTGCAGAATGGAATGATCTGCTAGACGGAACATTTTTATTCAATTGCAGATCACGAAACGGCCAGTGCAATCGTGGTGGCTTGGTACGTCCAATTCCATTAATGTCGACCTTTGGAAGATATGATTCTGAGGAATCTCCCTCATGGAAAATTCCAACACAGCTTGGGAATGTATCCATGTTTCAGCTCCACAAATAGAAACAGCTTTTATAAGCGTGACTTTGTACTTGAAAAGATCGTTTCTAAAAGTTTCTCCAGTCATCCGATGTGCAAAGAAATGAAAAATTCTGTCATTGACAACTACAAACGGTCCGCGCGAAAAATAAATATAAATGTCAACAAATAACAGAGTTGCATTACATCGTATCATATAACAGGGTTGCATTTTAAATGGCATATAAGTTTTGTACAAACGTAAGCAACTAACTTCTTTTTATGCCCTAGAACAACGAGCCGTGTTATATAATTTCTGAAAACGTGTGTTGCTACCGTCAGTACGAATTATATTACCAGTTTCACTGTTCCTTGTATACGTTTGTACGCACAATATAACGGTTATAACATTTGTTATAACAATTGAAACTACAACACTGTTGTCTATTACGTTGTAATGCAACTCTGTCATATGTTGACAATCAATCACATACACACCTACATACATACTCAGAAGGTTCTGGTTCACTTCACATCACGCAGGAAGAAGAAGAATTATCCCAGGTGTAGTGGCCGCTGAAGTTACTCAATGACGTCCTGTCGAAGAGGTCCACCCTTCGATGACCTGTCTTTTGAAGTGTTCCGACATAGCCCTGGAATTAAAAAAAAATCACATGGAATTAAATCAGATTATATTGGTGGCCAGTTAACGTCGCCTTTGCGTGAGACCTCGACAATTTCGTTCGTCCAAAAATGGTCTTTAAGATGATTTTTGCTAAAATCGGAGTACGCTTCAAACGGGCCCAGAACTTTGCCCAAACACAGTGCCTACGACCGTGTACCTTCAGATGCCGGGAAAGTGGAATGTGTACGTCACAAAATGTATGTCTGCAAAAGCCCGAGTTCTTGTGTGCGGCAAAGAATTACCTGCTTCGGGTTCATATGTACCCTCCCCCGATTGCAGGGGTGGTATTGTCGGCAGATCTTGAGGTTCTTATATGACTGATCAGCTAACAAGTCGCCAGGTGTACGCCACCAAACATTAATCAATGCGGGCCTGTTATACGTAAATCGTATGATAACGTTTTATCATTTGCAGTTCGACTCTAATAATTCCCACGATTTTGTCTGAAATATAAAAACAAAATGATGTCAAACTGGTCGAGATTATTCCTATACAATATAAGCAGCCGATTTATGTGAAGAACTAGGCACCAATCGAAAGCAAAAAAAGATAAAAGAAAATATGGGCGAGTTGTTTGGAAGTACGATCTAACATCTGCCATAAAACTATTGTGACAGTGGTGGAATCCTCAACAGATTCCTTAAAGATGTATATACAGATGTTAATTAGATAGGCGAGACAACACTTATTCTTCAAAATCGGCCCTGCTCTGATTATAGACGCCATCGGACTCATATTCCGAAACAATTGCACTCAATTGTTCCACATGATCACACAACAGCTGGCCTAAATATTTATTTTTTATCGGCAAATTTTTTCGGTTTCTACTTAAATGCTTATCGGGTCAAATATGGTGATACGACTAATCGAATTGAATTATAATTTGGTAAGAAAACATAACAGAACAGTTATAATGTCTAATCATACCGCAAAGATTACATGGGCGGACCTAAGGCCCACCATGATGTTGGAGACACTGATATGCTACCCATTTTTATCACTGAAATCACCCGACAATTGTTTAGTATTTACTAATAAATATCACATTGTTACTAGTTTTTTTTTTGCAATAATAGTCATTAATTTGACGTTTGCAGGCTATCGAAGATAACGGTGGCCGAATAGATTACGACAGTCAATATCAAAAGGGCTAATAACCGCCAGAGCAGCCGACACGAACGCGTGCTTTTTTTGTTTGTGTTGAAGATAAGAAACGTTTACCCGGAGTACTATTAATTAACAATCAATTGAAGATATGGGAATCGAAATACAAATAATAATAAAAATACATATTTATGGAATGTTTGATTTGATGAAAGTGATTGAGTATGAGAGATAAAGTAATATACATAAGAATAGAAAGTAGCATATAAATGAAGGAATAGTTGTGAGATTCACTTTCACTCAATAAATTTAAAATATTTTCTCTGCAATTTTGGCGGGTACTATAAGGAAATGTCCGTGTGAATGTATTTTGGCTATTATCACAATTTATTAAATTTTGTACCAATTTATTTTCCAGGACCCGCATTGGGCATGCGTCACATGCAGACTTTGCTGATCTTCTTGAATATTGTGGTACTATATATCAGTCGCTTGAATATCGGAGTAGCAGTGGTGGCCATGACAAATGCCGAGACTACTAATCCCGACTTTCCGGTACGTTATTGCTAATAGCTTTCCAAAACAATGTTTAAAATATTTTTAAAATTTTTCCAGGAATTCGATTGGGATGAAAAGGAAATTTCCTATATACTCTCCAGTTTTTATTGGGGCTATGTGTTTACCCAGTTTCCGGGCGGAGCCTTGAGTAAACGTTTTGGTGCCAAACTGACCATGGGTCTGTCGACTTTCTTCTCGGCGGTGCTCAGTGCTTTTACGCCTCTCTGTGTTACCTGGGGTAGTTGGCAGGCATTCTGTGCCATCCGTGTTATACAGGGTCTATTCCAGGGCATGATATTCCCCTGCATCCATGAACATTTGGCTAAATGGTCACCGCCGCAGGAACGCAATCGTTTGGGTGCTTTAAGTCACACTGGTATTGAATGCGGCACTGTGTTGGCCATGGCCATAACCGGTCTTATAGCTGAAGGACCAATGGGTTGGCCGGGCATTTCATATGTTTCGGCGGGCTTGTGTTTTGCCTGGTGCGCACTGTGGGCAGTTTTCGCTTCCAATAATGCCACCGAATCAAGATTTATCAAAGAGGCGGAAAAACATTACATCGAATCGTCCATGGAACATGCCGATGACTTCCACGACAAGAAGATACCCGTACCCTGGAAGGCTATATGGCTGTCGATACCTTTCGCCGCTCTATTGGTGGCACGTTGTTCTGAAGGCTGGGGCTTGGCCACATTACAGGCTCAGATTCCCTCCTATTTGAATGGTGTCTTGAATATGGAAATCAAATCGAATGCTTTGTTCTCGGCATTGCCCTTCTTGGCCATGTGGGCCATGTCCTATGTCTATGTGATATCGGCCGATATTTTGCAGCGCAAAAAGATCTTAAGCCTTTCGGCCATACGTAAAACCATCAACAGCATAGCCTTTTGGATACCCGCCATTGGACTAATTGGCATCGGGTTCTTGGATGAGGACAGCAAACCCCTGGCCATAGCACTGATGACTTTGAATGTAGGCGTGAATAGTGGTGCCACCATAGGCAGTTCGTTGAATACCATTGATTTGTCACCAAATCATGCGGGCATTTTGATGGGCATTGTCAATACCATAGCGAACTTTATGCCATTGATTTCACCCTTGGTGGTGGGAGTGATAGTGACAGATTCGGTAAGAACAAAATTATATTTAGATTATGATGAATTATAAATGTCTTGTTTTTTTGTATTTTCGCAGAGCAATCGTTCACAGTGGCAAATCGTATTTGCCATCTCAGCTTGTATCTTCTTTTTCGGCAATTTGATTTACATCATATGGGGCACGGCTGTTGCCCAACCATGGGATGCTGAAGATTATCTATTACCCAAGGATGCCGAGTGTTCTGCAGTGGATGGTAGTGAGAGTCACCAGCCTTCGTCTGAGTCGAATGCTAAGGCAATAGAAGCCAAACAAAGTGAAAATTAGATTAATTGAAAATAAGAATTTAGTTGTAATTTTTTACTGAAGTTATTTTAAATTAAAACTGTTAAAAAAATGTGGATAAGTTAAGATTTCTCCAAAGTTTTTTTTTATTGTCAACCGTCAACCTGTAGTTAGAATGAATTGCTGAAGTTCATCTTGCGTTTAAATCTGACTGATTACCATACATATACAGCAGACAAATGATCGATTGTTTTAGGGACCACAGATAGACCATGTGTATATCCACAATCGATAACCAAAATGGAGTTTTAGCACCATTTTTATAAATGAAAAAAAGATGAACCATGTTATGGCCATTGCAATTTTATCAAATAAATAGGAATTTTCTTAAAAACATCTAAATGTATTGAAATTCTGTTGACATTTTTTTAAATTTTCCGATTTATTTTTGCAATGTAAGATTGAAGCCGAAACCTATTCATCCCAATTTGTATGGATTCAAGCTGAACAAATCAACTAACGATCAAATCTTCACATCCACATCCTCCTCGCATATGCAAACAAAGTTGACATCGTCGGAGAGATAGAGGAAGGAAGCGCAAAAGATGATGAACAAGGACAAGAAAAAAAGTTACGTTTGCAACTGCCCGACAAACGTCGGCAAAACAAAAAGACGGAGAAGTTGCAGCGTCGAGGCTGACAGATTTGTCAATAGAAAGAATGATGTCAGCATCGAACTAAGGCGAAGGGTTATGCTGGCAAATAGATGCTACTTCGGGCTAAACAGACAGTTGAAAAGCAGAGCCCCCTCTAGACGAACCAAAGTAACATTTGTGCTTCTTATTGGCACTAAAACATGGAGATCAGATGAAGTTGGGCTGAGTGTAATTGAGAGAAAAATCTTTCCGAAAATCTATCTTCCCAATTTGTATTAAGAAAGAGTACTGGGTCTGAAAGAACCATGATCTGTAGGAGGTCTATGTAGTTAAGCTCATCAAAATATAGCGATTGTGCTGGCTGTCGAATTAATACATAAGCTTCAATTATAAGGGAGTTAGACGACAGCTACTACAGATGGTGTATACAGGGAAGAACGACTTTTCGTTGGAAGAGTCTAGGCTACAGGAAAATTCGTGTTCTCACGAACTGGAGAAAGCAGGCACCAGATCCAAATGCTTGGCAAATATTTATTATTTATTAGGCATGTCATGTGAGTAATGGTCACACTCAATACTAATACAAAATATAATTAAATTTTGTCTTGCTCTGTAAATATATATTACGCAACATAGTTTGAAAATATCATACATTAAATTGAAACCAAAGACCATGCAGAGGGCAGACGTCCCAAGTTGTTATTTGACACATTAGTTCGGCCACACACTCTAGATGTCAGTAATTGCTATGACAATATTTGAAAGGTTTTCAAAGCAAAGCATTTTTTTTTAAACAAATACTGTTTAAATACCCTCTTGGAAATGTTCAGCAAACGACTTGGGGCGCCTGCCCTCTGTATTGTCTTTGCTTACACTACAAAGTAGAAAAGGATATTAAAGTTCCTAAACTCATTAGTTCGTAAAATTATTATGCTAAAAAATAAATATAAATTTGAAAACAATGTTTTTTTCTTAATGGAAAACTGAGTCAACAATTTGACAAAGAAACAAACCCTTCGATTTTTTTTACTTCGCATAGTTAAAAGAAATTATCTCGTTGCTTTTTCCAAATGTATTTCCATTTTAAATACAAATTTGGCATCTCTACAAGGGTTCATGTCTTTGCTCGCCGTTCTCAAGCTAACTGTTATACGGTTCCATACGAAAATAAACCCAGTAAACTGATTTTCGTTTCAGCCACTAAACTATTATCACTGTCGTTTATTACATTCATGCATATCGCACGAATCTAATCACTTTCACTGTTCCGTTAATTTGTGTGTTTTATTCGAATTTAAATTCCCGATATGCACGAAATCAAACAATGTCAGTTCATAATAAACTCAACTGTTGAGTGTTATAGACGTGTTTTGGCTAAAAAGTGTTTCAAGGTCGCTAGACAGCTTTTTTGTTTTCAATAAATGGGTTAATAATTTCTTAATTAACTGTAGAGAGTCCAAATGGGAACGGAGTTAATTAAAGGTACGGCGACAAGTATTTGAAATAGAACATTTGGTAAATTAAAAGTGTGAGCAGTGGTGAAAAGTGTTGCTATATAAAACTTGAAAGATCGAATATTATTACTAGCCAGCAAATGCGCAATTAATTGTTGTTCATACCGGTTTTTGTATGAATTGTGTGAATTTTAGAAATCAAAAATTAATAACATTACATAGAATACAATTATTGGCAATTGTTAAAATGTATGGAAACTTTTCGCGTGTGTTGTACAAATAAACAACTTACAAATTGATCCGTACAAACAATTAACGATACATGCCGTATTGAGGTTTTTATATTTACGAATATTCAAACAAACGATTGGTGAAGATACCCCAACAATCTTCACTGATCTTTCCGCAAATGTTTTCTACATAAAAAAGTTTACTGAATAAATAACGGGTGGCGCAAAAGTAATCCTCCTATCAGAAAATGCTATAAATTTTGCGATTGGCCCCTAATGTCAGTGGCAACTCTGGCGGCCGCCATTTACACGACATCATATTCTCGACTTGATGTAAAAAAAAATTAAAAGACCAAATAAAAATAATCCACAAGAAGAATCAAAGTTTTTAATTTTTTTTTAATTACAGCCAAAAAACATCGGAAGTTTACTTTTGCGCCACCTTGTATAAACAAATTGTTTACAATAGACCATTTTTGGAATGAGTTTTTAAATTGGCAGAGACGAACCCATTTAGTTTTTTGAATATGAATTTGAAAATAATTCTGGCATTTCTAAATCGCTTGTTGAATGAAATTTCACCGTGGTTGCGTATTCGGACTTCTGTCTTGGTTCCCATGAGTGCGGAGATGTCAGTACCCAAAATGGGGTTCCTCAATGTTGTGAAGGTCTATGGAAATATTATTTATTTTTATGAGTCTATCAAAATATTTACATTGTGTTGGAGTTGCTCATTCAGAACCAGACTAATTTATTTATGAACGGCTTAAAGGCTCGATTCAATAAACATGAAGTGAAATAGGAGAGCCATTCATTTCAAATCTAAAATAGACACATAGTTTTGAAGCGAATACAAATTACAACTTTAAATCCTTTTACGAATTCCCCTATTTGTTTAGTTCAAACATTCGTATGCGGCCCTCACACCTTACAGCTGGTTGTACAATTTGATCCAAGTTGAACAACCATTTGTAACGTTTGGCGACTTGTTGGTCTTATGCGGCCTTCACACGATACAACTTGTTGTAAAACTCAGTTGAACAACCAAGTTGGTCGTTTCCCCCACACTCTACAATGTTATAACCAATTTCTTATCCAAATTCATTTGCAAATATTTTTTTTGTAGCGTCAACATGAACGCATGTGTTATTATCTTCTTAATATATATTTACCCTCGACTCTGTCACGCAGTACGTAGGAATTTAAATAGGCATTCTATAATTTTCTATAAATAATAATAATAAAAAAAAATACTTTTTTTTTTGTACAGAAATTGTGTTTTCCCCAAATTTTTTTTACCAAAAATATTTTTTTTCCTAAGTTTTTTTTTTACAAAAAATTTTTTTTTTACAAAATTTTTTTTTACAAATTTTTTTTTGCAAATTTTTTTTTTTCAACAAAAATTTTTTTTTTTAAAAAAAAAATTTTTTTTCCACAAATTTTTTTTTTCAACAAAAAATTTTTTTTCCACAAAAAATTTTTTTTTCAACAAAATTTTTTTTCCATATTTCAACGGGCGCCATAGGCGCATTACAACTTACTAGTTTTCTATATTTGTGTTTCAATTAATTGGTTTTTATACTTTAAATTCCACAGCTGAGGCATATTTTTATATTCCCCAATAAAATCAATCACTATTTCCAAATATTCTTTCATTTTATGATATTTTTTCAAAACACCGGTACAAAATGTGAGATTGGTTAAGGAATTGTTTGAAAAGTTGTAGCGTGTGAGGAGAACGACCAATTTGTTTGTTAAATTCAACGTGACATCTGACATCTTTCTAATTCTCTCTTTCTGTCACACTTAACAAAATTGTATTTTTTATCAAATTTGAAAAAAGAACCTCTATTTTTTCAGGTCCCATTTTGGGCATGCGCCATTTGCAGACATTCCTGCTTTTCTTCAATGTAACATCGCTTTATTGCAGCCGCCTCAATATCGGCGTGGCCGTGGTGGCCATGACAAATGCCGAGACCACAAATCCAGATTTTCCCGTAAGCGAAAAAATGCCTAAACTTAAAATTTTTTTTTTTAATTTTTATTATTTTTAGGAATTCGATTGGAGTGAAAAGGAAATTTCCTACATACTCTCCAGTTTCTTTTGGGGCTACATTTTTACGCAATTCCCCGGAGGTATTCTATGTAAACGGTTTGGGGCCAAAATTATCATGGGCTTGGCCACCTTCATTTCGGCCTTGCTGAGCGCTCTGACACCATGGTGTGTCAGTTGGGGCGGTTGGCAGGTGTTCTGTGTCATACGCGTCGTACAGGGTTTGGTGCAGGGCGTAATATTTCCCTGCATTTATGATCATTTGGCCAAATGGTCGCCATTGCAGGAGCGCAATCGCTTGGGTGCCTTCAGCCTTTCCGGCGTCGACTGTGGAACGGTTTTGGCCATGGGCACTAGTGGTATTATTGCCGAAGGATCCATGGGATGGCCGGGTATATCGTATGTATCGGCGGGCATATGTTTTAGCTGGTGTGCGTTGTGGTTGATTTTTGGCGCCAATAATCCCTGCGAATCCAGATTCATTAAGGCGTCCGAGAAACATTACATAGAGTCGTCCATGGCACATGCGGACGATTATCATGCAAAGAAAATTGCAGTCCCCTGGAAAGCGCTCTTAACATCGGTGCCCTTCTATGCTCTGCTCATAGCGAGATGTTCGCAAAATTGGGGCTTGTCGACACTGCAGGCTCAGATACCCTCCTATTTGAATGGTGTACTGAATATGGAAATCAAATCGAATGGTTTTTACTCCGCTCTGCCCTTCTTGGCCATGTGGGTAATGTCGTATGTCTATTTGTCGCTGGCCGATGTTTTGCAGCGCAAAAAACTGTTGACCTTAACCTCTATGCGTAGAGTCTTCAATAGCATTGCCTTCTGGTTGCCCGCCATCGGTTTGATAGGTATCGGCTTTCTGGACGAGGACAACAGGGCCCTGGCTTTGGCCCTGATGACCCTCAATGTGGCCTTGAATAGTGGAAATATTATAGGCAGTGCCTTAAATACCATCGATTTGTCACCGAATCATGCCGGTTTCCTGATGTCCATCGTGAATACGGCAGCGAATATCACGCCATTTATATCGCCTTTGGTGGTGGGCGTCATTGTTACCGATGTGGTGAGTTTTGTGGCGGGCACTTTAAGTGGGTGACATTAATCTGAAACGGATGTGCTTATTTCTTTCTCTTAGAGCAATCGTAGCATGTGGCAAACGGTATTTGCCATTGCAGCTGCTGTTTTCTTTTTTGGTAACTTGCTCTATATCGTATTTGGCAGTACCGCGACTCAACCATGGGATGCTGAAGATTTTCTGTTGGCCCACGATGTGGAATGTTCGACGGCAGGTTATGCGAATAATATCCGGGAATCGGATGAGAATGTAAAGACGATAGATTCAAAGGATACGAAATTCACTACGGACAAATCAGTTTAATAGAATGATAAACTAATTAGATCTAGATTTTAGACGCTATACAATGTATGACGTATTTTCAAGATAACGCTGTACTACAAAATAATATAAATGTTGAGTACCCCATTGAATCAGGTTCAATTGTTTATAAAATCATTATCGGAATATGTACTTAACAAACTGAGTTATAGCCACCGTTAGTGTGGTAATCTGGTTTCTTTTAGATTTTCATTTTTGTTTGTATTTTTTATTTTTTCATTTAAAAAACCGGAAATTCGTAAATATGTTCACAAACATTGGATTTTAAGATTTGGCTAATATTCGAATATGAACGCAAGGTCCGAATGCCTAAAATCGACCGCAATAAAAAATATGTAGGCAATTGAAAAGAGCATTTGGTTTTTCCATAGAAAAAGCGACACAGTCGCCCATGTCCAGGCAATCGAGCGATTTGCGAATCGCCAAAAAATTTTCTTCCTGTGGTACACTTTTTTTTTTAAAAGAAGAAGAACTTTTGCTTCAAAGAGCTAATGTCAAAAAAATTAAACATTTTTTGTGATCACCTAGGAGGAAAACCTATTAAATTGTACAAGAGCATCGGTTTTGGATGCTTTTAAAATAAATTCGAAGCAAAAAATATGAGTTCACCAGATCAAATGCATGCAATCGACAATCGCCAAATAAAGGGTGTTTTTTATTGAGGTATAGAACTTCGAATTGAAATAAAACACAAGAACATCGTTTTAATGTCCATCAATTTGGCTTTATTGGAAGGATAATTTTATGCCATTAATGTTTAAATATGATTTCGGGCATGTGGCCGCCGCGGCTGGCTCGAATAAAGCCAATTCTACAGGTCCAATTTTCAACCACTTGTTGGAACCACAACTCATCCACATTCATGCCATCCAATTCGGGAACAAAATAGTCGGTTATCATGGCTCTATACCGGTCTCCATTAACGGTAACTGACTATCCAGCATTATTTCGGAAGAAGTATGGCCCAATGACTCCACCAGCCCATAGAGCACACCAAACAGTCAGTTTTTGTGGATGTAATGGCATAAAATGGACGGAGCTTGCGGTGAACTTCGCGAACCGAACCATTACTTTCGAAATAAATTTGCACGATTTGCAAGCGTTGTTCTTTTGTCAACCTGTTCATGATGAAATGGCAAACCAAACTAAATATTAATCACTTGACAGCTGACAAAATGGCCGCCAGTTAAAAAGGTGATGCCAACTTAAAGTTCTATACCCCAATAAAAAACACCCTTTATTAAGCGTTTGCGATCTCGGTGCGACTTCAAATCGCAATTTTAACAAAATGCGATTGTCAGGACATGGGCGAGTAACTGAGACTTTCCCTAGCAAAGCTGTCACAGTAACTAAGAGTTCTTGTATAGGAAAACTGTCTCAGTGACTAAGACTTTTTGTTTTAGAAATCTGTCTCAGTGATTCAGATTTGTTCCATCGGAAAAATGTTTTGGATTTTTTTTTAAGGGAGACATGTCTTTGAATCTTTTTCGATATGAAAAATATCTCAGTAACTAAGAGTTTTCCTATGTAGTTCGAAACAAAATCGATAAGTGAAAGAGCCAAAAATTCGCTTGGTTTTGCCAGACGACAACTCTCAAAATTTTGACTTTTACTAAATCTGGCCTTGCGTTTTTAGTTGCAAGATTATTGCGAGGATATTTACACAGAAATATGGCGAGACTTAAGCTCGAAAGCACCTCACCTTTGTGATATGTCATTTAAGTCAGTCAAGCCTGTAAAAAATGCCCGATTTATTTTCAAACATTTGTCGACTTCCCCCCAACAAATTCCCTGAATTCTTGATAACGCTTTGAAAGATCATTGAGTGCTAAGCGGACATTGGACAAATGTCTGTAAACGCTGTGGATTATATTTTGCACCAGACACCACTACTAAAAGACAAGAACACTCCATGCAACCCACCAATCATTACAAGACCTACGCCAGGTATTCTAACATTTCGTCTTTCGAAACTACAAGACAAGGAAAGATTGCTGATCTGACGGTGAAAAATTCCCCTGAATCACGAATATATTTTGCATAAATATAAAAAAAATCATACAAACAAGAGACGATGGTGGTCACACTACACTAGCTAAAGAATCTGTTTGTACTCAATTTATATATCAATCCCCTGAAGATGCAATTGAATGAATGGCGAAATATCGGGATATAATAAATAAAACTAAATCTACAACATCAGACCTCGAACTCGATTTTGATTATCATTTACCTACAAATGATTTGAATTTAATAAGGGGAATTAGAGAATCTCCTCTCTGACTGCAGCGAAACGGCAACATTTTTTTCTGCTGGGTACTCATAACTGTTAATTAGTTCGTTAATCTAATCGGTTTCCATAAACCAACTATTGTATTCACAATACAATTATGCAAAGGTTATATCTACACACACACACACTAAGACAGTTGTAAACGTTAATTTTCAAATATTTTCAGGTTTCATGCGGAGAATGCATTGCGTCCAGAGGTTTTCTGTAGATTTCCGAATTTTCGAATATTTGTTTTTGATTTGTTTTTGGCTTCTTTCGCTGGGTACTGTTAATTGGCATTTAGCTTAATTGTTAATTAGTCCGTTAATCTAATCAGTATCCGTAGACCAACTATTTTTATTGTATTCACAATACAAATTATGCATAATTGCAAAGGTTATAACTACACACACACACACTAAGAAAATTGTAAACATTAATTTTCAAACATTTTCAGGATTCGTGGGGAAAAGACATCACGTGCAGACATCACCGAGTGTTTCCGTAGATACGCGGATTGTAACAATTTCAAATTTATTTTCAATGCATGAACTGGATTTTGTATGAACTCGTGGTTCTAATTCATGGAATTTAATTCAAAAAGTCTTACCTATCTCTAATTTCTCCAAGTGGAGCTAGTTTGGAGCCCTCAACTGATTCTGATCATGATCATTAAAGTTCTGTAGTGGAAGTTGATGGAATTATTCCTTGCCTTTATTCCATTCTCCAAAATAATCTTCCTTTGCGATGCTGTCGCCTAAGAAGTCGGACATAACTGCAATTATAGCCCTGGTATGACCTCCAATTTGTTTATTTCTCTTGCGGTATTGCTTGATTTTATTATAATACTTGTCGGTTGGCTCCAGTCACAAACTTAAGATCTGGTCAAACTTAAGATTTGTATTTTTCTGATCACGTTCAACTCCAGATACTTGTAGTCGTTTTTAGGAAATACGTTGGAGTAACTTTTGATTCAACGGGCAAACCGAAAAGTCCCGATCTGGTTCACCATTTCACCGACAGTGGCCTCAGAGTTGGAAATCTTGGAAAGAAACATTTTGAGAAAATGCCTGGGCAACAATTACAAGAATCCAAGGAAGAGACCAGACCTTTATGTAACGTACTTTCTCTACAGATGCACGACAACGCCCTTACGAATGACATCTATCAGTCCGATGTCTGCGACAACTCCACATTCCTTTCTTCAATCGAAATCATACATGAAGATCTGTGTAACACACTGGCTTTCTATGCGATGACTGCACCGGGCTCCCATAGGGACTAGATTAGATTACCCTCCACTGTGATATCTGTAATACAAGTAACAAGTATTTTCTTTATCATATTTTAAATCAATATTAAGTTATTTATACTTACCCTAATTAGTTAGAGGGCAACGAATTCATTTCTAAAAAATTCAAAAATACTTAATTGAACTTTCTTGTAATGCTACTGTAATACACACCCTCGTTCAGAGAGATCAACTTACCTTTAATTTACGTTAACTGTTTTCAGTTCATCCTAGGCTTTTACGCACCTCGTTTCATAAGTCTACGGCGTCAAAATGTTGATAATTGTATGTTCTGTTTTGTTGTGATGTTGTAAACATATCTGTTCGTGTTGTTTTTTAAGTGGTTTTTAGTTTTAAATTGTTTTTATCAAACCTTGCTCTGTCGTCAAAGTAAATGCTGCACAGTGGGGGAAATCAAAAAATGTCTGGAAATAAATCTGCCAGTTCGATTATCAGAATGGATTGGAATTTCCAACAGACCCAAACTGAAGTGCGGTCGAGCTTAAGTGTGGAAGATGTATGTGGATAAGGGACCCGAAATTGGAAACGTCACTTATGTTGGCGCCCGTTAGTATATTGAAACATGAATAACATTTATTTTCCCTAAGTGTTTCTAGTTGCTGATCAATAGTTGTCGGTCTGATTTGGCCTCCACGAAGTAAAAGAATTACAAGTGAAGTCCAAAATCAAGCCAGATTTAACGAAATGTCTCGCATGTTTGGAATGGGTGACGAAGTCATGTTCAACAGACTGAAGAGACCAAAGCAAGGGGCACACACACGACGTCTAGTATGTGTATAGTATGACATTTTGTAATCTAATTTAACTATATATGTATGTAGATATATACAGTACGTTTCTGAAATCAATTCTGGAGGAATTCGATTAGTAAACATTAGTATTGGAACAAAACTCAAAAGAGTGGGTATTTTTTTAACTCGCGCATAGCATTCGGATCTAATGTTATCCACTAGGTTATAAGAAATCAGCAAAGACCCAATAGTTTCAGAGAAAATAAAATATTTATTTGTAAACCCCGATTCCGTTTATTGCTTATAACTAAACTATTTGAAGACCGACTTCAGTCACGTAAAGATGGTTATTTTGGAAACAGAATTCTATAACAAAAAAACGCTAAAAAGAACAATGTGTTTAATTGTTATTGTGGTTGGAACTTGAAATTTTTTAAAAAACCTCGATAATTTTTATAATAGACATAATTTGCATTTTTGTAAACACAACTAAACGTCATTTTGATCCACCTTATTCACGTAAAATATTAGACATATTGGACTATAAATAACAATTAAAAAAACTTCAAGTTTGTGGAGAACCAAGGTATACATATTTGGACCCTTACAGCTCATCTCTGTGTAAACCCATTGGGTCCATCTACCGAACCAAAGCTTGACCACACTTCTGCTAAGTGTGTATACAATTTCATTCAAATCGGATAAACTAATTCCAAATGACAGATTTATTTGCATAATTGCTTTCAATTTTTTTGAGAACCGATGTTTCCATATCTGTACCCTTATAGCTCATCTCTGGGTAGACCCATTGGGTCCATCTACCGAACCAAAGCTTGACCACACTTCTGTTAAGTGTGTATACAATTTCATTCAGATCGGATAAACCAATTCCAAATGGCAGATTTATTTGTATAATTGCTTTAAATTTTTTTGAGAACCGAGATTTCCCTATTTGGACCCTTCCAGCTCATCTCTGGGTGGACCCATTGGGTTCATTTCCCGGACTAAAGCTCGACCACACTTATGCTAAGTGTGTATAAAATTTCATTCAAATAAGATAAGAAAATTCCAAATGGCAGATTTATTTCGATAGTTGTTTTCAATTTTGTAGTGAACCCATTGGGTTCAGCTCCCGTCCTAAAGCTTGACCACACTTCGGCTAAGTGTATGTGAAATTCCATTCCAATCGTATAAGCCATATCCAAATGTTTGATTTATTTCTAATTTCTTTTTTTTTGAAATTCCCCCACTGTTCGTTTGTTGTGTTAACAAATTTTGGTGTATTTTTGCACTCTTCTTATCATTGTGAATTTGTCACATTTAGCAATTACTCTCAGCTCCTATTAACAAGGTGTAAAAACTTTTCAATTGCCAAAAAAAGTCTTCGAAATAAATGCTGTACTTAGTTTACTTTGTGGTTTCCTGCGACCAATATCCGTGTGCGACACCAAAATATCTAATAATTGAGCGCGACATCAAGACATCACTTTTTGATTTTTCCTGCAGTGCTTCGTTGGCGACATCTAATAAATGATCGCGTAGTTTAACATAGTAATTTGATTTGAGTTGAGTACGCATCCAATACGAAACATATTTATGAAGTCGTCGGAAAGTCTGTTGGCAATTCGCTGTGTGTTTGCCAGCAGCTCTTCTTGTGGCGTAGTAATTGTTAATTGTGCAAAACAAGTGACAACGCCAATAAGTTCGGACGGGTGCACATTTATATATTCTCCACCTCTACGGCATCTCATTATTGGGTACATAAACTACAGAGTTTCAGTGTTTCACCGACGAGTTTACCACGTCATTCGAATATGTTTGCTTCACCGAGATCTTTCGAAATGAGGAACTGGCTGACAGCTTTCCATACCTGTAGATTAGAAAATAATATGTGTACATCAAACATTGGAAAGAACATTAGTACCGAGAATACTTACCCGGTTAAGTTGGCTCTGCTATCTGTTGTTGGTCTTGGCCAGCTTAATAAATGACTACCGAGAGCACTTCGGTGTTGTGAGTGCTTTCAAAGGATTTCATCCACTCGTTCCTTCCTTTCCTTGGTAAATTGTCATCCATCTACAAGGATCAAATGAAACCTTCTGCATCTCCATGAACTTGCCCCGGAAGATATTCCGGGATGCAAACTCTACTCTGGCCATAAGATTACTTCCTACGTATGTATGTACGTAGGTACAACTACGAAGAACAGCTACATACTTGTTTGGCGTATCTAATCACTTTCAATAAAATAATTCTCTTTTATTGATACCAAAAATAAAAATATGCATATGTATAGACAACGTCATTAAACAATGTGGGAATTTCCGAGGAAACAAAAAAAAAACAAAATTCAAAACCTGTTGTAGTGGGACACCCAAACTGAACACTTCTGGTTGAAGTGGTACGGCAGCAGTTCAACTGCCTCATTAATTATGATATAACGAGCACAATCAGTAGACCTTGCAAGGTCGCAAGTTAAACAACTATTGGCTTATAATTATATTAAAATTCTATAAGGCATTAAAGAGAATGTTATCTTTCAATTCAAAAAAAAATATTTATATTTTTTTAATATATCGAGACCTTACCCCTAAATAGATGTAAGTGTCATTTTGTCGAAATTCGATGGAAAATTGTCCAACACTCGTACTGCCAAAATATTAAAAATTATTAAAGCGCCTCGGTAGGCGAGTTGGTAGCGTGGTTGTCTATCAGCGTGGGGGTTGTGTGGATTCGATTCCCAACAGAGGCTTTGGTCTGTCGCTGCAAAAATCTAGCCATATGATCTGTGTCACCCGGTTTACCATTGGACCTACAATTAGAATATAAATTAAATTTGTATTGTAATTAAATAAAAAATAAAATAAATCAAAATTAAAAAATTATACTTACAAAGATGTAGCAAGTTGTTAAATTTCAAACAAAAAACCCTCTCTGGTAAAATGTTCTTTTTGGCCCTTTGGCCTCCATATTTTCACCTATTAATGAGCAACTCTTCTTCAGGCCAGGCACCATCTGTTTTCTTTTTTTCAGTCTTAAAAAAGTTCACACCCCACCAAGAGTTTTTTTTGGCATTCTGATATCGATGGGCATCGCTTCCGAACCACTGTGCAACGGTCCAGATATAAATCGACTCTTAAACACCTATGCGGCCGTGCACAGCGGTCATCTAAAATTCGACTTCAGCGAACTTATTTCATTTGTGGAACTGTCGTTGTGGGCGGGGGCAGGGTACAAATTTGAAATCATATCATAGATTTTAGCACGCAAAAAATACAAAAAAAAAACCGTTTAGCTCGTGTTTCAATCTAATCAATATCAATAAAGCGATTTCGTTTGCTAGCATTGTTATATTGTGTCCAAAAATGAACTTAATCACAACTTCCTTGATTGTCGTTTAAGGTGGTTGGGCTCGGAAATACACATCGTGTGGTTTAGAGTTGACTAAGTTGGCTAAAAACAAAATGGATTCGGAATCGGAGCAAAAGAAAGGTATTTAAGGATCTCAAAAGTGTAAACTTTAGTAAAACAATAACTTTCTATTTACCACAGGTCCCGTGTTGGGGATGCGTCATGTTCAGACCTTCCTGCTTTTCTTCAATATTGTGGCCATCTATGTGAGTCGCTTGAACATCGGCGTAGCTGTGGTGGCCATGACCAATGCCGCCACAACCAATCCCGACTTTCCGGTATGCAAATAATCCCATGTGCCTCCAAGCAGTTTAATGTGAATTTATACATTGTTTTTTTTTTTAAAGGAATTCGATTGGAATGAAAAGCAAATCTCGTACATTTTGTCCAGTTTCTATTGGGGCTACATTGCCACCCAATTTCTGGGAGGGATATTGTGCAAACGTTTTGGGGCCAAAATGATCATGGGCTGGGCCACATTCATTTCGGCCGCATTCAGTATTCTGACGCCTTGGGGCGTTACATGGGGCGGCTGGCAGGCCCTATGTGTCATACGTGTCGTGCAGGGCTTGGCCACCGGTGTGATATTTCCCTGCATTTACGAACATTTGGCCAAATGGTCGCCCAAACATGAACGCAATCGTTTGGGCGCCTTCAGCCACACCGGCCTTGACTTTGGCACGGTTTTGGCCATGGCCATAAGTGGTATTATTGCCAGCGGACCGATGGGCTGGCCGGGCATTTCGTATGTATCGGGCGGTATATGTTTATCGTGGTGCCTGTTGTGGGTGATTTTTGGTGCCAACAATCCATGCGAATCGAAATTCATTACGGAATCGGAGAAAGTGTACATAGAGTCATCGATGGCGCACGCCGATGATTTCCATCAGCAGAAAATCCCCATACCCTGGAAAGCTATACTGACATCGGTGCCCTTTATCGTTCTGTTGGTGGTGCGTTGCTCTCAAAAATGGGGCATGTCGACGCTGGAGGCCCAGATACCGTCGTATCTGAATGGTGTCCTAAATATGGACATCAAATCGAATGCCCTGTTCTCCGCCCTGCCCTTCTTCGCCAGTTGGGTGGTCTCATACGTATATTTGGTATTGGCCGATGTTATACAACATAGGAAAATGTTGAGCTTAACATCGCTGCGCCGAGTCTTCAATACGATTTCATGTTGGATACCCGCCATCGGTTTGGTGGGCATTGGCTTTCTGGATGGCGACAACAAGGCCTGGGCCCTCGCCCTAATGACCATAAATGTGGCCGTAAACAGTGGCAACACCATTGGCAGTTCCTTAAACGTCATCGATCTATCGCCCAATCATTCGGGTTTACTGTTTGCCATCATCAATACGGCCGCCAGTCTAATGCCTCTCGTATCGCCGCTGGTAGTCGGTGTGATTGTCACCGATGTGGTAAGTTCAATTGCGGTGATGGTGATGGATGAAGATGTGTAATCAAATTTCCTAATTCACAGCACAATCGTTCGATGTGGCAAATTGTCTTTGCCATCTCAGCGGCGGTCTTCTTTTTCGGCAATTTGCTGTACATCATTTTCGGTACGGCCGAAACTCAAACATGGGATGCCTTGGACTATTTGATGCCATCGAATATGGACGACGATTCGAGCGGCGAACCGGAGAACAGCATCGATATTCCGGAAACGAAAGCCGATTTGAAGGCCTTAGAAGGAAAAGACAATGCAGGATTCACATAAATTCTACAATTGCCTTTGTCTTAGTAATCTCGAAAAAGCCATTAAATTATTAATATTTAAAAAAAAAAAAAAACACACACAGTTAAGATTTTGTATTGGCAGGTAATTGACTAAAGGGTAGTCTCAAAGTGTTTCAAGGAATCTTAATATATATTTACCCTCGACACTGATTCACTGATACACTGACTCTGTCACACAGTACGTAGGAATTTAAATAGGCATTCTATAATTCTATAAATAATAATAATAAAAAAATAATATTTTTTTTTTGTACAGAAATTGTGTTTTCCCCAAATTTTTTTTGAACAAAAATTTTTTTTTTTCAAAATTTTTTTTTTTACAAAAATTTTTTTTTTTACAAAATTAAAAAAAAAAAATTTTTTCAACAAAATTTTTTTTTTTCAACAAACATTTTTTTTTCAACAAACATTTTTTTTTTCAAGAGAAAATTTTTTTTCAACGAAATGTTTGTTGCATCCATTTTAAACACATATTTCAACGGGCGCCATAAGCGCATTACAACTTACTAGTATATACTGTCCCAAAAATAAAAAAATGACACGGCATCACGCAATTGTGAATACAATTTTGGAATTATGAGAAAGTAGGCTATGGTCATTCAGAAAAGCAAAAACCTCAAAGAATTTCAGTCATTCCTATTCAACAGCAGAACCAGTGAGCCATGTATTGTTTGACTTTTTTAAAATATAATCTACGCAGATAAAACCACCAAATGCAATACAAAGGATTTAGTCATAAAATAGTGTTCCAGTGACGGCCACACCTTTCGAGGGCCAAGTCCCCCAAACTACGATAGCAAAAACGTCTACAGATTGAGTTTTTTATTTAAATATTTCGACCTTGAACTTGTAATTTCAACATCGTAATAAATCTTTATACCGTGCACTATAGAATGGAGTGCATACTAAATTTGCTATTCCATTGGCTGCGGTTGCCTTTTTCTCATTTCGACTTTTAAAGCAACCTCTGCCTAAATATTTTGGGAATTTATGTATTAAACAGTGCATACAAATTATGTCCGTGAGCTTGAATTGTACATCTCATTGATTAGAGAAAAATTTCTTCGTTTGCAAAATTTCATGTATTTTGAGGGAACACACTATTTCCTATATCGTGTACGGTTTAAACTTTTTGAATTGACTTTTACTTTGGCCACAAACGACTTTCACAATTCACAGCTTACGCATATGTGTCATCATTTTAAGTGGCCTTTTGACAGTTCACAGCTGTTGTCTTTGCTGCAGCAGGTGAACAAGTTGCTTTTGGAAATTAATAAGAAGATAAATCGCATTTTCGCGAACAACAGAAATCGTTAAAAACGTCAGCAACGCAAAAATACCACAACAATAGGGAAATCCCAAAATGATGAAAACGATTATTCACCAGCTGAAAAACGGAGAAGATCGTTTCTAAGTAGCGACAGTGATAATTGTTTGAAAAAAAAAAAATTGTTGAAAAAAAAAATTTTGTTGAAAAAAAAAATTTTTTGTTGAAAAAAAAAATTTTTGTGGAAAAAAAAAATTTTGTGGAAAAAAAAATTTTGTTGAAAAAAAAAAATTTAGAAAAAAAAATTTTGTTGAAAAAAAAATTTTGTAAAAAAAAAAATTTGTAAAAAAAAATTTGGTAAAAAAAAATTTGGGGAAACACAAAAAAAAATATTATTTTTTTTATTATTATTATTTATAGAAAATTATAGAATGCCTATTTAAATTCCTACGTACTGCGTGACAGAGTCAGTGAATCAGTGTCGAGGGTAAATATATATTAAGATAAGAAGATTAGATAGACGCATTTGTCTAACTCTTGAATTCAAAACATGTTTTAAGATTACTTTCTGTATTTGTTATCCTTTGTAGGCTTAAAATGGACCTTAAATTGTCGTACCCGACGATTTTGTGCCCTTCCCACAATCATACTGTACAACACAATGCCTGGTGTAGTGTACACAAGATTCGTCTCGACCAAGGTCAATAACACATTTTACCGGCTTTTCTTAATATTCTGCGCAATAAAGTTCACTGTTAACAAATCATATCTCCATACAATCGAATTTCGGGTTATTTCTGTATCGATCATTAAACTGACAAGATTACGATTTAAATTTTCGTTTCAAAACATAACAAACGTGCATTCGCGGTAAATCGGTAATTTAGCTTTGCAATTAGAAAACGACTCGCGGTTGTATACATATTGAAAATGAATCAATCTAATCTAATCGAAAATGCAGTCGCTTTTATACTGTGTGCGAACAGTTTACAACTCACGGTGTTGGTATTGCCCTGGTCAAAAATCCAAATTATTTTAAGGAATAGTGACGTGCGGATAAGTGTATTATTTATTTTCATAGGCATACGTGCGAATAGGTGGTTTACAAAAATAACTAACTTCATAATAACCGGTCATGTAGAAGATTGCAAGCACCCTTCAGTACACGAGGGCAGTTTAATAAGTCGTCCGTCTCCCAGATATGACTCTGCGAACAGCCGACTTTGCACAATTTGTGTGAATATATTTCCCTTTGAAATTAAATGAAGAAACCGAAAGAAGAAAACCTTTCAAAAAATAATTTGTATACAGTGGACAACGAATATAAGAAAGTCATCAAATTCCACAAAGTTCATCCTTATAGGCGATTTTTTCTTATAAGCAATTATGGTTATGTAGAAAGTCAACCACGGTGTTTTTTGCAGAACTTGCTTATATGTGACTTTTTTTCTTATAAGAGATGTTCTTGTATCCGTTACCTATTGTACTTACTGAACACGATCGTCCACATGCCGTTCATCAATACCGTAGACGTTCCACTGATGTGGCCAAAGCGGGGCTTTCGCCTGAAATGTGGCCAAACCTGATTGGCGAAAGCAAATTTTGATGAGCGGCGAGCGTTAGTAAGCAATAAAGTTCACTTTTAAATAATTTGCCGCATTTGGGGAATGCGAGATCCATGAAGCACCATAACATGAACAAATTGTGACTATTTGGATCCGCCGTTTGTTCCAAAACCATCGTTGGACAATTTTTCTTCAGAGATGGCCAAACAGTGGATCAGAATCGATACCAGCGGATGTTGGCTCATTATATTTGTCCGCAAATGTGCGATTTTTGTGGTGCTATTTCAAAACCACCCTCCTTGACCATTAATGTGCTCAAGACAAACATACGAGCCGAAATCAAAGCACGAGTTGCTCGGAGAACTGATGGAAACTGTAGGAGAAATGGAACATTTCGCCGTGACCAATAAAGGGGGGTCATCAAACAATTTTAAGCGGCTGTTTTCCACCTCGACTTTACGAGTAAGAAGCCATATAAGACTTCTATAGAAAAACATTGGCCGTTCTGAGCTGACTTTAAACAGTAGGTCCCGATCAGTGAGTATACAAATTATATCGTGGACAGCTCATTGATTCGAGAGAAGTTACCCGTCTGTTCCTTCATGGAATCTCAAGGGAATAAGTGAGTAATAAAGACGGTTACTTAAATAGAGTTCTATTTGAAAAGGTAGTACAAATAAACTATAAATACAATAGAATTCGGATATAAAGACTTTGAAGGAACCGCAGAGTTTCGTCGACCTTTTTTTGTTATAAAAAATTAAAATCTTATTTTTTGTAAAATATATTTCTGGTTACTCACATTTACTCATAATGTTTGTTTGCTGTTTGTTGTTTAAAATATATTGAAGAATATTTGATTTAATGTTTGTTGTGTTGTCGCAAATATTTTCCATCTCGTTTTAAATTTCTGCAATGATATTTCAATTGCACTGAATATATCAGAAATGGAATGGAGGTTCATCTTCAGCAGCACGACTTCTTATTCCGGCGGGTTTAAGCAGTGTGCAATTGTGGTTGGCGTAACGCGATACCAAGCGGATGCTACCATACTAATAGAATCTAATAATGTAAAACTATACTCACCCCTTTTTGTCTCTATATCACGAGTCGGTTAAAACACTAATTATGTTCCAAATTTAGATTTTCAATATACAATAACACCTGGTCCATCGACTGTAGAACTGTTATCGACCAACAATACAATTTTTTTGTTTTTTTGTTAAGAGTGTGTTATACTCGAATACAAGCTAAATAATTTGTTTTGTGGTACTCACTCCGCACCCGACTATCCCTGAACTGTCCTACCTAGAATAACAACAAAGCCAATCATTATAATAAAACGTTCTAAACGATTTTTGTAGTAACGAAATTTATGACATAAATTATATCATTGGATAGAATCAAATTTTTTATTTAATTTTGAGTACTGTATCAGCAGCAAAATTAACAAATAAATTACTCAAAAATACAAAAACAAAAGCTTAGTGATTGTATTTTCGTTGGGTGCCTTTAAATAGGCCAAACATATAAGAATGTGTGAGGGCTCGTTTTCTATTGTGATAATGCCGCTTTATCATAGTGTTTTCATTATAATACAGAGAGTGTTGACAGAGAACGAGAGAGAGAGAGAGGGAGTGCGAGACATAGTGAGAGTTTCAATTCGATTTATATCGATGTTGTTGTACAGGGTGCTCCAACAAGATGTGTTTTTCTTTGTTGGTAGTCAAAGAAAAATGGAATTTTTTGTTCGGATCTTTATTTCATAATAAAGAGGAAGATATGCGGTTAATAATGAAAAACAACAACAGCCAAATGGCCACCACAACCACGCTTACAGGACCATATCCGTTTCATCAAATTTCCCGTAACCAAATCGCAAAGTGGCTGCCCCATGTCCTCGATTGCCTCACGAAATATATCTTTGAGGTCTTGAATTGACGCTGGGCTTTTGGCTTAGACCTTATCTTTCACGTGGCCCCAATTGAAGAAGAAGTCGCAAGGTGTTAAATAACAAGATCTCGTTGGCCAATTGTGATCAACTCTTCGAGTGATAACACGGTGCGGAAACTGTTTAGTTTTGCGAACTGTGACTGCACGATTTTCACCATTTTTGTTGTGAATTTTAATAATTTCAATGCGTTGTTGAAGCGTGTCTCATTCCATTTTTCGTAATGGAGTAGTTTCTACTTGTCAAATGTCAACGAATTACAGCTTCAAAAGTCACAGTTACCGAAATACCGGGTCATTCAGAATAACACCTCTTATTGGTGAACCCTGTATCTTCTTTCACCTACTGTGTATAGCATTTGATGTTTGTTTGTATTTTGTCAAACTGCCGTCTAAACGATGCTCATTTGATACAAAGTCCATTTTGTTTTGGCTTAAAACTTGCTACAGCACGTAGTTCCAAACGAAGGAAATCTCGTTTAGTACATCTAATTTCCATATCTCTATCGCTGTCGGTGTGAACCTTAAATAGAACGCCAGGCGCGTGTCAATGAGCTCATTATTTCCCAATGTATGTTTAAAATATATTTTATGATGATTGTGTTCGGGGATTTATGGAGCATAATCATAAAACATAAAACGACGGCAAAAAATGAAAAATGATAAGAACTGGAAATAGACCAATCGTCATATACAATATTCGCCAGTATGAAACTATAAATAAGGAACTGACGGGAATAGATCAAGGCTGATTGGTCTATACGAGTTATACAACAGATAATTAAGGAAGGTGATATTTTCAGAACTATTAACAATTCTCAATCGGTGAATTGCCAAAGACTATGTGTACAACCTTTTCAAATTCCCACATGCGTTGCAATCTGCAAAAGTCGGATGACGACATCACAAGGCTCTCGAATGGAGCCACCAAATCAAAACAAGAACTGCAACGAGAGTACCGTTTTAGGAAGACATGCCTGGGTGCTACTAATGTACAGATATATCCAGCGGAATGCGGAAAGAAGCTCTTCATAAAGAAAAGAGAAGATTCTGACAATAATTCTCCAGTTTATGACACTATTGCTAACATGACAAAGGTCTCGAATGGAATACTCAGTGAATATAAAGGAGAGCCAACAAACCGCAATTTGTGCGACCCATCAAGACAAGACCTAAAGGGTGTTTTTTATTGGGGTATAGAACTTTAAGTTGGCATCACTTTTTTAACTGGCGGTCATTTTGTCAGCTGTCAAGTAATTAATATTTAGTTTTGTTTGCCATTTCATCATGAACAGGTTGACAAAAGAACAACGCTTGCAAATCGTGCAAATTTATTTAGAAAATAATGGTTCAGTTCGCGAAGTTCACCGCAAGCTCCGTCCATTTTATGCCATTACATCCACAAAAACTGACTGTTTGGTGTGCTCTATGGGCTGGTGGAGTCATTGGGCCATACTTCTTCCGAAATAATGCTGGAGAGTCAGTTACCGTTAATGGAGACTATTTTGTTCCCGAATTGGATGGCATGAATGTGGATGAGTTGTGGTTCCAACAAGTGGTTGAAAATTGGACCTGTAGAATTGGCTTTATTCGAGCCAGCCGCGGCGGCCACATGCCCGAAATCATATTTAAACATTAATGGCATAAAATTATCCTTCCAATAAAGCCAAATTGATGGACATTAAAACGATTTTCTTGTGTTTTATTTCAATTCGAAGTTCTATACCTCAATAAAAAAACACCCTTTACAACGAGATGAGAACACATGCATCGTACAAATCAGCATGGAATGAATAAAATACAGGTTTAGACAGATGTGACTTGGTGCCACTAATATACCGACAATGGAGAGATACGCTCTCTATAAAGCAACAAGATTTCGAAGATGATTTCTTGATTTAAAATAACTATTGATATTAACAAATGGCATTCGAATTTAATTAGATCCCGCAATTCATTGAATTCCGTCGAATAGTTGACACTCGCCAATCTTTCGCTTGTTCGCTCTGGCTCTGTCGATTTATTTGCTCCGATATTCGTTCGATTCCACGGTTTGTCCATTAACGCGATCCGGCATTCGTTCGATTCTCCGAGCTTCAGTCGCACCCGCGTTTCAATCGGTTCCGTAATTCATTCGTCCTACTTACTTAGTTATTTCCCTTAACATTCCATGAAGGAACAGACGGGGAACTTCTCTGGAATCAGTGCGCTGTGCGCGATATAATTTGTATACTCACTGACCGAGACCTACTGTTTTGAAAGTCGGCTCCGAACGGCTAATGCTTTTCTAGAAAAATTTTACATGGCTTAGAGATTACTCTCTTACTCGTAAAGTCGCCAACATTTACGAGGTGGAAACAGTCGCTGAAATAATGGTTGATGGTCTTAACCGGTTTCGAACTCGAGTTCTTCTGTCGCATACACTACCCACCACACCACGGCCGTCCACAAATTCGTCGTTCGTCCTACGATTCATTAAATCTCGATTTATTCAATTCCCCAATTCATTTCATCTCGCAATTCGTTCGCTCCCAAATTTATTGGCGACCGCGATTTGTTTCCTCCCTTGAATCATTCTATTCCGAGATTCGTTCGCTCCCACAATTCGTTCGCTCTCGTGATTCATTCTATTTTGCGATTCATTCGCCTCGTTGTTTCGTTTGCTTCATCGCGACTCACTTCCACTAGTCCTCTGCGCCTGAGTTACACCGCAGATAGGGTGAACGTTTGAATTAATCCTTTATTTCCAGAAGTAGAATTAATCTTACTTATCCTAACAGTTAGAGAGATTAAAACAAAACATACCCTTTGTCACCTCAAACCGAGCAGCTGTAATTATTCTGCAGTCGCCGAATCCAACGTTCCACCGAGTCATAAATTATTTGTTATCCAAGTCCTTCCAAATTCTGCTTTCGCGTCCTAGTGAAATCAGCAGCAGTGAAGTTTCTGGCACACCACCGAAATCAGCCAGATTCATACTTATCCGTATCTTCGTGTCCATCTACAGTAATATCAGAATTAAATATTCGGACCGCTTAAATCTCGCCGGTATCATCCTGTCAATTCCGCGTCATCTTTTGTCCGACTGACTCAGATGTAGTCGAGAATTAATGCGATTCCTGAAAGTATATAGATAAATATATTCAATTACAACTTGAATTATACGCCCACACATGATAATTGTGGAGATATCAGTAATTATGACTCGTAGACCTATATAGACCATTAAACAATCAGTCGTAACTGAACAATTTACGATGTTGCCATCGAACAAAGTCTAAAGCGTCTACTCCTGACAACCCCTAAGTATAGGTGTTTATATTATTGTTATTCTTAATACATTTAATGTTTCTTTGTGTTTAAAAATACTTGGAATTGATTTTTATTCGTGTATCAATTTAATTTATTGCCTATTTTTGATTCTATTGAAAAAACGGGAAATCGGGAATTTGTCTGATAATGAAAAAAGCAAAATTGTGCTCGCATTTGGGGAATAGACTTTTTTTAAATGCATTTTGTCATATGGCATACTAAACATTTTTTTAAATTCTGTGGGTTAGCTCACTTCTCCATCGGAATTGTAGGTAGTTAGAATACTATTCTAGTATTCATCACATGATTATGGAAATCTCTTGATAGGATATCTTGTCATTACTACATTCTATATGATAGTCTTTCGAGCATTTCTGTAGCGGATAGGACCTTCTTTTTACATTTTCGACATTAGCTAAGGAGAAAGACGAAACAAGGTGCCGCATATACATTCCATATAGTATGCAAATCCCTCCAAAGTACATGAAAGAAATTTTATCACAGATTTCAATTCAGTCATTCCCAATAAAAATTACGAATCCTGTCACTTTCAAAACAGTAAGTAAATTAACATGCATTTCTTTTATTACAGACTGTAAGAAATTATGAACTAAAGTGGAAACCTTACTGATGGTCTAAAGACAAGTGCCATTGGAGACGAATGGTTTAGAAGTGTTTTCACACCGACTGGATACATGGGCGTTCAAGGAAGAAGATGTGAAGATTTAATAAGATTATTGTTTAGTAATATCTATTAATAATTGGGAAAAATCAAAACTGAATATGAAAGGCCGACAAGAAAATTAAAGTGAACTCAAAATGTTGTGTTTTTTTTTAATTGAAAAATATCGTATTCAAATGCAGCCTTCTATATATCATGGTTCTATTTAATCTGAATCATAGCAATAATTCAAATATGTTCGACCCTATTTGAATTATCGCATTTCGTGAATTTTTGAATACTCGTGATCATTGGACAGCTTGTGTTGAATACGTATATCTCATAGTCGGAACATATGCTTAGCTAACCATGACCACCGTTTCAGTTAATTACAGATATTTTCCAATATTTCTTTCTCTTTTCTTCCACTGTGACAATTCCCAGTCATCGTTGGAAAGATGTTACCTTAAGCTTCGCATTTAGTTTACTTTATCATTATGCACTGTCATTTAATAAAAATCACCAAAAAAAAATTATCTTTACGATATTTGTAAAAAAAAAAAAACACTTCGTCAATAGTTTAAAATCTCATTTCGTTTTTAAACCGACTAACGAAACAAAGCACCGATATTTTTCCCATGATACCCCTATACAAATAGAAGCCTCTAAGCAAATTTATTGTCATAAAGTTTAAAAAATGTTTGGCATAAAAGATTAGTTGTCAAGGCAACAACTATAAAATATAAGATATTGAATGCACTGAGTTGCACAGAAGTTCTACAAGAACATTCACGTCATCTTGGTTTTTAGTTATTGTTATATCAAATCGGGATATAAAAACTAATGTTTTTTCATCCGTCACATATTTGGGGAGTGAGAATCAACTGGGGAGTGAGTGATTCGCATTTTGAAAATATTGCACACGCACCCCTGTGAGGAACAGTTTGGCCATCGGCTCTATAATTTTGGAAATTCTTCATTTTTATTGAGGAATTTTTTATAAATTGTTTGGGAGATTTTTAGACGAAATTTTCATGTTGGCCTTATGGGGATTTTTCATGGGAATTCTTCATTTTCTTTAATGCATTTTTTTTGGGAAATTTTTCAGATTTTTTTTGAAATTCCATGATGGGGATTTTTAATGTATTTTTGAGAATTCTTCATTTTTATTGAGGAATTTTTTATAAATTATTTGGGGTATTTTTCAGAATTTTTGTTGAAATTTTCATGTTGACCTTCTAAGGATTTTTCATACATTTTTGGGAATTCATTATTTTTATTAAGAATTTTTTATAAATTATTTGAGGGATTTTTCAGAATTTTTGTTGAAATTTTCATGTTGACCTTGGGTTGTTGGGGATTTTTTATGTATTTTTGGGAATTCTTCATTTTCTATAAGGAATTTTTTACAAATTTTTTTAAAAATTTTTCAAATTTTTTTTCTTTCAAATTTCATAATGGGGATTTTTCTTTAATTTTTGGGAATTCTTCAGTTTCATAAGAATTTTTTAAAAATTATTTGGGAAATTTTTCAGATTTTTTGTTGAAATTTTCATGTTGGCCTTCTAGGGATTTTTCATGTAAAGGGTGTTTTTTATTGAGGTATAGAACTTCGAATTGAAATAAAACACAAGAAAATCGTTTTAATGTCCATCAATTTGGCTTTATTGGAAGGATAATTTTATGCAATTAATGTTTAAATATGATTTCGGGCATGTGGCCACCGCGGCTGGCTCGAATAAAGCCAATTCTACAGGTCCAATTTTCAACCACTTGTTGGAACCACAACTCATCCACATTCATGCCATCCAATTCGGGAACAAAATAGTCGGTTATCATGGCTCTATACCGGTCTCCATTAACGGTAACTGACTCTCCAGCATTATTTCGGAAGAAGTATGGCCCAATGACTCCACCAGCCCATAGAGCACACCAAACAGTCAGTTTTTGTGGATGTAATGGCATAAAATGGACGGAGCTTGCGGTGAACTTCGCGAACTGAACCATTACTTTCGAAATAAATTTGCACGATTTGCAAGCGTTGTTCTTTTGTCAACCTGTTCATGATGAAATGGCAAACCAAACTAAATATTAATCACTTGACAGCTGACAAAATGGCCGCCAGTTAAAAAAGTGATGCCAACTTAAAGTTCTATACCCCAATAAAAAACACCCTTTATTTTTGGGAATTCTTCATTTTCTTTAAGGAATTTTTTACGAATTGTTTGGGGGATTTTTCGGATTTTTAGTTGAAATTTTTTTATGTTGACCTTATGGGGATTTTTCACATACTTTTGGGAATTCTTTATTTTCATTAAGGATTTTTTTTTTTTATAAATTATATGGGGCATTTTTTTTTTTTTGATTTTTAGTTGAAATTTCATGTTAACCTTCTAGGGATTTTTCATAAGTTTTTGGGAATTCTTTATTTTCATTCAGGAATTTCTTATAAATTATTTAGGGCATTTGTTAGATTTTTAGTTGTCATTTTTTGATGTTGACCTTATGGGGATTGTTCACATACTTTAGGGAATTCTTCATTTTCATTGAGAATTTTTTTAAAAATTATTTGGGGATTGTTCATATATTTTTGGGAATTCTTCATTTTCTTTAAGGATTTTTTGTGAATTTTTTGGGGGATTTTTAAATGAAATTTTTGACCTTCTGGGTGATTTTTCAGATTTTTTGTTGAAGTTGTCATGTTGGCCTCATGGATAATTTTCATGAAATTTTGGGAATTCTTCCTTTTCATTAGGGATTTTTTTTTATAAATTATTTGGGACATTTTTCAGAATTTTTTTTTTAATTTTCATATTTTTTTATGGGGATTTTCATGTATTTTTGGGAATTCTTCCTTTTCATTAGGGATTTTTTTTTATAAATTAGTTGTAAAACGGGACTACAAACAACCAATGCATGGATATTTAATTAATGAAAAAAAATACTAAAATATGTAAAAAAAATATACAATTACCCGATTTAGAATGTTATCCCCCTTGTTTACAACAAATTGTTCACCGAATTCGAAAAAGTTTACTTAATCAAAAGTTAAAGACTTTCGGCCGATGAAATTTGATTCTGGACCACTGTGGAGGAAACAATTTTTATATTGGGTGTAGATTTTATCTATTTTAGCACAGATTTAAATACCATCATTTCGAATAAAGACAACGATAAGCGGCGATAACAAATCTTATCATTTGCAAAACAGTAGGCGAATTAACATGCATTTTTTATAACAGTCTGAATGGAAGTGTGAGTTCAAGTGGAATTCATTCTGATGATCTAAAGATAAAATAAAGCACAAGTGCCATTGAAGTCGGATGGTTCAGCAGCGTTTTCAAACCCGATTGATAGTGGATACACCAAAATGAGCTTTGAAGGACAAAAAGGTGCTTATTTAATAAGACTAAATCATAAACTAAATAAGACTAAACAAAAAAATTATCAAAATAATTGAATGGTTTTCAGACTAAAGGGTGAAGTTTTTGCTATGTTTTTGTTTATGCCAATTCACGCCTGATTCGTGATATATGTCAAATTAAAAAATGTTTAGTGCTGCTTGACAAAATCGACCACCTGGAAGATTTTATAGAAGGACTTTGGTCGAAAGCCATTCAAAATACAGCTGATGCAGGAGCTGAAGACGGGCGGCCTTAGAAAAAAAAAAGTATTTCATCAACGCGGATTATTTGTGTCCCAATGGGTGAACAGAGTTGCCGAATTTGGTCCGAAGACTAGCCAGAGGAAGTTCAAGAACTGCCAATGCACCCTGAATAATTCACTGCTTGATGTGGTTTATTGATCGGAGGCATAATTAGACCGTACTTCTTCAAATACGTTTAAGGCCGCAACTTTGCGGTCGATGGACCATTGTACCCTTCGATGAACAAGGTCTTGTTTTTTTTTTTGCCCAAATGGAAGAACAGGACTTACTCGTATCATTGGTGATATATCGGCCGAGATGTTGGAAAAAGCCTGCCAAAATTGGAATTGGAACATTTGCATAAAATAATCTTTCACAAGTAAATGACTGGCATTGATGTACTTACTTAAGCTGGTTCGATAACCTCCTGTTTGGTCTTGGTCTGCTCAACAAATGATTTCAAAGTTTGACGGACTTGAGCCTGCTTTCTCAGTTTGTTATTTCCACGATTGGTCCTTCCGCCGGAGTCACGGTCCTCCCCGTCTGCGCTTTCCGCATTTGTAGCTGTAGCATCTGATTTATCGATTCCAATATATTCACCTTAACAAATATTCTGTGTTTTCTTTAATATTAAAAAAAAAATCAAAAGAGTATTGTTGTTACACTTACCATTTGCAGTCCCAGGAATCCATGTTGTCCACATTTGGAAAGTTCTACACTCAAATGTAATATCAAAATGTAATATTTTGTTGTTGCAGGTCCCACATTGGGAATGCGTCATATGCAGGCCTTGTTGCTTTTCCTCGATATGGTGGCAATTTATGTCAGTCGTTTGAATATCGGCGTTGCTGTGGTGGCCATGACAAATGCCCAGACTACCAATCCCGATTTTCCGGTATTTAAACTGTTGTTCGTGAAACTCATGGCAAAATTTTACTTTCGTTTTTTTCGTCTTCTTCACTTTCAGGAGTACGACTGGGATGAAAAGAAAATTTCCTATATACTCTCCAGTTACTATTGGGGCTACATTGTGACCCTATTTCCGGGCGGAATTTTGTGTAAACGCTATGGTGCTAAAATGGTCATCGGCTGGGCGACATTCATCTCGGGGGCCCTATGTGCTGTAACGCCCTGGTGTGTTGGCTGGGGTGGTTGGCAGGCTTTCTGTACCATACGCATCTTGCTGGGCCTTAGTCAGGGTCCTGTCTTCACCAGCATCTTTGAACATTTGGCAAAATGGTCACCGTTACAAGAGCGCACCCGCTTGGGCGCTTTTAGCCACACCGGCTTGGATTGTGGTACAGTTCTGGCCATGGGCATAAGTGGTGTTATTGCCGAAGGAGCCATGGGCTGGCCGGGCATATCGTATGTATGTGCTGTTATGTGTTTTGCCTGGTGCATGTTGTGGCTGCTGTTTAGTGCCAACAATCCATGCGAGTCCAGATTTATTACGGAGGCTGAGAAACTATACATAGAGTCGTCTATGGATCATGGGGATGACTTTCATAAAAAGAATATTCCCATTCCATGGAAAGCGATATTTACGTCAGTGCCCACACTGACGTTGGTTATATTGCGCAGCGCTCAAAAGTGGGGTATAGCCACATTTGAGTCTCAGATACCCCTGTATATGAATGGATTATTAAATATGGACATCAAATCGAATGCCTTAAATTCGTCTCTGCCCTTCCTCGCCAGCTGGTTTATGTCGTATGTGTTTCTGCTGTCCGCCGACGTTTTGCAACAGAAGAATGTCCTGACCTTAACCTCCATACGGAAACTGTTTAGTAGCATTGCAAGTTGGATACCCGCCATTGGATTGATTGGCATTGGCTTCCTGGATGAAGACTGGAAAAACTTGGCTGTCGCTTTAATGACCATTAGTGTGGCCCTGAATACGGGCAACATTATTGGCAGCTGCCTGAACATCATTGATTTGTCGCCCAATCATGCCGGTTTACTGTATGCCATTGTAAATACGAGTGCCAGCTTGATGGCTCTAGTAACGCCTTTGGTTGTGGGCGTCATTGTCACCGATGTTGTAAGTTCCCATTGACAAATGATTACTTAGTTATTTTGCTAATAATTTCAGTTTGTTTTCTCTTCTTTTAGAGCAGTCGTACCCAATGGCAAATTGTATTTGCCATCTCGGCTACGGTTTTATTTTTCAGCAATCTGCTGTTCATAATTTTCGGCACAACCGAAACTCAACCATGGGATGCTGATGACTTTTTGCAGCGCCGAGATGTAGACATCTGTTCTGCTGAGCAGCAGTGCAGCAATGATTCGGAAACATCGAAAGAAAGGAATATTGAAACGCCTGCAATAAAATAGAATTGAGTTGTTAACTTTTAAGAAATAGTTCGAATGGTACTTGCAGCACTTTTCCGCTCGAAAACTTGGCAGAAAGTCAGCGCTTGAACAACGTTGGGAAATAAATGTTCAAAGAATTAAATTCTATTCCATCAATAAGGGGAATCTTTGAATGTTCTTTGACTAAACCAAAAAAATAAAGATATAAAACACAAATAAAATGCAATTCAAACTTGAAACACCCAATAGCTACATTTATCCACATGAAAATCAAATTTTTTGTGGAGATTTCAAGGCCAAAACTGTTTTTGGCTGGAGGCTTCAAACGGTTCTATCTACACTACTTGGTGATATTACAACTTAGTAATGATGTTTACAGAAAGATAGATGTTAGACTCCATGTTTATTATACCGAGATTTAGTATGACTGGCCTTCCAACCGGAGGCAATTTAAAAACTAATCCAAAACTTTTATAGTTTGTTATTTTCTGCATCGGATGAGGAACATTTTCTTTCTTTGGACACCAGGTAGTCATCAGCATCCCATGGTTGAACCGCAGTAGTACCGAAAATGATGTAAAACAGATTGCCAAAAAAGAATATCGCTGCTGAAATGGCAAAGACAATTTGCCACTGGAAACGATTGTGCTGGAAATTTCAAAAAATAAAATAAAATATATTAGTACCCGATTAGCGACATACGCCCATCTCTGTTTACCACTAACTTACCATATCGCTGACAATAACACCAACCACCAGGGGCGATAACAGCGGCATCAAACTCGCCGCCGTATTTACAATCGAATAAAGTACGCCCGTATGATTTGGCGTCAAATCGATAATATTCAAAGCACTGCCCACAATATTGGCACTATTCATGCCCACACTGATGGTCATCAGGATCAAGGCCAAGTTTTTATAGTCTTCGTCGAGAAAACCCAAAGCAATCAAACCGGCTGCGGGCACCCAACAGGCAATGCTGCTGAACAGCCGGCGTAGGCTGGTTAAGGTCAAGATCTGGCGATTTTGGAAAATATCCCCCAATACCATGAAGCCGTATGTCATGAGCCAACTGGCCAGGAAGGGCAATGAGGAGAAAAGGGCATTCGATTTAATGTCCATATTCAGGACTCCATTCAAATAGGACGGTGTCTGAGCGGCAAACACAGACATTCCCCAGAGCTGGGCACAACGTACAATCAAAAACACCATAAATGGTATTGAGGTGAATACAGCTTTCCATGGTGTGGGAATTTTCTTCTTGGGACCCTCATCCTTTGGTGGCACGGATGATTCTATGTAGTATTTTTCCGCTTCCGTTATGTATTTGGATTGCGATGGAGTATTGGCGCCAAAAACCAACCACAACAGACACCAGATCAAACAAATGCCGGCGGACATATAAAAAACACCCGGCCAACCCATGGGTCCTTTGGCAATAAGGCCGCTTAGGACCATGGCCAAAAATGTGCCACAATCCAAACCGGACAGGCCCAATGCTCCCAAACGATTGCGTTCCTTGAGGGGAGACCATTCGGCCACATGTACATAGACACAGGGAAAAACCAGACCCTGGGTCAAACCCTGCAGAACGCGCAGGGCGCTGAAAGCCTGCCAGCCACCCCAACTCACGCACCAGGGTATCATGGCACTGAGCACAGCCGTGACGAGTGTGGACAGGCCCAAAACAACTTTGGCACCATACTGTTTGCACAGAACTCCGCCCGGATATTGTGTCAACACGTAGCCCCAAAAGAAACTGGAGTGTATATAGGAAATTTCCTGTTCATTCCAATCGAATTCCTGTAAGCGAAAACAGTAGAGCGTGTTTGATTAAATGATAACTCAGGCATATGTGTAAATACCGGAAAATTTGGATTGGCATTTTCGGCATTGGTCATGGCCACGACCGCTACACTGACATTCCAACGGCAGACATAGGTAACCAACATATCGAAGAATATGAGGATGGACTGAACATGTCGCATCCCCAGAAAAGGGCCTGCAAAATAGGAAAATTATTCTATAGAATATGAATTAGATTATATATTTTCAATACATACCTTTATTCCCTTCGGCGGTCATTTCAAATTAATGTGTTCTGCATGGTCCGATGTATATTTGAAAATACTTCTGTACTAAACGGCTGTCACGGCTATAGAGTGTACACACATTTTTAGCTGTAATAAAAGATTGAGTTATTTCGTTATTAAAGTGATTACAGTTGTTATCAGTTAATTGTTTCTATTAACTATAGGTGCATAGAATGTAGATTTGTTCTGCAGCGGCATATTCGGTAGACCAAATATTTTCTTTTTTTAATTTCCTGCGAAGGCGGATTGAAACGCATTAAATATTTGTTGGGTAATTGGAAATTAATCCGATATTTTTAATGGGCAGAATGCATTTCCATAAATGTCATTTTTTTATTTATTCAATTAAAACTCAATAAAATTGTTAAGCTCTCTTTGATGTAGAATAGGTCTAGTTTTTCCCTGTGTCTAAGTGCATGTAGCCAAATGGTCACATTTAAAGGAACGCAATCGTTCGTATTTTTTGTGAATTTGCAGCACAATCGTTAACAGTGGCAAATTGTTTTTGTCATTTCAGCGGTCATATTATTTTTTTTGCCAATTTGTTGTACCTGATTTACTGTAGTACAGAGGTGCAGCCATGGGATGCGGCGGACTTTCTGGTGGCCAAGGACGGTGGAGCTTCAAAGGACAGTCGAAGAGATTAAAATAGGGAAAATAACGTAAAAAAAATAAAGTATTTTAAATCATCTCTCTGCGAATAAAATAGTTTAAATTTGAGTAATATAAAAATTGTTATTAAGATCGGTTCATATTTGCCAGACGTGAATAACAAACCTAGAAAGATCACCGCGGTGGTTAGTTACTAGCACTGGCTGATAAATACCGATTGGAATACCATTTTGCATTTGAAGCAAAGGAAATTTGCCAATTTTTTCCGCTGTGTACCTTACTGTCAAGTAATTAATTCGCCTTTTGATACTTAAAAATTTCACTTGTTTGCTCTAAATGTAGTCTATCCTTCAAGAGGCCATTTCGGTCGGTCAAATGACATTCGCCAAAATTGGGGAACCTTCCAAGATTCAAATTATAAAAGTTACCCCCGGTCCAAAGTAATATTTTTTTTTCAAAATCGATATTTTTAAAGTAGTTGCTACAACCAAACTACATATATTTGGAACAAATAAACAAATGAAAAAATTTCATAATCTAAAAAAGGTAAATATTTTCAACTAGTAAGTTGTAATGCGCCTATGGCGCCCGTTGAAATATGGAAAAAAAATTTTGTTGGAAAAAAAAAATTTTGTGGAAAAAAAAAAATTCTTGTGGAAAAAAAAAAAAAAATTCTTGGAAAAAAAAATGCTTTCTTGAAAAAAAAATTTTTGATGAAAAAAAAAATTTTGTTGAAAAAAAAAATTGTTGTTGAAAAAAAAAATTGGAAAAAAAATTTTGTAAAAAAAAATATTTGTAAAAAAAATATTGTAAAAAAAAAAATTTGGTAAAAAAAAAATTTTGGAAAAAAAAATTTTTTTTGGTAAAAAAAAAATTTGGTTAAAACACAATTTCTGTACAAAAAAAAATATTTTTTTGTTTATTATTATTATTTATAGAATTATAGAATGCCTATTTAAATTCCTACGTACTGCGTGACAGAGTCAGTGAATCAGTGTCGAGGGTAAATATATAGTTATATATTAAGATAGGATTTAATTAAAATTTTTTTTTAAAGATCTCCAAAATTGAATTTGGGACCACTGCGCGTCGGATAAACGCACCAACATCGTTTAAACCATTCATTAATTTGGGTCAAGCGCTATAATTTTAATGTATTCTACACCCGGAGTGTTGGCTACGTCAGTTATACCAAAAGCCTATGTTTATGTAGTCAACGTAGACGTAGAAGCGGTGTAAGATGCCTTCCATGTTTGGCCTTAGACAGCTATTTATTGTTAACTTGATAGATGTTGTTCAAAACTGTACGACAGTGCAACAGATAAGAAATCTAATCACATTTAATCACTTGCATTTGCTGTCTATACCCTCCACCGTAGTCTGACTGGTATATTAAATTTTCAGTCCGTTGGTATGTATAAGTATAAGTATAAGGTTGACGTCTCTGGTGAAGTCTGACCTGGCAATTGTCAGTTGTGCCCACTGTGATACTTTGGAATGCCCTCACTGATGGAGGGTATACACGATTCGGTCCGACCGAACTACTATGTTTTTTTTCTTTTCAGCCTAAATATTGAGATATTTGTGCCAGTAGCGGAAAAATATTTATATTAAATGGCCAATGAGAGAAATAAAGGCATGCAATTAAAAGTGTTAGAATACCAAACTATTTTATCAGTTTCTGTCTGCCCGCATTTCAACAACAAAAACGAAATGCAGTTGACATCATTTTTGTAATGTGGATTTTCAGTATAAAGGTTGCACTAAATACAATAGCAACCGTTTTCATTTTGCTAAAAATACGGCACATTGATTAAGAGTCGATTTGGGTAAAAGTTCGCTGTTACCTGGAATTTGAGGGCGGATAAGGTTTTATAACAAAACAATTGTGTGTGATTTTAAGTGTCTTCGTTGTTCAGCGAGGGTTAAACGAAATCCTGTCTGCGCGTAATAATCACAATATAACATGTGACTGTTAAGAATAATCTTCTAATATAAAATAAACTATAAACACTTTTTTAATTTCTCTCCCTCCGACTACCGCCGAAACTGTAAGCGCTTTCAAATTGCGGTAACTGCAAACATTTATTTGAATCGAGACCAGTGCACTGTGAAGAATTGAGCAATTGCCTTTCTATCTTTGTAAAAGTTCGTTGTGCCTTTATTGAAAATGTCAACATCCGATTTAAGAAGTGGTGTAGACACTCAAGATCCAACGGCAGCCGTTAGCATTTCTGGTTCCAAAGACAAGGGTGAGCATGATCCAACGGGGATATTACAAATATCTATGGAGAATGAAAAATAAATAGATGTTGTCGAAAGAATAATTTTCATTAAGGGCATATACCGCAAAAGAGAGCTGCAACAAACGCCATCTGGACCTATAGGCCCATGTGGATATAACATGAGTCATGGTCAATAGACGCAGGAGAACTCTGAGACAATGTAGAATTAGCACCGCCACTGGTGGAAAATCTGGAAAAATCCAAATACAAAATTGTTTTATTAATTAAAAAAAATTTAGGCATATTTTTATATTTATATTTATTATTAATTACAATACAAAGTAAATTTATATTCTAATTTTTGGGACCAAGGGTAAACCGGGTGACAGAAACCATATGTTTTAGATTTTTGCAGCGACAGACCAAAGCCTCTGGTGGGAATCGAACCCACAACCCCCACGCTGATAGGCAAGCACGCTACCAACTCGCCTACCGGGGCGCTTTTAGGCATATTTTTATTGGAAAGATTTATGGCTTCGCAGTAGTGCCTGTTACACAACTTAGTCTAACACTCTCGACTACGGCAGCCATATTCGTTACCAAGCTATTAATAAAGAAGTCCATTCATTTCCCAATTAAAACCTGTGGAAGTTTGCGTGACCAAAAAAGGCAAAGTTAAAATTTTATAATTTTTTAAAGTCTCCTAAATTCGAAAAGTTCTAATAAAATAAATTTCACAGCGCCAGCTTCCGATTTGTGTTTTCTGTCGAAAAAGAAAACTAAAATATTTAGAGACACATTAACGTTTTTTTTTCTAAATATGGAGAAAATATTTTTGTTCTTATTTCGATAGTTTGCTTTAAATGCAATAATTATCATCTGGAATCTGTTTGTTTGCTTAGCAGGTCGCCACGATTTGAACAAAAAAAAGTACATTCGACCGAGACTCATGAAGTTTTTGCATAAACTTTCTCTCGTCTTTCTTGGAAAACTATTGTAGCAATTACTTTGAGACAGCCTGCCAGTACTTTTAGATTCCCTTTACTAATTTTGTGTATTATTTTCCCAAAAATATCTCTTTGTAGGACCAAGTTGGGGAATGCGCCATGTACAATCGTTTCTGCTTTTCTTTGCAATCGTCGCCATCTATGTGAAGCGCGTAAGCATCGGCATTTCGGTGGTGGCCATGACAAATGCCGCAACTACCAATCCCAACTTTCCCGTAAGTCAAAAGTCGCCGTAGCAGCATTTATTCACCAAATAACCTATGGAATATCTGTCTTTTAGGAATTTGACTGGGATGAAAAGGAAATATCCTACATATTGTCCAGTTTCTATTGGGGCTACGTTTTAACGCAATTTCCCGGTGGCATTTTATGTAAACGTTTTGGTGTCAAACTGGTCATGGGCTGGGCCACGTTCATCTCCGCCGGACTCACTACTTTGATACCGTGGGCGGTCGATTGGGGTGGCTGGCAGATTTTCTGTGTTTTACGAATTCTGCAAGGCTTGTCAGAGGGTGTGGTATTTCCCTGTATCTATGAGCACTTGGCCCGATGGTCACCTTCGGAAGAGCGCAATCGTTTGGGCACCTTCAGTCTGACGGGCTTTGATTGTGGTGTCGTTTTGGCCATGGCCATAGGTGGCATTATTGCCGAAGGTTCCATGGGTTGGCCCGGCATTTCATATGTGACAGCTGGCATGTGTTTTGTGTGGTGTTTAACATGGTTGATATTCGGTGCCAACAATCCACATGAATCGAGATTTATTAGCGACAGCGAAAAACTCTACATTGAATCGTCATTGAGTCGTCGCGATGACTTTCATGAGAAGAAATTGCCCATTCCATGGAAAGCTATTTTCACATCAATACCGTTTATCATGTTTTTAATTGTGCGTTGCTCGGAACTGTGGGGAATGACAACACTGGAGGCTCAGATACCCTCATATTTGAATGGAGTCCTAAATATGGACATCAAATCGAATGCCTTATTCTCGGCACTGCCGTTCATGGTTAGTTGGGCCGTCTCGTATGTCTACTTGGCCCTGGCCGATGTGCTGAGACAGAAAAACATACTATCCCTTACCGGTCTGCGCAGAGTTTTCAATAGCATGGCCTTCTGGATACCCGCTGTGGGATTGATTGGCATTGGCTTTCTGGACGAGGATAATACAAGTTTGGCCTTGACTTTGATGACCATCAGTGTGTCGATGAATAGTGGCAATATAATTGGCAGCTCTTTAAATGTCATTGATTTGTCGCCGAATCATGCGGGCTTGCTGTATTCCATTTCCAATACGGCGACGAGTTGTATGCCACTGATATCGCCTCTGGTGGTGGGTGTAGTTGTTCGAGATGTGGTAAGAATCGTTCATGAAGTTACGAGACAAACAATTTAATTTATGATTTTCAGCACAATCGTTCACAATGGCAAATTGTATTTGCCATAGCTGCGGCAGTTTTCTTTCTGGGCAATTTGTTGTACATCATATTTGGCAGCACCAAAACTCAACCCTGGAATGCCGAAGACTATTTGTTGTCCACAGATGCCGATTCTCCTGCCATGGTCCGAGTTGATAAGGAGAGACTGTATATGGATATTGTGGAAGAGTCTAAAGATTAAGATGGCTGGTTAGGAAATGATCAGTTGGGAGATTTTGCATAATACTTTACTTGTAGGTTGGTCCAAGTCGCCTCGGCAGATGTAACCATTCGATATCCATGCAATCCTATCGCCTCACCAGAATTGTGTAGCACGTGATTCTGCGCAGTGGAATATTTCAAAGAACTCAAACTGGAAGCTTGAACACATCACCTACAAATTTTAGAAAACCAGCCCAACCGAAGTCAAGACGAAGTCAAGTACAATATAATTTTTTAAAAACGCCTCACTATCGTAAATAAATCGTAGGAGAATCGCATTTACTGATTACAATATAACAATTAAATATTATCAAACAAAACATATAAAATATTATCAAAATATGCGTAGGTGCTATATTTTGTTTGTAACTCTTAAACGTTTTTCTATGTTTTTATTTTTATATTATTTATTTATTTACTGTTCAGTTCGTACTATTACTTTTTATAAAAATAATAATAAGGCTTTAAATTCAGGTAAAGATGAATAAAAATGAAATCAAATGAAAATTACTGGACCATCGACAAACAAGAGTTTTTAATTTTTTTTTTGTAAATCCTATTTTGAGGCAAAAATATTTTAACATTTCTTGCTAATCAATAAAACAAAATTTTGTAAAAACTTTGTGTTTGTTCAGATCCGACTAAGCCCAGCAGACATTTTCAGCTCCGACATAAGGCCATGTAAAACTTCTCTGTACAAATCGAAGACCGTTTAGAAACGACATTAAACAGTGAGTGTACAGCTCACTAGTTTGTGAGAACGTCCCCCTCTATTCGTTACTGGAATGTAGTGGGACATACATGAGTTGACAATTTAAAGTATACTTTTAGGAACATTAAAAAAATGATAACCATAAACTCGGAGAAGTTCTTAACAGTTGTGATGCGAAAGTATACACTGGTTAATGCACAAAATACTCTCAGTAAGATGATTGCACATTTTGATCTAATTTCCTTTTTTAAGTATTTGCGATTGACAATTTTCTATAACTAAAAATGTTCTCAGTTTGCTATAAATCGAAGGGCTGTGGAGTTTAAGTCTGACAAATTCGAGAGTCGGAGTCGAGAAATTTGTTACTTAAATTAAAAATATTTTTTTAAAATTATTTTCGATTACGTTAACGATGTATTTTTAAATACAAACGCAGCCCAGCCTGAGATAGAGTCTAAGAATAGGGGACGTTAATGCAGTTGTCTACATGTTGTTATGGAACAACTGAAGTCGACGTCGAGCTATTTAAAAATACTGGAGTCACAGTCGAGCAATTTTGACTCGACTCTACACAGCCCTACTAATGACAGCGTTCTTTTTGGTCTAGTAAATGTACAATTGAAGGCAATCCATTATTAAAAGCTATAAAGCCAAAGAGGTATGTATTTAAGAAGGAATGAAGTGAACAGAATCAGATGGCGAATAATTTACTATGTTAAATTTACTTTGGCTTCCCTGCTCTTACAAAATAAATACTCCGCGCAAATCTGTTTTGTGCGATTTTTTTTATACAAGTGACAAGTCCCATAATTCAAGTGATTAACTAAAAAAGAATATTATGTGTTTGAATTTTTAAATCTAACATTTCAAGTGATTTTTTATGCGGTCCCCAAACACCGCACAAAAACAGGTTTGCGGGTATTACGATTCAGCCCAGGTGTATACGATTCAGCCCAGTGAATCCTAATATTATTGTTCCCACCTGTTTTTATTATTATAGATTTATTTATATTATTTCGATTTTGTTGTTGCCAGGCGACAGTCATTCTCTTTACTTCGTATGAAACGCTTGGTAGAAATATAGGTCGAGTTCGAGGCAACAGGCTGTTAAAACATGAGAAGACTGAACCGAATGCAATTGTTTTTTCTGAAATATAAATGTTTACTTAATCTACTGATTAATTTAACTTCAGCCAAAAAACGATTTAGTATGACTTGTATAGTCAGCAGTGCGTGAGATGTCAGCGTCTTTGACAGCAGCCACCGCCACCGCCGAGTGTTCCAAGTGTTTTCGTATAATCAGTAAAATTCAACAAAAAAAATCTCAAAGAAATCTTTAATTACCCGATTCCCGTTTATCGAACAATACACAAGCAAAGGACCAAGCGCCATCTAATCTAATTTGGATAGGGAAACTTGGATTATCTTGGATTACTTATACTAAATTCTAAGACAAGAGCCTTTTTAAACTAATTTGGATGTGGCCACTTGGATTGCCATCGATGCATGTTTTTGGGATGCCCTAAAACGCATAAATTAAATGTTAAGACATTAATTGCATGATCGCTACATGAAAAACATCCAAGAAATTCAATGCGTGTTATTTAAGGACAGACACAGAAACAATTCACCTTTTGTAAAATAATTTGTTGTGTCTTTGAAAAGCTTTAAAAAGAAAACAATTTCGTTTGGAACTATCTCTGAAATAGGAACTATGACCAATTCTTAGCTCCCTTAAATACGCCTTGTCCAAATTAGATTAACAATTTTTTAAAAAATAAAAATACTGTCAACTTCGTTGCTTAGTTATAACGAAAACACCCGATGGATGGAACAACCTGTTTATTTGTGATGACTGCTTGGGTGACTCCACTGGCAAAGCTGCCACTGTATCTTTACTTACCAACAAGATACGAGATGATAAAAATATTCCAGGTATTTATAAAAATTAACCCCCGTAGTAAGAAACACTTATAACAGCTATATAAACCATTGATATGTGAAAATACAAAAACATTTTTCTTATCAACGCTTTCTAAAGCTGTTATAAGTTGTTCTGAAAACGGTCATAAGTTTTCTACGACTATTGAATATAGAGGAAAACTTCAACGAAAACTGGTGATCAGGCCCTGGTGGTTCATAAAAGACTTCATGGGGGAATATTCTGAAAGTAAAGGAAATTTTGTCACAAAATCAAATATTCATATCATTTTAAGGAGGAATGTACTTAGCAAGAGAATTATGTATTGGTCCCAAGCCAAAAACCACACTGAAGTTATGGCGAACGAAGAATAATTTCAAATAAATTCTGTCTTCTGCGATGGTCAACGGATTTATTGTTAGACAGCTTCTGCCATATGTCCATCTCCATTCCTCTTACATTTGAAAGGACTACATGTTTCTTCAAACTAATTTGGACCACTCTAATGATGAATGGATGTTTTTATAAACCTATAAAAAAAAGATATTTTATTATTTTTGTGATAAAATATGACATTAGACGGATTGTCAGATAAGTCAGATTAGTTCGGAAGCACACTCCAGATGTCACTAATTGGCATGGCAATATTTGAAAGGTTTTCAAAGCAAATAATGTTTTTTTAAAAACAAATACTTACTTTTTTAAAACAAATACTGGAACGGTTCAGAAAACGACTTGCGACGTCTGCCCTTTGTATGGTCTTTGGTAGGAACACGTTGGCCTTTTTTTAGGTGTACATACTCGTTCAGTTGGGAGTGTTTTCCATTAATGGGGAGTAGCTTTTACCCTTCCCGTTGGAAGATAGTATACATTTAGTGCAAAAAGTCAAATTTGTAGTTCTAAAACGCGAATTAATAAATGTTGTTCCAATCGGAGTTCATTTTAAGCTGCTCAGGCCCACAAATTTTCGCATTAGAGAATTGAAGGACAAAATCCGATTTTTAGCCCCAAAACGTTTGTAAATATTTTGTTTACAACAAAATTAGGACTAAAGATACAGTTGAAATTTCAAAATCGGAAAAATTAGGAAAAAAAATTTTTTTTATCATTTTTTAAAAAAAAAATTTATCGTTTTTAAAAAAAAAAATTTATCATTTTTAAAAAAAAAAATTATTATTTAAAACTTTTTTATTATTTAAAACTTTTTAAAATAAAATTTTATTTTTAAATTTTTTTTAAAAACAAAAAAATATTATTTAATTTTTTTTAAAAAAAAATTTTTAATTAAACTTTTTTTTAATTTTTTTTACGCAATACTATTTTCTTTTTTCATCCCTATGGAATTTCATGAAGTTTTAGGACTCACAGTTATATAACTGGCGGCGGATCGTATTTCCGGAATGGCCTAAGGCCACCTGTGGCCACGCACATATTTGTTTTATCCTAATGAGATTTTCTGAAGTTTGAGTGCCCACTTTATTTTTTTTCTTCTCCTAATGTGATTTCCTGATGTTCTTGGATCAAATTTTTGGATTATTTAAATTTTTTAAAAACAAATTTTTATTATTTAAATTTTTTTAAAAAAAAATTTATTATTTACATTTTTTTTAAGAAAAAATTTTATTATTTAAATTTTTTAAAAAAAAATGTTATTTAAATTTTTTTTATTTTTTTTAGTTCTGGGATCAAATTTTTGGATTATTTAAATATTTTTAAAAAAAAAATTTTATTATTTAAATTTTTTAAAAAAAAAATTTTATTATTTAAATTTTTAAAAAAAAAAAATTTATTATTTAAATTTTTTAAAAAAAAATGTTATTTAAATTTTTTTAAAAAAAATGTTATTTAAATTTTTTATTATTTAAATTTTTTTTATTATCTAATTTTTTTTACGGCAATACTATTTGCATTTTTTCCATCCCTATGGAATTTTATGATGTTTGAGGACCCAAATTTATATAATTGGCGGCGGATCGTATTTCCGGATTGGCCTAAGGCCACATGTGGCCACGCACATATTTGTTTTATCCTAATGAGATTTCCTGATGTTTTAGTACCCACTTTTTTTTTTTAGTTCTTGGATCAAAATTTTGGATTATTTAAATTTTTTAAAAAAAAAAAAATTATTATTTAATTTTTCTTTTAAAAAAAAATTATTATTTAATTTTTTTTTTAAAAAAAATTATTATTTAATTTTTTTTTAAAATTTTTTTATTATTTAAATTTTTTTTATTATTTAATTTTTTTTACGGCAATACTATTTGCATTTTATTCATCCCTAGGGAATTTCATGAAGTTTGAGGACCCACACAATTTCATGAAGTTTATAAAAAGGGCGGCGGTTTGAATTCAATTAATTTTTTTTCACCCTCTTGTGATTTCTTGAAGTTTGAGTGCCCACATTATTTTTTTTCTCCTAATGCGATTTCCTGAAGTTTGGATACCCACTATATTTTTTTCTAAGTCTTGGGCCATTTTTTTGGGCCCTAGCTCTAATCATTTGCAACAGAGAGCCACTTTTTGAAATCTTCTAGTGGTGGTTTAGTATAAAAGCGCTTTCATTGAGGAAATTTCGTTCTGTAGAAATGTAGTTGACATTCATTTGAAATGGGTGCCGAAAGTAATGAAGGCAGGTGCCAGTATTGAGAAAATAGAACGAGCTGTCCTTAATTATTTTTACGATCGATTCACCAAACCAATTTCAATGCCATACAAATATGTTGTGAGCATTTTCTTTTGTTGTTTTGCAGGTCCCTTTTTGGGCATGCGTCATGCCCAGTCACTGCTGTTATTCCTGGATATGTTGGCAGTGTACGTCTGTCGTTGGAATATCAGCGTCGCCGTGATAGCCATGACCAATGGCGACAATGCAAATCCCGATTTTCCGGTAACACGTACAGATTCGATTTTAAAACCTGTTTTCCCTTGACTTTCATTTGCAGGCATACCATTGGAATGAGAAGCAACTATCCTACATACACTCCAGTTTCTTTTGGGGCTACATCTTGACACAATATCCTGGCGGCGTTTTATGCAAACATTATGGAGTGAAAATCGTCTTGGGCTGGGCAACACTCGCCACGGCCGTGTTCAGTGTCCTGATTCCCGGGTGTGTGGGTTGGGGTGACTGGCAGGCTTTCTGTGCCTTACGCGTCTTGCAGGGTTTGGCCCAGGGTCTGGTATTTCCCTGTATCTTTGCTCATGTGGCCAAATGGTCACCGTTAAAGGAACGCAATCGTTTGGGGGCCTTTGCCCTGGCCGGCTTGGATTGCGGCACACTTTTGGCCATGGCCATTAATGGGGTTATTGTCAAGGGACCCATGGGTTGGCCTGGTGTATTCTATGTATCCGGCGGCATCTGCTTTGTTTGGTGTGTGTTGTGGTGGTTTTTCGGTGCCAACACTCCACGAGACTCGAAATTCATTACGGCTGGTGAAAGACAATACATCGAATCATCCATGCTTCAGACGGGCGATGGTCTTCAAAAGAAGATTCCCACTCCATGGAAAGCTGTCGGGACGTCAGGACCATTTATGGTGTCTCTGATTGTGCGCTGTGCCGTCATGTGGGGCATATCCACATTTGCCACCCAGATACCGGCCTATTTGAATGGTGTATTGCATATGGAAATCAAATCGAATGCTTTGTTCTCGGCCATGCCGTTCCTCGCCAGTTGGCTGTTGACTTATGTGTTTGTGGCGTTGGGTGACATTCTGCAACAACGGAATGTATTGAGTTTGACGGCGCTGCGAAGGCTGTTCAGCAGCATTGCCTGCTGGATACCGGCCATGGCTATGATAGCTATTGGCTTTCTCGATGAGCAGAACAAAAGCTGGGCCTTGTCATTGATGACCATCTGTGTGGGCTTGCAGAGCGGTAATATTATCGGGAGTTCTTTAAATATCATCGATTTGACGCCGAATCATACGGGCGTACTTTATTCGATTGTGAATACGACGGCGAGTTTGATGCCGCTGTTATCGCCTTTGGTAGTGGGCGTGATTGTGTCCGATATGGTAGGTGGTTTTTTTTTTAGCATCTTTTGGAATTCAATTGCATTTTTTCAATTTGTCTCCCTAAATTTCCAGAACAACCGTTCCCAGTGGCAAATTGTCTTTGCCATTTCAGCAGCAATATTTTTCTTTAGCAATTTGTTGTACATCATTTTCGGTTCCACCGATGCTCAGCCATGGGATGCAGAAGACTTTCTTATGCCAAAAGACACGGACTGTTCTACGGAAGACCTAGAGGATAGTAAAAAAAGGTGAATGACATTAAAATGGAAATTGGTTTGAGAAGGAACTAATGTAGTGGTTTTATTTTTCAAGAAATTTGAATAGCTAGATTTTAGAAGACATATATAAGTCATAACAGGCTAAGTATGGTTCTTCATTTGTTTTTTGGGAGAACAGCAAACATTCAACAGTAAACATTTAATTTTTTTCTACGAACCTCTTTTTATTACCTATTCAATTTTGACGACTTATAACGAACAACTTAATCCATGGAACAATTAGAGTGCACAACAGGCCGAATATTGGCTTATGTGTATGTCAAAGGACATGAGGGGAGCAAATCTGTCTCTTCTTCTCAATCTAACCTAATTCCTTTAATGGGAACCGGTAGTATTTTTTTTTTACAAATAATTTGGTACAAAATGGTATAAAATAAAAAAAAAACAGAAAAACAACACAAAATGTGAAAAACATTCTAATTTGTGAAAAAATTTGAATTAATAAAAAAATTAATCCAAATTTTAGAAATATTATGAAATTCGGCATTAACTAAAAATTTGCTCAATTCTCATTTCTCTCACTCATTATGCAAATGGTAAAAAAAAAATTTGAAAAATATTCTAATTTGGTCTACACTACACTAACAAAAAAAGGAAGACACATTTTTTTAAAATTCTCAAATTTAGCTTTAATTACAAATTACACCAATTCTAATTGGTCTGACTCATTATCCAAAAAAACTCAAACATTTGAAAAAATCGCCCAAAAAAAAAAAAAAGGAACCGAAAAATAACAGCAAATTTGAAAAAAATATTCTAATTTGGGAAAATTCTGTATTAATAAAAAAAATTACGCCAAATTTTTTAAATTATGTTTTAATTAAAAATGACCCCAATTTTCATTTTTCACTCATTATGCGAAAATTGTCAAAAAAAAAAAAATTGTTCACACTCATTTTAAAAAATCGCCCCAAAAAAACATAAAATTTGAAAAACATTAGAATTTGGGAAAATTCTGAAATTTTATAAAATTCTGCTTTAATTAAAAATTAGCCAAATTTTCGTTGTTCCAACACATTTTAAAAAATCGCCCCAAAAAAACAAAATCTTTTAAAAATGGCCCCGAATTAGAATATGGCTCCGAAAATATTCTAATTTGAAGCGCCCCGTTGGCCCCCCAGTAGCATACTTGCCCATCACCGTGGGGGGTTGTGAGTTCGATCGTTGCAAAAATCTTGTCATATGGTCTTTGTCATCCGGTTTACCCTTGGTTCCAAAATTAGAATATAAATTTATTTTGTATTCTAATTTAATTCGGGGAAATTCAGCATTAATTAAAAATTAGCTCAATTTTTTTTTTGAAATATTGGGGTATTTATTTTCGTTTTCCTGTTGGGTCCGAAAAATTTTCGAAATTTTGGGTAAATCTGAGAAAAAATCTTATTAATCTGCATTAATAAGAAATGACCTAATTTTTTGGAAATTTTGTGATCTTTTTTTTGGTTTTTGGGCCAAAAAAATGTAGTTTCTGCAACTGGAAATTTTATGGACATAAAATCAAAATTTGTACTTTCTTAAACGTAAATGAATTCGACAAAAAAATCTAGGGTTACCCCTATACTTTTTCCCCCATTCCTCCGCGAATTTGAAATTTTGTTTTAAAAAAAAATCTTCATGATGTTGTGGAGAAATATTAAAAATACAATTGTACAGGGTCCGCCAAATAAATTTAAATATCTTTTTTTTATTTAAAAGTACAATCCTTCCGGTTAATAATGGAAAATAATTTCATTCAAATGGCTGCCTCGGCTGGCCATGCAGTAGCCTAACGACATCAGCTCTGCGGCTGATAATGCGATCTTCAAAAACAGAGCGCAAAGCTCCGAGTGTTGCTTCGGCTGTGTGAACGAACGTAATTCGTTCAACATGGCCCGATAACGAAAATAACGAAAACGAAATAAGCACAAGTGAAAAAAAAAACGTTAGATGGCGGACCCTTTAAATCAGGAATTACGTTATTGTTCATGCCTTGTTTTATAAGGTTAGGCAGCGGTGTCTGCTGTCATATTAGACGCACTTAGTCCATTGATGACCATTGTGATACCACGTGATGCTATCTCGCAACCCTCCTGTAGAACCTATGAAAACTTGTGCAAGTTCTACAGACAAATCCACTTGTGGTCCTCAGTCTTCTGCTGGCGGCAACACCAATTGTGCTTTTTTCCCCCTCATAATTTGTGGAACCAATTTGTGCAAATAACAAACATTTTCTTATAATCAAAGACAAAGTTCTGCCGCCGTCGCCATGAATATCTGGTATTCGGGAAATTTTTTAAAAAGCTTTCAATCAAGCTGAAGACTTCGAAAATGAAATCAGAGAAAAAAAAACACAGTCGGCTGTGTCCACTGATTAAAGTACAATAAAACAAAATTGTAGGTAATCTAGGAGATCGCACACATTTTTTCCGGTAGTCTTCATTGAACGATATTCGCGCAATGTCTCCATTAATAAAAGATGAAGCGTGTGCCAAGTGTTTTCAGATAATTCGGATACCGCACGAAACATGTGCCCGATGTAGGATCTGCGAAGGAAACTTTCACTATCGCTGTTCGGATATCGCCGATGATAACTATGAAACGACACCGTATGAATCAAAGCAGATGGTCTTTAATTGCGGTGGCTGTGTAAGTGCATCCAATGGCTTGACGGCGAATATATCGCTGCTTACAAATGAGCTGAAGCAGCCGCTGCAGCAGCAGCAGCCAATTGATAAAGGTCAGTTCAATGAAGCAGTCGCTATTTACAGAAGTTTTGATCTTGAGTTACAGCTGTAAATTGCCGCAGAGGGCATAGTTTAGTTGTTAAGCGTGGCTGGGTGTTGAGATATGAATCGTCATCGGGAGGTTTAATTTGTTTACACTCCACCACTAGTTGAAAGTATAGACTCTATATATAGAGAGACTATACTATAGAGAGACCCTAAAAAGTGTATACATTTTGAAGTTGTCGCCGAATTCTCAGTTCAGGACTATTTGTGGACAGCAGCCTAAGATAGAACTTCGATGAGTTTAGCTTGAGGATTTTCCATGTACTTTTGGAATTTGTGTCTGACAGTAAAACGCTCGGATGGAAACTTAGTGATCGAATAAGACTTTTCTGCTACAGTATGTCCGCAAACTCTAAATGTCACCGAGTCTCTCATGTGATCCTGGTTCGTAGACAATGTTATAGGTCTCCTCTGTTTGAAAAACCCCGTCGTCTTTGCTACAACTATGAGATATTACAGATTATTAATTATTTTTTTCCTAACTTCATCCTTAATTTTTAAACAGAAGTACAGTTGACTTTGATTGCAAATCGTAGATACAGAGGCTTAATAAATGTTTGGATTTGTGAGCAAATTTTCCCTCATTTCAATTACCATATGGCCATTCTTGGGCCATGGCTCCCAGCCTTCAGTTTAGCCATTCCATGGAATACCCACGAATATAAATCTCTAACCGAGACCGTATGTGACAAGATCATTGAAATGAATATGAACATTTTGTAATTTGCTGTTAATTGTTTTAGACATTTCGATCGGTGAATTGTCATCAACTGTATTAATTCATATAAATACTCGATTGTATAAATACTCGTATCTATCATACCACGCGTACGTGTTTGAAAGAATTAAAATAAAAGTTGACAGTTTGACAGAGTTTTTGAACAAAAAAAAAATAATTATCATATCTAACAGACGAAGTGCAAAGTGCTTGAAGTCTGACAAAAGAACCTAAATTTCTAAATTTAAAATCCTCAAATAATACAAACTAAAAACGCCACTTGAATCTCGAGTGCTGTCTTGAGATAGTTTTATTTAAAAGCTCACAAGGAGAAATAATGACGCCAAAGAAACGGTAAAAACAAAGTTAAAATAATATGAAGCGACTAAAAAGTGTTCTCTACGGTAAACAATTTCTTGTAGAACTTGTCCCCGACATATTTCGAGAACATAACAAAGAAGAAAGTGTACTCTCTCTCTATCTCTCCGACCATACGTCATAGAAGAAACTTTTACAGAAGACGGTTTTTTTTTGGCATGTGGTTTTTACGATACAATTGAATTTGCCATAGCTTTGTAAATATAAATTGGTAATATTTTTGGATTAACAGCATTGGACCATTTTCCAATGAATTTCATTATAAAGAGAGATTTGAAAAAAAAAATGGCGCTCACATCTTTTTACCGATATCAAATGTCTTGATGGATGGCCGATCTTTCCAACACAATTAAAAATGTTAAATTTGCATATTTCTACATTTTGTTTTAATTGAAAAAAATCTTATCGCCGCCAAAATTGCGAATTTTCACAGACAAATTATATTTAGCATTTATTAGCGATTTTTAATTAATTTCCTGAGAAGGCCAATTGATTATTGGTATCACAATAAACGTATTAAACAGTTCATCATTTTTTGTTGTTGTTTTTCTGGTCTCTCGTGAACGTTTTGGTTTTGTAGATATGACAAATTGAATGAAATCCCTCGATATGCTTATCGTTGAACTCAGAGACGCCGCACAGTGACTCGTGCCCAAACGAAGATTGCACAAAAATAGCATGAAAGATAACCGATTAAGGAAAAGTGGTGTGTGGTTTGAGGTTTGTGACGTTAGTGGTCAGAGTTAAGAAAAAAAAAAAAAAAAAAAACTCACCCTCTGTGTACTTTTCATACAGGTTTAAGGGGTTTCGAAGTTAATTACCTTATGACACTTTACTGAATTATCTGCCCAATTATATTCACATTTGTATTGGGTTTTTATTATATTCAGATAAATGCGCCTTTTGGAAGTAATAGCTTTCCTAAATCAAGTACTCTCCATAGAAATGGAACAGAGATTCCACAATGCCATCACACTACAACACCCTATTGTATAGATTGTTTGCGGTTAGGTTTTGCTTAGTTTATTGCCTCCCACATATTCACTCGGCTGCAAGAATTGTATAGAATTGACTTTTTTTGGTGGGTTTCCTTGATTTAATCACTACTGTCATGGTGTGACAGATAGTGTGCGCCACTATCACACAACTGGATTTAGTTTCCTCTTGTAAGGTCTTACTTGTCAGTGAGTATAGAATTTAAATCGTTCAGTGATCTAATCGAGCTGATTTTTGGCAGGCAGACTCGTGGAAAAAAAAATATTTTTTTCACTTTTCTTAGCATAACTTGAAGAGACTCCAAATTTTTAAACTACTTAAGCGTTACGAAAAAAAAATATTTTTTGAACTGAAACCTTAAAAAAAACGATAACCATTTAAAAAAAAAAAATTTTAGGAAAATCTGAGAATTGATAAAAATCTATTTTTTAAAAATTTGACGTGATACAGACATTTCCACGAGTCTGCCTGCCAAAAATCAGCTCGATTGGATCACTGACAAGGGGTTAAAAATCGGTCCAAAGGCTTTCACACAGGCCACTACGAGCTTCATACTTCAAACTTAAAAAAAAAAAATCCGTCGTGTACATGAAAATCGCCGATACACGTGTATTTTTATTTTTTCCCCTCTTTCCGAAAAAGTAAATTTCGTTAATGGGACAGAATGTGTGTAACACGGTGTTACCTTCGGCTAAATATCCATTTCGGAATGAAGCTTTAAAGTCTAAAATAAATTTTTCACAAACAAATGTAAACACGTCTTCGAGGCGTGTTTACATTACTGTCAACTCCGGATAACTGAAACTAAACAGTTATAACAATTTCTTTTAATGAAAATATCGGATTACACAATTTTTTCGCACTCAACGGTTCATATGAAAATCGTTCCGCCTAACAGAAAATATTCACTGAGTTGGAAAAAGTTGATTATTTGTATTTTTGGCAACTAAATATATTACAGTCGTCTCCGGATAACTGAAAATTATCTTATAACTAAAACTAGAAGGCCATCCACAACAATTTATTTCTGTGCTCATTTCAAATAAATCACTTCGCTTAACTAAAATTCCGCTTAAATGAAACGCACATGAAAATGCATCAGCTTAACCACGAATTGGAACGATTGGAAAAACTTTTGATTTTTTTCAATACATGAATACAAGAAAACTGTCAATTGATAATAATTGTTTTTCACTCAGATCGCTTAACTGCAACACATTTCACTTATCCGAATTACCCTTTAGAGAGAAACATGGACACTGGAACAAATTCCCTAATTTTTTCATTGTCATCAGTTTCAGACGTTTTCGTACAAAACATCTCAAAGGAGATTTTAACGATTTTGTTGAAAAAAAAACCCCTTAAAATCAAAAAGGAAAATGAACCAAATTATGAACGAATTACTGCGATCTGTGCTACAGCAGAGTTTTATAAATTTTTAGTTTTGTTCTTGACCCACTTGAAACAAAAAAAACCCGTGCATCAGCTAAAACAGATTTTATGAAAATTTATGCACTACGACTCATGCATTCTACGACTACAGCAACATATAGCTCATTTACAGCAATAGTTTCACAACTTCGGAGAGCCGATAAAAGTATAAGTATAAGTATAAGTATAAGTATAAGTATAAGTATAAGTATAAGTATAAGTATAAGTATAAGTATAAGTATAAGTATAAGTATAAGTATAAGTATAAGTATAAGTATAAGTATAAAGTATAAGTATAAGTATAAGTAAAGTATAAGTATAAGTATAAGTATAAGTATAAGTATAAGTATAAGTATAAGTATAAGTATAAGTATAAGTATAAGTATAAGTATAAGTATAAGTATAAGTATAAGTATAAGTATAAGTATAAGTATAAGTATAAGTATAAGTATAAGTATAAGTATAAGTATAAGTATAAGTATAAGTATAAGTATAAGTATAAGTATAAGTATAAGTATAAGTATAAGTATAAGTATAAGTATAAGTATAAGTATAAGTATAAGTATAAGTATAAGTATAAGTATAAGTATAAGTATAAGTATAAGTATAAGTATAAGTATAAGTATAAGTATAAGTATAAGTATAAGTATAAGTATAAGTATAAGTATAAGTATAAGTATAAAGTATAAGTATAAGTATAAGTATAAGTATAAGTATAAGTATAAGTATAAGTATAAGTATATAGTATAAGTATAAGTATAAGTATAAGTATAAGTATAAGTATAAGTATAAGTATAAGTATAAGTATAAGTATAAGTATAAGTATAAGTATAAGTATAAGTATAAGTATAAGTATAAAGTATAAGTATAAGTATAAGTATAAGTATAAGTATAAGTATAAGTATATAGTATAAGTATAAGTATAAGTATAAGTATAAGTATAAGTATAGTATAAGTATAAGTATAAGTATAAGTATAAGTATATAGTATAAGTATAAGTATAAGTATAAGTATAAGTATAAGTATATAAGTATAAGTATAAGTATAAGTATAAGTATAAGTATAAGTATAAGTATAAGTATAAGTATAAGTATAAGTATAAGTATAAGTATAAGTATAAGTATAAGTATAAGTATAAGTATAAGTATAAGTATAAGTATAAGTATAAGTATAAGTATAAGTAGTATAAGTATAAGTATAAGTATAAGTATAAGTATAAGTATAAGTATAAGTATAAGTATAAGTATAAGTATAAGTATAAGTATAAAGTATAAGTATAAGTATAAGTATAAGTATAAGTATAAGTATAAGTATAAGTATAAGTATAAGTATAAGTATAAGTATAAGTATAAGTATAAGTATAAGTATAAGTATAAGTATAAGTATAAGTATAAGTATAAGTATAAGTATAAGTATAAGTATAAGTATAAGTATAAGTATAAGTATAAGTATAAGTATAAGTATAAGTATAAGTATAAGTATAAGTATAAGTATAAGTATAAGTATAAGTATAAGTATAAGTATAAGTATAAGTATAAGTATAAGTATAAGTATAAGTATAAGTATAAGTATAAGTATAAGTATAAGTATAAGTATAAGTATAAGTATAAGTATAAGTATAAGTATAAGTATAAGTATAAGTATAAGTATAAGTATAAGTATAAGTATAAGTATAAGTATAAGTATAAGTATAAGTATAAGTATAAGTATAAGTATAAGTATAAGTATAAGTATAAAGTATAAGTATAAGTAAAGTATAAGTATAAGTATAAGTATAAGTATAAGTATAAAGTATAAGTATAAGTATAAGTATAAGTATAAGTATAAGTATAAGTATAAGTATAAGTATAAGTATAAGTATAAGTATAAGTATAAGTATATAGTATAAGTATAAGTATAAGTATAAGTATAAGTATAAGTATAAGTATAAGTATAAGTATAAGTATAAGTATAAGTATAAGTATAAGTATAAGTATAAGTATAAGTATAAGTATAAGTATAAGTATAAGTATAAGTATAGTATAAGTATAAGTATAAGTATAAGTATAAGTATAAGTATAAGTATATAAGTATAAGTATAAGTATAAGTATAAGTATAAGTATAAGTATAAGTATAAGTATAAGTATAAGTATAAGTATAAGTATAAGTATAAGTATAAGTATAAGTATAAGTATAAGTATAAGTATAAGTATAAGTATAAGTATAAGTATAAGTATAAGTATAAGTATAAGTATAAGTATAAGTATAAGTATAAGTATAAGTATAAGTATAAGTATAAGTATAAGTATAAGTATAAGTATAAGTATAAGTATAAGTATAAGTATAAGTATAAGTATAAGTATAAGTATAAGTATAAGTATAAGTATAAGTATAAGTATAAGTATAAGTATAAGTATAAGTATAAGTATAAGTATAAGTATAAGTATAAGTATAAGTATAAGTATAAGTATAAGTATAAGTATAAGTATAAGTATAAGTATAAGTATAGTATAAGTATAAGTATAAGTATAAGTATAAGTATAAGTATAAGTATAAGTATAAGTATAAGTATAAGTATAAGTATAAGTATAAGTATAAGTATAAGTATAAGTATAAGTATAAGTATAAGTATAAGTATAAGTATAAGTATAAGTATAAGTATAAGTATAAGTATAAAGTATAAGTATAAGTATAAGTATAAGTATAAGTATAAGTATAAGTATAAGTATAAGTATAAGTATAAGTATAAGTATAAGTATAAGTATAAGTATAAGTATACGTATAAGTATAAGTATAAGTATAAGTATA